>OX422214.1:505503543-505566043 GCA_949130495.1 Sambucus nigra | reverse complement strand
GGAAGTGTGGAAATAAGCGACTGAGTGATCAACTTATCCACCATTACGTCACCATTCGAGGTGGTTGGAAAATCAAATGAGGCATCCAAATTCGAGAAAGAAGAATCAACAGTAATATATGAATCAAATTGAGTTAAGCGTGGTGGAAAATGATCCACATCCGGAGAGGTAGAAATCATCTCGAATTCAATCTTAAGAAAATGGTGAGTACTCGTATCCGGAGTGAACCTATAATGAAGTGGTTTTTTAGGAACACACGCAGTGGGATCAATATGTGTAGACTCGGGCATTTTTTTGGATTCAGCCGGGGAGGGGATGGGAACCTCAATGATAGGTTCATGTGGACATGGGGAGATTTGATCAGGCTCACTATCGATGAAAAAGTCAACACCATTGTCAACTTGAGGCCCGAACCATGGAATGGTCTCATCAAAGAGATTCTCAGGGTGGGAGGGTTGGTCACACTTAAAGTTAGTGGCACAAGATGACGCATCATCACTCCACATGGGGGAAATAATGGGTTAAATTGGGGTGAAGTTCGACTCTCGCTCACACTCAATTTCATTTAATCTTTGTTCAAGACTTTGGAGGGCTTCATTTTGAATTTGAGTGGCTTGATCTTGCTCGAGTATGAACTTTTGCAAGATTCTTTCGAGAGTGGAGGTGGATGATGGTGGTGGAGTGACGGGTGGTGGTGGTTGAGGTGGACATAACTCGCTATGGACAAGACTATATGGGGGATACTCAAAGTAAGTGTGTGGAACGGGGTCAAGTGTGTCATACATGAGAGAAGCATCTCCGTGAGAGACAAAAAGATGATAATCACTGGGTGCATAGTGAGGGAACTGATCGGGATAGGGTGCACAAGGTTGCCATAACAATAAATGGAACGCGTGAGGATCCATAACATTAGGTTGGGATTCATATTGCGTGGAAGGGTCATCAGGCCTCCACAAATAGCTATGGTACTCACACAACTCGGGATTGGATTTGTCGTGATAATAGGCCGAGGTGAGTTCCGGAATAGTGTCATATGAATACACATGTTCCATGTTAGTTTAGTAGGGATATGAAGAGTATGGATACTCATGGGGCAAGTGATCGGCATATGCATAATGGGTGCATGACAAAGTATGCGACACGTCGAAACTTGACACCGAGGGTGATGGAATAGGAGGTGCGTGCATAGATGGATCAAGAGTATCAACGGTACTCGTGAGAGAGGTGAAAGCACTAAGTATATCATAAAGAGACGGCTCGGAACCACTCTCTCATGTATCACGTGACAATGATAAATGGCCAAAGTAGTCTCGTAAGGGACGTTCTTCGGCCATGTGGAGAGAAATAATTTTTTTGGAGTTATTCTTTTTCAAATTTTTTCAAAAGGAAAGAAAATATTTTTGGATTTTTTAGAAAAATAAAGGAAGAATTTTTTATTGGATTTGCTAAAAAAATAAAGGAAGAAAATGTTTTTGAATTTTTTTAAATAAAGGAGGAAAATATTTTTGGATTGTTTTTGGAAGAAAGGAGTGGAAAAAATATTTGGACTCTTAAATTTTGAACGAACTCACAAAAACTGACTACCGAAAAAAAATTGAATTGGACGCACACAAGTCCTAACTAGCACATAGACAATTTTTATCATCAAAATTAGTGAAAGGGTAGTCAAATTTTAATCAAGTCCGCGGGCGATAAAAATCACGGAATTTATCAGAGCGATCGCCTTTGCAAAAATATTCTCCTATTGGGTTACCTAGTTGATTGATTTTAAATTTAATGATGGCTAGGGTAACACACAATGGTAAACGAGTGAGTCGGGTGATGAAATCCCTTCTCCTGAATGATCGAGTATAGGTCTTAATTTATTAATTCGTCACACACATCCAAAAATAAATACGATGAAAAAATCAAATACGAGCACGTAGTCACACACAAAAATTGACTCGCTAATAGGAGAGGCGCGAGAGTTTAGAAATGTACCTCCCACGATTTTTACGCCGCGAGGTGATAAACAATTTGAGTCGATCGGGGGGAGATTACGCCTATCTCAGTCGGCCCTGGGAGTCCTACCGACCCAAAGTAGAGAGGCTTATAAATCCTCACCTTTAGACACCCTCTCTCTACCTTGTCTGATTTTTCTATCACGCTTGTCTTCTATTATTACAAATTTAAATGAAAAATAATTGGTGTCTCTAAGCACCGCAATACAAGCCAAATAATAGAATCCTAATACAAGCCTTCTAAAATAATAAAAAATGGTACGAAATGAAAAATACAAATGAATCACAAAATGGATCCTCTCAAGCGCTTCAAGCTCCAATAAAAAATATATTTTCATAGAGATGACTTTTCGGTATTTTTTCTTCGCTGTTTGAAAGTCCTCTAATCAAAACCTTAATACCTACAAAATATATAATAAACTAAAGTGTAGCGGTAATTAAGGGAATCAATCCAAATCTAAGGGTGAAACATACAAGAGAGGTATGCAATTCATTTGTTTATTATTCTCATTTTTTGATTTTTACATTTCTTATTTTTTTTTTGGCTTTTTCAATATTAAAACAATTTTTGAGATGAGGTGAAATAAGACTAAACTAAATATGTAAATAAAAGTTAGTGAAGATGCTAAAAAAATCTAACTAACTAAAATCTAAAATATGAGACTGGTGAGGAAATAAAAGTGAGGACTAACAAGGGATAGGATGATACCAAATATTCTAGTTAATTAAAATTAATTAATTCATTAAAATTAATTATCCCAAGTTAGTATCAAAATCATAAATCAACTCTCGTTAAAAATGTAATTTTAATAATAACATTTTAGAAAATTAAATTTATGTAACACCCCGTGTTTTTATTTATTATTTTAATTAATTAATTGGAATTTTTGAGAAAAATAAATTTTTGAATTTAATAATTTTTATTGGCTAAATATGTTGGTTATGATTTTAGAAGAATAAAACTTCAAGCGGAATTAAAATCGGAGTTAAAACGGATTTTATACTGATTTTATAATATTTTGCCTTACAGGCATTTTTTGGGCAAACTGTCAGTTTTTCGGGGTGATCGATCGATCGACCCCTGGGGGTAGATCGATCGACCCTCCCAGAAAACGTGCGCTGTTAGCTGTTTTTAGAGTTTGTGTAGGATTAGGACTCCTAACCACTATATAACCTTGTTAATCCGTAGGGGGACTTCTCATAATCACTTTTTCTTCAGTTTTTCACCATAGAACACTTCCAAATATTTTTCCTCTCACTCATAATCATCAACCTTCAACAAAATCAAGTTTTTGTCACAAGTTTTGGCACAAGTTTTTGAAGGCTTAATTGGGGTTTAATCAAGATCATTCAAGAACACTCTTTTGCTAATTTTTCGAGAGGAATCCAGATTTCTAATCAGATTTTCAACTCGATCTTTACAGGCATGAATACTCTATTCTTTTCCTTTAGTATTATGCGTTTTAAGTGTCGCCTAAACACTTAATTACATGTTTTCTTAAAAAAATAATTAGTAACTTAATTAGAAAAAGTTAATACTAATTGTGGGGCTGTTTTTATAAAATCTTTTAATCTGAATAATATTCATAACCCTTTGGGTGCATAGGATTCATGAGTGATTTTGGGTTTTATTGGTGTAGGTTGCATGTAGAAAAACCCTAGCTTTAAAATAAATGATTTTTGGGTGCGTACAACTCATGTAATACATGTAGAGATAATAAAATTTGATTTTGATGAATATATGATGAAAACTTGGTATTTTTAATTTAAAATAATTAAATGAGATTAATTGGGTATTGTTGGCGAGGTGATAATTAAATTAAAGATTTAATTGAATTGGACTATCATGCGTAGTTTTATATATTGATTAATTATGCTTGTTTGTGTGACTTGTTGGTATTATGATGTTGCCTTTGTGACGACGGCTTGTTGGGTATTATTGATCTCCCTATATTTTAGAATGCCTTCTAGGTATGGGACTAGTGGGTATGCCTTTTGATTATTTACGCCTTCTAGGTATGGGACTAGTGAGGGTAGATTATCGCGTTTGTATCATCTTGGGGGTGGGTTGATTTTTAGTACTTTATCGTTGTTACGCTAGCCTAAGCATGAGACTAGGTCAAAATTTAAGTTAGAAATTCATCCTATACATAGGCTAGGACGTATTGATAACTTGGGGACCCTTAGTTATGGGACTAAGGGCTATTTTGAGGATCTCACATCGATTAAAAGGGTGGGGTGATTATAAATTGAGAACGTGAGAATTAATGCCTAAGATAAAAACGGGTATTAAAATTTGTGGTGACATAATGTGTCAGGGCCGACAGTTTAAACGGGTCAGAGGACGATTTATGTCGTGTTGTGTGTGGAACCTTGTCATGTGTCGGGGCCGACAGTAAACGGGTCAGAGGACGATTGACAAGGGGAAACTTGTCATGTGTCGGGGCCGACAGTAAACGGGTCAGAGAACGATTGACAAGGGAAGTGTGACACTTTAATAAAAAGTGAGAACTCTAATAAAAGTTGGTTAATTTAATTAAATTAACATCGTGGGACTTGGGAATTTAAAATCATATTGGTGTGCCTTTATAAATGGGGATTTTTGCGGGTAGTTAGTAGATTATAATTATCGCGTTTAATTATCCCGTTTAATTTAAAATATTCTATTGTGATATTTATTGCGTATAATGCTACTGTCTGGATTCAAGGATCCTATTTGAGGGGAGTAGTGTGTATTTTTGCTCAGGGCTTTGGCTCTGACCCATGCGTTGACTAATGTTTTTCAGGATTTAATTTGGAGAAACTGCATAAGTTTATCGGAGTTATCATTGGAGGTGCAGCTGGAGTTATTTACTTTATGGCATAGTTTAGTTAGACTTTCTTTTCCAGTCGTATTATAAGACTTCATTGGAGTTTTATTGGGCCATTAGGTTCCAAAGTTGTTTAGAAGATTTCTGTTGGGATTATTCATATTTTATTTAATCATTA
This sequence comes from Sambucus nigra, assembly GCA_949130495.1. NCBI lineage: Eukaryota > Viridiplantae > Streptophyta > Magnoliopsida > Dipsacales > Adoxaceae > Sambucus > Sambucus nigra. The sequence goes on along the minus strand of OX422214.1, from coordinate 505,561,055 downwards.
TTGGAGATTGGATTTTTTTTTGGAGTTAGCATGTGATGGATCTTTTATCGCTTAGTTTTTTATGATCATTTGAGATTGATTCAATTATGTATCATATGGACTGGTTTATTTATGTCTCATATCTGTCTCATGCTAAGAATGGTATTTTATTTACTCACGTCCGGATTAGTTTTGGTGGCGGCCGACGCTAGAATTGGGTGGGGTGTGACAATTTAACACTCCTACAACTCTTGAAATGTAGATCCAAGTCTCTCCAGATTATCCCCAAGTGAGTTTTTAGGTCTTCATTTATAGTGTGGCACATGGAGTTAGGGGCATAAATGGGAGGACAAAGGTGTGCATGTAGTTTGGGTGAGGTAAGGAGTGAGGGAATAAAAGTTTATTTTGGGTGAGGGTAATTAAGGAATAAGGGGTCTAATAAAGGTTTGGGGGTATATTGGGAAAAGGGGGTTAAAAGGCTTTTAAAACATGTGGGGTAAATGACTTGGCATTTCATTTGGAGTTTGGCTTTTGGTGTAGGCTTGTTGGCAAATGGTAAAAACAATTTCGCTTGAGAGGGAATTGGGTCAAGGTTGGTTTTGACGAAATGGATCGCGGGTTTTATTTGGAAAATGGGTTTGGAAGAGGGAGTGGGTCAAATGGATATCCGGGCCGGAGGTTGGGGCCGCGATAGGAAGGAGATCGGATGGGCCGCGGGTTAGCAGACCCGGGTTGAGGGGGTTTATAGGAGATAGTGGGGATAGCACATGGGGAAACAGGTTACATGAGCGAATATGGGTTTCAATTTTGTGGGGGGGGGTGCCGGGTTTGATCCGGGTTAAGGGTGTTGCTCGCAAACGGTTATTGTGGAAAGGGGTTCCGCCGGGTTGGTTCGGCGGGCGGAGGTGGTTGAGGTTGGTGGATCGGGTTGGCACCGACCGGAGCAGGGGGTAGGTCCGGGTTTGTAAGAGGGTTGGATAATGTGGGGGTTGTGAGGAATGGAAAATGGGTATTATAGGTTATGGAGGTGTTGGTTAATTTTGTTAATAGTGGATGAGAGAGAGAGTGGTTAATGGTGGGAGGTTGAAGATGAAGTTGGGGTTGTGTTGTGTGTGTGGGGGTGTATGGTGTTTAGTGTGAGGGTGGGGATTTAGTTTAGGGGTGTGTGTGTGTATATGGCATAAGGTGTGAGTGGGTGGGGTTGGTTGGGTGTATATGAGTGTAAGATATTGTGGTGTGTGTGTGTTTAATTTGTACCTAATAAAATTAAAACTAACTAACTAAAAAAATAAAATTAATAAAATTAAAAATTAAAATCTAAAAGTTAAAATCCTAATCTATAAATAAAAGACACAAATTAAAAAATGAAACTAAAAAGAAAAAAAAGAAAAATCTATTAAAACTAAAACTAAAATCCTAAAAAAATGTAAAAACTATTGAAACTAAAATAAATGAAATCCTAAAAAAAAACTAACCCTAATAAAATAAAATAAAGATAACTAAAAACTAAAAACTAATAAAAATCAAAATCAAAATCAAAATTAAATCACACTCATTAAAAAGAAATAGAAAATAGAAAATAAATCCGAGAAAATTCTAAATAAATCTAAAATAAATCCTAAAAATAAAACGACTCAAACTAAAAATCTAAAAAAAATCTAAAAAGCACATACTAAACACACATGGGGTTTGGAGTAGGTTTAGGCTTGGTTTAGGCTTGGGTAAGCTTACGGGACAGGGGAATTAGCTCCATTTGAACTGAAAATTGCCTTGAAATATAGCTTTTGACACCGTAACTACAATCAAGCCTGCACATTAAACAATTACCTGCTGAAGACCCAATTTGTCGATAATTAGAAATTAAAAACGGACTATTTGGGATTTTATTTTAACACTTTTGAATTCTTATCAACTGTCACAACCATCTTTCTTGATGTGATACATAAAGAAGTCGAGGTCTTCTTGGATGATATGATAATTAACTCTAAAACTCGGGAAGGTCATGTTCCCGCCCTCCGGAAGTTCTTCGAACGACTGCGACGATATCATATGCGACTTAACCCACAAAAATGTATCTTTGACATACTATTTGAAATCTGGGGTCTCAAATTACTGATTGTTATTTCTAAGGACTTGAAGTTTCGATAACCATATACATTTCAAGACACAAAGTTCCCAAATAATTATTTTAGTTAGGACCTGAAGTTTCTATGTAAATTTTTTCATTTGGGACCAGAAGTTCCCAAATTATTTTAAAATTGGGACATGAAGTTTTTAATTATTGTTCAAATTTTTGACCTGACAATAAAATATTCCCTAAAATCAAACTTGAAGTTTTGATTATTTATATAATAGGTCAACGGATACTAAAATTCCTATACAATTATTTATAATTTGAATCCACAACTCCAATAATTTTTTAATCAAACATGAAGTTTTGATTATTTATATAAAAAGCATAAGGATATTCAATGTTCCAAACTGATTATTTCTAATTTGGACCTAAAGTTCCAAACAATTTTACCCATTACCGAACTTGAAGTTTGGATATAATTGGACGAAACATTTAAAGTCCCTAAATATTTATTTCTGGGATATAAATTTGTCCTTATTATTTACATTTGGGATTTGAAGTTTTCTAATCATTATTCAAATACGAAAAATTGAACTTTTTCCCGTTTATATTTTAGGACCTCAAGTTCCTAAATTATTTGGATATAAAGTGTCAAAAGAAAACATATTACAATCAACCCTAAAGTTTTAATTGTCTAATTGGTATGGTATAGATCAAGAGTCCCCCAATTATATTTGTGATATGAAGATACATTACCATTATTGTGAACAAAAGTTCACAAATTATTATTTGTAATTGGGATATAGTTTTTTCTAATTGATAAATGCAATGTCTATGGTATGTGTGCAATTTTATTTTGATGAGACACTATTCTCGCTGTTAGGGGGAGGATGGACGTACTAGAAGTACACATTATACTTAAAGAACGGTCCGTTCTGAAAGAACTACGAGAATTATTTTGAAACACTTCCACATTGTCTCATATAATTCCCTGTACCTCTCAATGAGAAAATGAAATGAAAAATTATATTGCAAAATCAAATGTCACATGTACTAGTTGCAAATTTGTTTGTTAAAATCATTGTCTCCGAAAGATAAAATAAATTTGATAGAAAATAAATTTATTACACGCCAGAAGCATAGTAAACCTATAGGCCCTAACTACTTGACTCCCCGAAAGTGGAGGTTAAATAAAATCATGCCCCAATAATGCTCCATAGGAGGTTATACATAACGTTTCAAAAGAGGTTATGAATAAAAGATCCATTTTCTCTAAACCCCCAAACAGGTTATTGTCTATGAAAATACACAAGTCCTTGAAGTGACTATAAATCCCTTAAAGTTAGCAAAGGTACCTAATATTAAATGAGATCCCTATGTTTTATACATATACAAGAGAAAAGTGAGATCAACAAAGAGGATCATCGATGATATAATTATATATGTTGTAGCTACATAAAAATCAAAGGGCAATGATACTATAAATCCACGTACTATGAATGAATGTCGACAAAAAATATATTGGTTAAAATGAGAAAGTTCCATGATGGCATTATTTGAGTCTCTTAATATACATAGTGTATTTGGACCTTAGTAAATCCCCAATGATGTTAACTCTGAAGGTAACAAATATGCGTTATAAGAATGTGAAGTGTTAAAACTCACCAAAAAGTGCATGATTTATGGCACAAGGTTTCGTGAAGAAATAAAATTGATTAGATACTAACATACCATCCCATTTCGACCTTAAATACTTTTTATATATCTGACTAGTTTAGCAGTTTTTTAAAACATGTTATATGAGATTCGTGAAGATTATAACTACTTATATATACGGGACTTAGATAAATACTATATGTAGAAATTCTAAAAGGAATTTCTTTGCTTGAAGCAAAGATAAGGAGTACGTACTCGAATGCATTAAGACGTTCATTGTAATAGGCAATCCAAATGGATATAGGTATAACCGTGTTAGTAAATATTTGTCTAAGGAAGGGTATGAAAACAATCATATATGCAAATGTGCCATTATAAAAATGAAAATACACAATTAAGAAAAAAAAATAATGACCTTGGTTAACTAGTTGTTATCTTGGCCTGTACATCGAGCACAGTTTATATTGAACTCAGATTCATTAGTCAAATATATGGAAAAGTCTTGCAATACTTTAGCATATATTGAGCATAAAATTTTAATATATCTATGGTCTTTGGTATTTAGATATTAAATTATCCATATCATCCTAAAGAGCATGACAAAAATAAATTTGTTCCCGAAGTACCATATATGCATGCTATTATAGTATTTGGTCTGGAAGTACCATACTTGTATGTTATTAGTATATATATATATATATATATATATATATAATAAAGTAGAAAACTTATGCATGTCATGAGATGAAACTATGATGTCATCCATATGAGTTTTTCCTACACTACCTCTTTTGCCCTTAAATTTTTTGATTTCCCTCTCTTTTGACACACTCTAATTTGTTTCCCCCTTCTCTTTAAAATTCAAAAACAAGGTTAGAATGGTATTTTTGTCTAACACAACTCAAACTACTTCTCATTCTCTCCCATTCTTTTCATTTCAGAACCATAAAAAACCCTAACTCAACATTTCCCTCATCTCTTCAGGCTTCAGCTGCCCCCTCTCCCCGTCTCCCTCCCCTCACTCATATGACTCTCTCATTCTCTCCCCCTCCATATCCCTCATCTGACTCCCTCATTCCAATGGCCTTTGCCTCACTCTCTCCACACACACACATAGACACACATGTACACACACATGAGAAGATCCGTCAAACACATAAACACACATAGAGATCTGAAGCTTTTGTTTTGGATTAAGGTTTTATGAAGACTTTTAACATTTCGGGTCTGACATAACTTTGGTTTTCGTTTCATTTTGCAGGTTCAATCTCTGGGAAAAAATCGGAAAGGTATACGTATTAATTATCAGTTGGATCTTTATTTAGGGGTTGTTTTGTGTTTCATTTCAAATTTTTTAGGGCTTTTTGGATATCGAAAATGTATCTCTCACTCTTTTTTTTATGCCTTTCTGTTTTCAGTTTCACAGTGTAACTGAGGTTGCGTCTTATCTGATGTATCTGATGTATCTGATGTATTTGATGTATTTTGATCAGTTAGAGGAGTTTGCATAGATCAATTCTCTTATCAGAGGTTGCTAAGTTTACATATTTTTTTTCTTAAAAGAAAATAATATACTTAAAGACATGTTATATATTATTTTACTTGAAGTAAATGAGTTGGGCTAATTGTGTTTTCTATACAGGTAAAGTGATACTACTGAGTTGAAGATTTCTAAACTGGGGAGGCAACTCTCCATAGAAAAAGCCCTAAAAAATTGAACAGTTTATATAGGTAAAATGGTACTAACAATCAGTAGGTTATACAAGTAAAGTGATACTAAAAAATTATACAGGTAAAGTGATACTAACAATCTTCCATCTTATAACCTACTATTTCAATAGTTTTCTCTCTAAAATTCGGCAAATATTTTCTTGGAATTGGACATTTTTTATGACCTCAATGACTGGCATTATGGAGTATAGGCTTACATGAGGATAAGGAAAATAGGAAGAACATCAGTTATTGGTTTTGAAATGTTGTGTAAGTCAATTTCAGAGCATAGATGGTTGTAGTTTGTACATAAAACTGAAGGAACTGCTCAATGGAATTGGGGGTTGGGTATTATATCTTTAGTGGGATTCCTTAAAGGAAGCGTTTTAATTATAGTTATATATTTATGTCTACATTGACAAATGTGCTCAAAACTGAACTGAGTGCTACATTTTTTTAGCTACACACTTGGTTCTTTTTAAATTTCTATGCTCTTAATGAATTTATGATTTTTTATTATATTCAAGTTCAATTTCAAACACAACTTACAACTTCACAATCATGATTTTTCTTCCACTACAGAATGTAGTTACTGATCAAAGTAGTCACCGATTTTCTTTTTCTTTTGTGCAATTCTATGTATATCAAAGAGAGGTTTCCATTTTTTTCCATAAAAATTCACTTAGAGATGTCCAGGGGTAGATGGCAGGGTAAATAATGAATACTCATCCCTAGAATGACCCATTATCTGCTTCCCAAGAGGGATCATAACCATAATTGTGTTGGCATTAAACCCTGGGTGAGGAATCCTGCGACAGAGCTCACGACCTTCCTAGCAAAGGGCATATGTATGGCTAAATATATGGGTGGAAAAATCACAAGCTGACTCTCACTGCTCACATCGCACCTTATCCTCCATTATGCTTCCATAACATCCACATTATCTAGTAAGTGCCTCGCATCTCATCCTCCATTATTCTTCCAAAGAGGGTTTTTTTGTGACTTTTGTAAATGTTATAGTATTTTAGTTTTGATCTCGCTTAATAGTTTGTTAAAATCAGCAACAGGTCTTAGATGAGTTGCAACTGCTGGAAATGCCATTGTCTTAGATGAGTTGCAGCAATATGTCTTAGATGGGTAGTACACTATTGAGATCACAGTGATTTTGAGTGTTTTTTTCTGCTCAGTAAAAATAAAGCTGCAAATGCCAATGTCGCCCCACCTTTGTTATTATTCCACAATGCATATCTTAGATATTAAAAGGGGCTTTAGGATATTAAACAGACGTTGCAAAAAATAGTTTAGGTTTGATTTCATTCGTTTTATGCCTCTTTATTTTGCAATATCAGTTTTAGCGTTTATTTTAGGTAGTTTTTTTTTTAGTTTTTTTAAGTTTTTTAATTTTAGATAAAACAGTTTTTCGAAGTCCTTTTGTCATGTTTAGTCTTTAGGTCCTTCATTGTAAAAGAATCAAATGAAACACATAAAACTCAGCTAATATAGGATCCCTGTAAGCAACCTTCTACACCTCCACTCATTTGTAGTCATATTTCTTCTTAAATTTAGTGTTAATTCATTTTTTTAATTGCATTTTTAGGTGTAGAAAGGTAGGTAGGATCAACTAAAAGAAAGTAGATATAAGAACTGCAAATTGCTTTTATGAAAGATTTTTTTGGAATGAAATGCTTGAAGAAGTGCCCCTTCCTATTTCTCATAATAATGCCCCATCATACTCATCTGTTAACAATAACTACTATTGTTTTAGTACTACCTACCGATGAAGAGAATATAACTTTCATAGTATCAACACCCAGTGTGCATTTTAAGTTGTTATTTGTTTTCTTTTTCATTTAATGTTCATAATTATTAATTTTTTGAGGTACTGAAAACAATCAGAATTTTCTGTGGGGTTGTTATAGGAATTAATAGATTTACATTTCTTTGTTTCACCATGTCCATCCCAAGTGTAGTCTAATTTTAATGTTAATTTAATCTTTTATATATCAAAGACGGGGTAGTGGCTTTCTCGAATATATCATAGCCAGTTTTACCAATTTTTGGCCACGGTTGATTTATATGTCAACATTTGGATTATATACCAATCATTTATATATATATATATATATATATATATATATATTAGATTAGATACAAAGGGGTAAAAAGTGACTGCTATAATAATAGCTGTATTTTTTTACTTAGATGCTCAATTTATTTATGCAGATTGGATGCCTTCACTTGAGATATGTTGTTGATGTCGCAGATCCATTATGTTGCAAAGTTGGTTTGAAACATATACCAAAGATAATGACCCATGGAAGACTTGGATAATGACCTAAATTTTTATGTTCAAGAAATGGACGTTTTATCAGATCAAAGTGTTGGAAAAGTGATCTTTGGTGTGTTGGAAAAGTTTGGTCGCATAGATGTTGTTGTTAACAATGCTGGGGTTCAGTGTGTTGGCCCTCTTGCTGAGGTTCCTATTTCTGCCATTCAATAGATGTTTGAAATGAACGTGTTTGGTTCCAAGAGGCTGATTCAAGTTGTGGACCCTCACATGGTATCTAGGAAGAAGGGCAAAATTATAAATGAAGGAAGTATGACTGTTCAGGATCTTGGACCATGGGCAGGTGTATCTAAAGCTTCCCTGCATTCACTAACTGATACATTGAGGCAAGAACTAAGGCCTTTCATGATCAATGTGAATACTGTTGTCCCAGGAGCTATTAAGTCAAACATAGGAAACTCTGCTATCACAAACTATAGCCAGATACCAGAGTTGAAGTTATACAAAAAATTTGAACCAGTAATCCTAGCACGGGCCAATTTATCTCAAGGCCCGAGATCGATGGTGTCAGAAGAGTTTGCGAAACAAACCGTCGCAGCAGTGCTGAAAAAGAATCCACCTGCTTGGTTCTCCTTGGGCCCTTTCTCCATTATAATGGCAATCCTGCATCATCTCCCACTTTTTATCAAGGATTTCCTTCATAGGAAGGCAATTAAGTGTTGAAATTTCACATCTTATACGAGGTTTTGAAGAGTGTTGGTTTTGAATTATAAGATAGACACACATACGCGCACGCAAAAATAAGCAAAAACTGGTGCCAATGACACGTTTTGTCACTATAGCCATGCGTACAACACACGTGCAATGTAGGTACTTATTGTTGTTGTTTTGTAATTTTTAACACATTTGTGGAATATAGGCACATCATGTTATTTTGTAAAAAAAAAAAGATAAGAGGTGTTTTTGGCGGCATATTATTATTAAAAACTAATTTGGTGATTATGTTGCATATTATATCTGCATATTATTATTAAAAACTTCATATATAAAAAATTAAAAGTCATTGGATGCATGTTCATTAAATTTCACATTCCTATGCGTGTTTACTATCAAGAATTACTATTTACTCAATTTTGTTCCATTAATAATTACTTTACCATGTGTCGACTTCTATTCGTTAGATGTTTTCTAAATTGAGTTGCAACTAATTGTTAAAGATGTGCACATATGTTTTTGGGTACAAGAAAAAAAAACAAGACTGCTTATAGCCTTTGTGGAACTCCGCGCCCCTCGATTCTCCATCAAGCTTTCTTTTAGAACTTTAGTAGGATACTCATCCATGATGCAAATTTAATGGCGAAAGTGGGTTCTTTTCTTTGAATGTTGGATGAAATTATGGAAGTGTTGAATGATGTTTTTTGTTTATTTGTTCCATAGACACGTGTAATGTGTGTACGAAAGATGCCAACATTCTAACATACATGGGATACTCGATTAAAATAATATTGTGTACTTATTCCGACTACAAATTTGTTGGCATTTTAATATAAATGAGTATTGTTGTCACTGAGTTTTGTTGTTATTAATTATAGTGCCAACCAAATGTGTTTTTTTGGTTGTTTTAGATTATAACTATCCTTATTAGTTTTTTTGTATTGCCAGATGTAGTCGATATATCGTGTCATTAGTTAAATCGATTCTATTTATACGAGGTCCAGTACGAACTATTAGTGTTGTTGGAGTATTTTTTTTCTTTAACAGAGGAAACTTTGCCTAAATTTTCTAAATTATTTACACTTTTAATGTATAAAAAATTTATTATTTACATAATACACGATGTTATATTTTTCAAAATTATCAGCGTGCCTTTAGGAACGAGCATACCCTAGTATATATATATGGAAAAATGGTGTTTTACTATTCACATCTTATCTTATCTTATCAAAGTAATCAAAGGGTCTACATTTTGCCACATGTACAATCGAATGGTTGAGACTAAAAAAACTCCTCTCACAAGACAAACCCTAACTCACACAAAATCTCCCATTCTCTACCTTTCCCCGTTTACCCATCAGCTGCCCACACAAAACCTACCTCACATTCTCTCAATTTCACTAATCCACCGGCCTCCTCATTTCTGCCACCTTACCTCATCTATGTCATCGCCCCTCCTCATCTATGTCATCTACCCCACTCTTCACCTACAAGCAGATGCCCCCACAACCACCTACATTCTCCATTGGCTGGTGTCGAACAAGGTACCCAAAATAAAAAATCACCATAATCATTTTACTATTGCTACGAGTTTTTTCGATTTTAGTTCTGGATTTTGGTTATTTTTTATTTAACCGTGAGTATTTTTTATTTAGTTTTGCAGATCTAACGGCGATTTTCGAGTTTGTATACATATTTTGGGATTTATCAGGTATACACACCCTCTCTACTTCTATATTTACATTTTGAGATTTTTATTTTTAAATATTTGCCTTTTTGTGTGTGGATCTCAAATATGTTTGCTCTCTACCCACAAGTGTTTGAGATTTTAGTAATGGGATGTGTAGTTGTTTCTTCATTTGTATTGCTGTTGTCCTGCATTTCCAAAGTATGGGAAGGTCGATGATGTTTTCATCCCCAGAGACCGAAGTTTTTTTTATACCAGCTTCTACACTCTAAAATACATACACCTGTAAATTTTGTACCATGGCTAGAGATTTGAGGGGTTTTGCATTTGTTCGGTACAAGTATTCTGACGATGGGAGGGAAATAATAATTCAATTTGCTAAATATGGGCCTAATACGGAACGAATGTGAGTGTTGAGGTTTTTGTTAGTATCATCATATATATTATCTATATCTAAGAGCATCTTCGGGACTCGCGAGACCTATTTTTACGAGTTCATTTATGTAAGTTGGTGCTCCAATAGAGCCAATTTTTACAAATGTTTAGGCCCTAGGTGAGGCTAATGGTGACTTTTAGGCATCGTAGGCTATTATAGGCAGACTTTTATGGCAAATTGTTTTTAGTAATATGGGTCCAATCTATTTTAGAGATCCTAGACTTAACTTTAGGCATTAATTTTTTATTTGTTTAGATTTTCAGCTACTATTGGTCCAATCAAATAGGGTTCTCTAATTTGTGGTCGGTTCTTGATAAGTTTCGTATTCTTTTCCCATGCATTTCTAAATTAATGAACACATTTTCGAATTCTTTTAAAATTTGATTCCATGAATCTTTTATTTTGGTTTAACTCAATATAATATTACGGCCTCTATTTATTATTCAATTTGGTAAAAGTATGATCAACATGTTCAGATCTAAGTTTGGTTTGCTTCAAACATTTTCTTATTATTTATGTTGGCAATATATGTCTTTTTAAATAGCGCAGAAGAATGAATGATTTAGTGTTATTTTGGTCAGAAACATGAAGATAGAGCAAGCATTACAAATGCAAATGGAGGTGCAGTGGAAACTTCATGAACAGATTGAGTTAAAAGCCTTGAATGTGTTCATTTTATTTATATCTTGATCGAAATAAACACCCATACTATCAAATCAAGGTTAAATTTGAATAAGGTCAATTGATTGGTTTGTTCACGCGATGCTATCAAACACCATCATTTCATGTTTGCCAAATTTCCATGGCAAAGTTTTCCATGGCAAAGTTTGTAAAAATTTTAATTCATGATTATTATCAAGTTGTATAAGATCTTGGTAAGTTCGTTTAGTTATTTTGTCTTTAATAATTGTAAGATCTAAAAATTATTCATTATAGTCTCATATTAGTTATTCTGTCTTTAATATTTGAAGTCTAGCGATTTTCATTTAATATTTATGTTTTAATCTATCTCTATTTTTTTATTCTTCCAATTTTTAATTTTTATTATTTAATACATTTTAGGAGCATCTGCCTCTGTTTCATTGCTCCGTGTACATGTTTATATGAAAACATACGATTTGTTGCTCCGTATTTCTTTCTCTATTTTTTATGGTGGTTATTATAATGTGTATTCATGTTTTTTTATTGTACTTTTATTATACACCTTGTTTTCTATACTGATATAAGTTTTTGAGGTCTAATATGATGACATTTTGATGTCGATGCTGCTAAGACGAGCTTCAATAGTACTTTCCTTGGTGAGTGAAGGACTGTTTTGCTGCCCATAAGGTGCTTTATGATGCTGTTATTGGTAGTGAGATGACATCTCAGTAGACCAATTTGATAAGGATAACTAATTTCATAGTTAATATATTTGATATTTAATAACTGATTTTAACTTCTATTATAATATTTCATAACCGATTTTAATTTAAACTTGAAGTTGGATATATAGCAAAATTAAGCATGAAAAAGAACATGTCTACCAAACAGGTATATAAGAATTTACTGTTCCTCTTTTTGTGCTCTATTTTTTATTTTCTAATACTTAATGATTTACCTTTTTCTTTGCTCCAACATAACTGTAATTTTCTATTTTATGCTCTGTTTTGAAGTTACATACCTATTTATTCATGAAATATGTTTTTTTCCATATTTTGATCAAATGACAACCTATTGAGTCCACTGTTATGTTTACATGGAATCGGATGTTTGTGTTTGAATTGTTTGAATTATTTTACTTAATTTAACACATGATATCAGTTTCTACCAATTCCAGTTTCATCATTAATACGACCATTCCCCTTTTGTTATTTTCAATGTTAGCATTGTGAATACTTATTTATCCCATATTATATTGTAGATGTCTCTTAATATTTGTTACTTATTATTCAATGTACTAATTGTGATTCTTGTGTTTTATGAACAGGGGAACAAGAAGATGAGAAAGAATAGTGAGAGTGATGGCCTTAAGGGTTTCAGCGTAGGTGTTGACGCCTTGCTATTGCCTAAACAACTGATGGATTTGGGAAACCACATGCGATGGAATGCTTCAGTGAATCCAATCAGAACACCGGGGCTGCAATAACTGCAAACAACAGTTAAGTAGCTCTAAACACTGGTGTTTATATCCACTAATTTTGTTTTTGAATATTTTGCAATGATGCAATTATATACTGTGACTTTTAAGTTTCCAACACTACCACATTGAATTTTTATAATTAAGTCATTCATTAGGAATTTTTATAACTACATCATTCATTACAGAGTAAGTTTTTTTCCAAATTATGCCATTAATTCTACATTTTAATCAGGGCTGAATTAATGAGTTGTTAAAGATGAAAACATAGGGCTGATTCTGAACTGTATCATTTTTTTGTCATTCTCTTTTTTTCTTCAATGCATTCTCATATTCTTTCATAATTGACATATATCATCGTCATATACTACCATTGTAACATTAGTTAAACTAATGTCTAACTAATTATTGGAGATATAATTGTACTAATCAATAATTTCAGTCATGGAAATTCCGTAATGTCTTTGTACTCTCAAATCTTTGCTTCTTATGTATAGATGGTTTAGGTGTAATGTGTAAGCTTTGAACTTATTATAGTTTGGTATTTGCATATATTCCGTTGATAAAGAAATACTTGACATCATGAATGATTCCTCCTAAAATGTCCTCATTGGAATGATCATGTTGATTTCTTATTTAGTGAATTAGTGATTCCTCCTCAAATGGCATCATTGTATGTTGTTAAGATGTTAAGATTTAAGGAAGAATACTATCTAGCTATATGTATAGTATTAGTGTTTCATTTACAGGTCGGCCTTGAGGTGTGGCAAGTTTGGGAATTTGTTGGCTCATTTCTCTTTTTATGTTAAGTGACATGGGAGATACAAATGCAAGGGATGTGCAACCATTGATTTTACATGATTTAATGCAACTTCATTTTCATCTATTTGCTTTGGTTTTCCATGCTTCAATGCAACTTTATTTGCATCTATTTACTTTGGTTTCCCATGCTTCAATGCAACACCAATTGAAATATTCATTGTAAAAGTTATAAAACGACTTTCTTTCATTTGTTGAACCAATTTCTTAATTCCTTTACGAGACCAATTGAATTAATTTATTTTTATTTTTTCTTGAAGGTTTGCGGCTCGAAGTGTAAACATCTAGCAATACTGAGGTAATTTCTTAATTTTTCGTAGTATTTATTTTCATGTTCTCCATTGTTTAATTACACTTAGCTCGAAATGTGCGATGATGTCTTTCATGTCAGGCATCGAAGCACTTTAAGATTGCATGTGAGGAAGAGACAAAGATGAACTGCCACAATAGAGAGAGCATACAAGCCCAGTACTAGGTCATGGGAAGGAACATATTCTCAATAGATTATGAGGACAATGAGCATTTAAGTTTAGCTAATGTGTACTTCATCATGCCAGTGACAAGTTCTAGGATGTTGTGAGAAGGGTCCCTAGAAAATAGTTATACTGTAGATAGCCTTCAAAACTCGCCCGGAGGATTTCCAATAATGTTAACAACGAAGGTTGGGGCACTGAATCACCACTGAATCACAATGAAGGTCGGTCATTTTAACAGGCTTCAACACGTCTTAAACTTTATGTTATTATTTACAATACGCATATAAGCTATTTATCAATATGTTATTATTCATCCCCTTTAAAATGTATAAATTTTTTGTTCCCCAACTAAAGCTATTTATAATATGTTGGCAATTTTAGAGAATTTAAATGGAATAATAGTTTTCGTTTGAGAATGCAAATAAGAAGTAATAGAGGCAACAATATGATAAGCAGCAGATGCGCTTATCTACTTCCCGATCATTTTCTCCTCAGTGGGTCCCACCTGCTCCTCTGGGTTTGCTTCGGGTTTTTCATCCTCAAGTGAAACCTTCTCATTTTCAACTTTCAATCTTTCTTATTTCTTCTCCAATGACGAAGTCACAAAACACAGTCTGTGATATTTTAGTTTACTTTAACAACATACATCAGCTCTGACACCCTTTTCAGAAGATTTGTGGATGATTATTTGTCACATTTCTAAAGTTTTCTATACATTCAAGATTCTTATCTCTCTTAATTAGAACTTTATCTAATTAATCATTATTATGTTGAATTCATGTACAAACCAAATACCCATATTGAGAGCTTGGCTTTATTGACATCGTAAAAAAAGGTTGCCCCATACATCTACCATCTAACTCACTTGAATATTTGAGCAGGGATTAGATGGTCTTAATCAGGGTTGGAATTTTTTCTTCTGTGGAAATGCGTCCTGAATAATGGTCTCACACAGTCACTTGAACTGCCTCATCATAGATGCTTATGACGAAAACAAACAATTTCTACATTTAACTTTAAGGTATTTCACTTCCTTTATGTTTTTTATAATTTGTTATTATTAGAATGCATGTAATGTGAAGACGAGATTAGGAGAAAACTGAAGTTTTAGGCAATAAATTTCTTTGTTTTCAAGCACAAATTAGAATTTGAGTTTATGTGCATTCTTAGGGACTATACAAAGCTATAAACTTCATACCACTTGCTTAAATTATAGTTTGAGTTTATGTGGATTACCTCATTTAATTGTTAATTGTTAAATGCTTTGTTACTCTTTTTCATTTGGATACTACATTTTCAAATATGTTATGATATCTAAAAGGATGCTTTTTCATGCTCCACTTATATGCATTAAAGACGCTCAAGACTCTTATAGATGATTTATGTAAGTCCGTTGTTCGGTTAATCTATGCATATAGTGTAAAATGATTTTCGGGTGCACTGAGCTGTCACAAAAGATAGTTTGGAGGTTGTAGTGAAAATTCAATATCTTAGAGTTGCAGATAGTATTGACAGTGACAGTGACATTGATAATTTGAATTCAGCTTCTTCCACCACAACTGAGAATAAGGAATCAACGAATGGAGATTTTGTAGGTACTTTTAACAATACTTAAGGAATCCATTTCTTGTCATATTATTGCCACTTTAAGTCCTCCCAAACAATGACATTAACTCCCAACTTTGTAGTCATCTTTTGCGGAGAGTATTTCAACATACCAGACCAACTGATTTATACAGTGGTGGGTCGACAGTAATAGTGGTGGGTTGGTTTGTTGGCAATTCGACTTGATTTATACCGTGGTGGGTCGACGGTAATAGTGGGTCGATTGAAGTGAAGCTGAAAGTGACACTACTTATACATAGGTATTCAGTCACGTCCTCCCAAACAATGTTCTCACAATGTTTATCTAGAACTACTAGATGATTAAATTCCCAATCCCGTGTCGGTCTAGAGTTGAAATTGTTGCCCAGATATTAACTCAAGAGGGGGGGTGAATTGAGTTTAGCAAACTTTTTGGGGTTAATTTAATATTTCAGAAAATATTTTAATTTAAATCAATTGATATAAATATCAGAAGAAATAAATCTTCAAAGATTAACACTAAATTTATCTAACAATTTTAACTAAATAAATTAGACAAGATAAATCACAGAAATCAATACCCAAATAAATCTTTAATTAATTTTCGTATTTAATAAAAAATAATATTCTGGATTTTATTAATTATTACGAAAATAATAAATTTCAGTCTTAAAAGATTTATTAATTTCAGTTTTAATTAATTAGCAAGGCAAATGCTTGATAATGAAATTAAATATTGACACAAGCAAATAAATAAACTTAAATGCAAAAAATAAATGACACCGTGATTTTAACGTGGTTCGGCCAAAAACCCGGCCTATGTCCACGCGCCAGAGCCGCTTCCGTCTCTTTGCGCTTCAATACCGTGATCCACTATGGCAGGATCAAACCTCCAACGTACAATCGAGCAGCTAAACCTTGCTACTTGTACAACCGAAGCTAAAGTTCCAGCTTCAAACAGTTCCGAAAGTTGAGTACAAAATTTGGAAGTTGAAACTCTCAAAAGTTACAATGTAAGACTGAGTTTCTTCTGGTTTAAGACTTCACAATATATCTGAATATTTGGCACTAGACTTTTCTTGAATTCTTTGCAGTAAAGTAGTATTTCTTGTGCTTGTTCTCTTCTTCAAGGACAGCTAAAATATCAAGCCAGAATAAACTGATATGCGGCTGTTTCAAACTTTGAGTAGAGATAAAAACAAAATCTTCTCTTATTGCTTTCTTTTCTTCTTTTTGATCTCTTTCTATTTTTCTCAGTATCTTCAACAACAGCAGCTGATCTTCAATGTGTAGATGTCTAAAATAAGATGACCGTTGGAGAGGAGAGTGAGATACGCTCTTCTTGAAAAAATCTGTAGCTGAAGGAGCATTAAATGCTCAAGAATAGATGGGAAGATATCTTCCATACCTGTCTAAGAATTAAATGGTAGACTGATAGAGAGAGAAAGCTTTAGTGATAAATGAGATATAAAAGATAGATATTTAATAAAAGAAGGCTTCTCTTTTACAAAATGTCACAAGTCAGCAAAGTCCAGCATCTGATCGAACTGAAATGCTACAGTTCATAGTGTCTTAAGCCAACAAAAAAAAAACTCTGAATGAACCAAAAAAACTGTGAAAGATTACAACTCTGAAATGTTCAATTTCCAAGCCAAAACAGGTGCACGTGTCACACAATGAAGGAAACAATAGGGGCGTCCCATTTATCAAAGAAAGTCTTCCAACTTTTTATAGATAGGTAAATATATATAAAAAAATTCGAATAAAAAAAAATCTAGAATATATATAAACTTTTCGGATAAGAACTTTTAACAGATTTTCGTTAAAAGAAATTTTGGATATTAAAAAAATAACATATATATATATATTAAAGATATTCGGACTGAAATATAAGGATCAGATATAAACGTTACAATATCTTCGGACCAAAAAGATTTTATGTTAACATTTTGAACTGATAAAAATTTTCCAAAGATTAAGCAGTCTATTCTGCATTGATGTTATAGCCTCAAAGGCTAGTCACAAACTATTAGAGTGGATAGCAAAGACAAAGAAATTGACAGGGTGTCCCTATGCCTAACATCAAGTCAGACATCAACTTTTGTAAAAAGTTAAAGACTAATTATTATTATATATATATATATATATATATATAAAATACTATCATTTCTATAGAACAGTATGCGCCAACTTTGAAGAGCTGATCAATCAGTATGCTCCAACTTTGAAGAGCTGTCAGAACAGACAAAAAAATTGTATGTATAAACAATTGAACAGCACCCTTTTCTTTTGAGAAAAAAAAAATGTAACAGATATAAAAAATAACTCGGAACAAAGAAAAAAAATAGATAAGGAATATATATATATACGCAGAGTACATCCAAGAGAGTAAAAGATTAAATAAACAATTACAAAAAGAAATCTCTTATTATATTAAAGACAAGGCATGCCGAAGCAGATGGCACGTGGTCCAAGAACTCTGATGAGAGGACTGCCGAAGCAGTTCAACAGTGGAAGAGACTGGACGAAATAGTCCAAAAGAAATATCGCATATCTATCCAGATAATGAAGTCTGTCAAATGAATTTCTTGTGAGTTCCAATGTAGTAC
This sequence comes from Sambucus nigra, assembly GCA_949130495.1. NCBI lineage: Eukaryota > Viridiplantae > Streptophyta > Magnoliopsida > Dipsacales > Adoxaceae > Sambucus > Sambucus nigra. The sequence goes on along the minus strand of OX422214.1, from coordinate 505,542,905 downwards.
GATTGAAGTTCTTTAAAATTGGCCCATTAAAATGCCGACAGGGACGGCATGGGTGAATAAGAATGAAAGACCAAAAAAAAACTTTTTCATGTACTTAAGAATTAATATAGAGAAAATTATTCGGACAAGCAAAAAAAAACAGAAAAATTCTCGGATAAAAAAAATAGAACTGATTTTGTATATAAGACATATTTCGGAACAAAAAAAATAAGTAACAGAAATTTCTTTTTCAGAAAGTTTTGGCCCAATTAATTAGTCACACCATATGAATTATGTAATAAGATGTATGCATTGTGTGTCTAATGTGTCAAGAGTAAAAGTGCAACATCCGTGAATACCTTGACTCGAATATATAACTTAAAAAGAATAAAGTTTGGAATCATCAAAATCAATATATTAAGTTAAACTAAAATGTATATTAATTAAACTATTTTAATTATGGATAAAATACATTTTTGTTAACAATCTCCCCCTTTTTGATGATAACAAACAACTAAAAAAAATATGAAGAAAAATTTGCACTCTTCTCCCCCTGTTTGTCATAAACAAAAAGGAATAGGAATGGGTGATACAAAAGGTGAGATGCAAAAAAAATAACTGCAGATTTTATTGATAGTAAAAGAAAATTACATTTTCAGATTATTTATCATATGACATACATCATTGGGATGTCCTTCAAGAAGGATTTCTTTCCCATTATCTTTGACCATAAGTTTGATAGTATTTCCGGTGTAGGAGTTGGTGGAGGAAGATTCAGATTTGGTAGAAGTGTTTGCTTATGAGGGAGTAGCCATATGAGGTGGTAGGACAAAAGGCCAAGTAGGTGGACTTACCCAAGGAGCAAATGGAGGAGAGAGAGCTATGGCGTTAAGAGCTTCGGTGTAAGAAGAATATTTTTTGAATTTTTCATTACTTACACTTTTGGTTTGAAGCTCACACTCTCCCCAAGAGGTGTAGATCCCGGGTTGTTTTCCTACCCAAACAACATAGAAGGACTGCATGGTGTGTGTGAAGATAGAGTGAAAGGCAGTAACACACACACATATATATATAGGAGATGATGTTTTGTCTACTAGTTGGTACAGTATTTTGGAAAGATGTGAATACACTATTCATGACAATAATAAAAAATATTCAATTATAATTCTAGATTATTTAAACGAGCCATACCGAGTTCGCGACAAATAAAAGTAAAACGATCTTCGGGTAGTGGTTTTGTGAAAATATCGGCTAATTGAAGATCCGTAGAAATAAATTCTAGTCTAACATCACCCTTTTGTACGTGATCGCGTAAAAAGTGATGTCTAATTTCAATATGTTTTGTTCTAGAATGAAGAATTGGATTTTTAGTTAGACAAATTGCACTCGTGTTGTCACAAAATATTGGAGTATTTTGAAAGGATATTTTAAAGTCTTCTAATTGTTGTTTCATATATAAAGTTTGAGCACAACTACTACCGGCGGCAATATATTCTGCCTCGGCCGTGGAAAGAGCTATCGAATTTTGCTTTTTACTAAACCAGGAAACTAGTGAGTGTCCTAGGAAGTGACAAGTACCACTAGTGCTCTTTCTATCAACTTTACAACCCGCAAAATCCGAATCGGAATAACTTATGAGTTCAAATGATGTAGTTTTAGGATACCATAATCCTAAGTCTTTAGTACCATTTAAATATCAAAAAATGCGTTTTACGGTACACAAATGAGATTCTTTAGGATTGGCCTGAAAACGAGCACATAAACATACACTAAACATAATGTCGGTTCTACTAGCGGTTAAATAGAGTAGACTACCAATCATGCCACGATATAAAGTTGAATTAACAGAGTTTTCTTTCTCATCTATATCTAACTTTATAGATGTGCTCATAGGTGTACCAAGTGTTTTAGAATTCTCTAAACCGTATTTTACTAAAAGATCCTTAATATATTTGGATTGATTAATAAAAACACCATTTTTAGTTTTCTTAATTTGTAAGCCTAAAAAGAAATTTAACTCCCCCATTATACTCATTTCAAATTCTTTTTGCTTAAATTCTGAAAAATCTTTACACAGATTTTCATTTGTGGATCCAAATATAATATCATCAACATAAATTTGTACAAGAAACATATCATTGTTAAGCGTTTTTATAAATAAAGTAGAATCCATTTTTCCTCTAACAAAATCATTTTCAAGCAAAAATCCACTCAATCTATCATACCAAGCCCTAGGGGCTTGTTTTAATCCATATAAGGCTTTATTTAGTTTATAAACATGATTTGGAAATATGTGATTTTCAAAACCGGGAGGTTGCTTAACATAAATATCTTCACTTATAAAGTCGTTTAAGAAAGCACTTTTGACATCCATTTGAAATAATTTAAAGTCCTTATAACATGCATAAGCTAATAACATGCGAATGGCTTCTAATCTAGCTACGGGGGCATAAGTTTCATCATAATCAATACCTTCTTGTTGATTATAACCTTGTGCAACTAGTCTAGCTTTATTTCTTATAATTAATCCAGCATCATCCTTTTTATTTCTAAAAACCCATTTAGTTCCAATAATAGATTTATCTTTAGGTGTAGGTACAAGTAACCAAACATTATTACGTTCAAATTGTAACAATTCTTCTTGCATAGCTAATAACCAATATTCATCTTTTTCAGCTTCATTTATATCTTTTGGTTCAATTTGTGACACAAAAGCTAAATTATTGCAAACATTCTTTAAGGAAGATCTAGTAAGAATACCACTAGAAGGTTCACCTAAAATATTTTCAAAAGGATGATTATTAACAAATTTCCAACTTTTAGGTAAATTAGAATCATTAACCTCTTTATCCTTATTAGGGGTCTCTTGGACACTAATGGAATTATCAACACTAGAATTAACATATTCATTTAATTTTAATTCATTTACAGATTTATTTAGGACTAAAACATCATCATCATCATTGTTTTTATTGACAAAAGAATTAAATTCATCAAAAGATACATGAATTGATTCTTGAACTATTAAAGTCCTTTTATTAAAAACTCTATATGCTTTACTATGAAGTGCATACCCAAGAAAAATACCTTCATCCGATTTTGCATCAAATTTACCCAATTTATCTTTATCATTTAAAATAAAACATTTACATCCAAAAACTTTGAAATAACTAACATTTGGTCTTTTATTTTTCAGAATCTCATATGGAGTTTTATCTAAATCTTTTCTAACAATAGTTCTATTTATTATATAGCAAGTTGTGTTAACGGGTTCCGCCCAAAAATATTCGGGTAAATTATGTTCATTTAACATAGTTCTAGCCATTTCTTGTAATGATCTATTCTTTCTTTCTACTAATCCATTTTGTTGGGGTGTCCTAGGAGAAGAAAAGTTATGTTCAAAACCATTTTCATCACAAAATAATTCGACATCTTTGTTATCAAATTCTCTTCCTCTATCACTTCTTATAAAGACAATATTGCAACCTTTTTCATTTTGAATTCTTCTACAAAACTTAGCAAAAATAGGGTGAGTATCATTTTATGAGTAAGAAATAAAACCCATGTAAAACGAGAAAAATCATCAACAATAACAAGAGCATAATATTTTCCACCTAAACTAGCAACTTTATTAGGTCCGAATAAATCTAAGTGTAATAATTCTAAAGGTATACTAGTTGAAATATCCCTTTTCTTTTTAAAAGAAGTTTTGGTTTGTTTTCCAAATTGACATGCATTACAAATTTTATCTTTAATAAACTTAGTTTTGGGCAGCCCTCTAACTAACTCATTTTTGGACAAAATATTAAGTTGTTCCATGTTGGAATGTCCTAACCTTCTATGCCATAACCAACAAGTATTATTTAGGGCAGTTAAACACTTAACATTTTGTTGTGACAAATTATCAAAATCAAGAGTATAAACATTTTCATGTTTAGAAGTAACAAATAAAACACTATTATCCTTAGCATTTGTTATTAAACAAAAATCTTCTTTAAATGTAACATCATAACCTTTATCACACAATTGGCTAATACTAATTAAATTATGCTTAAGACCATCAACTAAAAGAACATTTTCAATGCAAGGGGAAAGATCCATACCGACTTTACCTATGCCGATGATTTTGCCTTTGGAGTTGTCTCCGAATGTCACTAGCCCTCCATCTTTGGCAACCAAGCTCGAAAACTTGCTTTTGTCACCCGTCATGTGTCTTGAACATCCTCTATCTAAGAACCACTTTGATTTGTGTGAACCCACTCTAAAACAAACCTACAATGGACATTTAAATAATTTTCTTTCGGTACCCAAAATGTGTTGGGTCCATAGGGGTTAGCAAAAATAGGAGTTTCTTTAGGAATCCATGCGACTTTAGTAGAAAATCTATATTTGCAAGAATCTGAAAAATGGGTGTGTCTTCCACAATATGTACATAAAGAATTTCCCATATTTTTAGAATAATTTTCAAAACTTTTCTCATTTTCATTTTCATTATAACCAATTCCAGCCTTATCATACATCCATCTTTGACTTCCAAGTAGCATATTTAAATTCTTCTTTCCATTCACAAACTTTTCAAGACATGAAGTTAAATCCTTTACTTCAAGTCTTAATTTTTCATTTTCAGAAATAAGATAATAACTTGGTGAATCATTAACTTTAAGTTTTTCGATTTCTAATTTTAAAGACTTATTTTCAGATTTCATTACATCTATATTTTCAGAGAGAGAATCATATTTATGTGATAAAGAAGAATGCATCTTTTTAAGATTAATATATTTAGTTTTAAGTTCATCAAAGTTATAATAAAGTTCATCAAAAGCATTTTGAAGTTCATCATGATCATTTAAAGTTTCATATTCACTATCAGAATTAAAATTAGATGATACCTCATCATCATTTGCCATAAGGCAAAGATTTGCAATTTCTTCATCACTTGAATCTTCATCATTGCTACTTTCATTAGAATCACTCCAAGTAGTAGCTTTCATGGCCTTTTTGTGTTTCTCATTTCTTTTCTCTTTTCTATCATTCTTTCCTTCTTTGGCTTTAGGACAGTTAGGTCTGATATGGCCTAACTCTTTGCAGTTGTAACATCTTGGCTCAAACTTGGAGGAAGTCTTTCCATCATGTGCCTTCTTTGAAAAGAATTTCTTGAATTTTCCAGAATGACCCTTCTTTTTGGCAAGAAATTTTTTGAATTTTCTAGTGAGAAGTGTTATATCACCATCTTCATCATCATCAGCTTCTTCACTATCTTCCTCTTCCTCAATGGATTTGAAAGCAATGGTTTTGCTTACTTTAGGCTTTTCATCTTCAGCTAGAACTTTAAGTTCCATTTCATGAGTAATTAAGGATCCTAGCAATTCATCAAGAGAAATGGGTCTTTCTCGTATGGCTTCTTTAATTGCTAGCTTCTTGGTCATATAGGCAGATGGTAGTGACCTGAGTATCTTACTCACTAATTCAGAATCAGTATAGGTTTTACCAAGAGATTTCAAACCATTAATAATATTTGTAAATCTAGTAAACATATCAGAAATAGTTTCATCTGTTTTCATTTTAAAAAGTTCATAGTTATGAACAAGCATGCTTATCTTATCCTCTTTTACTTGACTAGTTCCTTCATAAGTAATTTCTAATCTATCCCAAATTTCTTTTGCATTTTCACAACAACATATTCTGTTATATTCATCAACATCAAGAGAAAAATGTAAAATATTCATTGCTTTAGCATTAACTTGTATTTTCTGAATATCACTATCATTCCATTCATTTTCATTTTTAGGAACATTTTCATTATTAACAACTTTCATGGGAATATTAGGACCATTAATAATAACTCTCCAAACAGCATAATCATTTGATTGAACAAAATTTTTCATTCTATTTTTCCAATAGCTATAATTGTTTCCTGAAAATAGAGGAGGTCTATTAATAGATTGTCCCTCACCAAGAGATAAAACACTAAAGTTTGCCATAAATCGTAAACTCTAAAGATGTTTAAAACAAAGATAATAAATTAGAGCGTGGCTCTGATACCAATTGTTGCCCAGATATTAACTCAAGAGGGGGGGTGAATTGAGTTTAGCAAACTTTTTGGGGTTAATTTAATATTTCAGAAAATATTTTAATTTAAATCAATTGATATAAATATCAGAAGAAATAAATCTTCAAAGATTAACACTAAATTTATCTAACAATTTTAACTAAATAAATTAGACAAGATAAATCACAGAAATCAATACCCAAATAAATCTTTAATTAATTTTCGTATTTAATAAAAAATAATATTCTGGATTTTATTAATTATTACGAAAATAATAAATTTCAGTCTTAAAAGATTTATTAATTTCAGTTTTAATTAATTAGCAAGGCAAATGCTTGATAATGAAATTAAATATTGACACAAGCAAATAAATAAACTTAAATGCAAAAAATAAATGACACCGTGATTTTAACGTGGTTCGGCCAAAAACCCGGCCTACGTCCACGCGCCAGAGCCGCTTCCGTCTCTTTGCGCTTCAATACCGTGATCCACTATGGCAGGATCAAACCTCCAACGTACAATCGAGCAGCTAAACCTTGCTACTTGTACAACCGAAGCTAAAGTTCCAGCTTCAAACAGTTCCGAAAGTTGAGTACAAAATTTGGAAGTTGAAACTCTCAAAAGTTACAATGTAAGACTGAGTTTCTTCTGGTTTAAGACTTCACAATATATCTGAATATTTGGCACTAGACTTTTCTTGAATTCTTTGCAGTAAAGTAGTATTTCTTGTGCTTGTTCTCTTCTTCAAGGACAGCTAAAATATCAAGCCAGAATAAACTGATATGCGGCTGTTTCAAACTTTGAGTAGAGATAAAAAAATCTTCTCTTATTGCTTTCTTTTCTTCTTTTTGATCTCTTTCTATTTTTCTCAATATCCTCAACAACAGCAGCTGATCTTCAATGTGTAGATGTCTAAAATAAGATGACCGTTGGAGAAGAGAGTGAGATACGCTCTTCTTGAAAAAATCTGTAGCTGAAGGAGCATTAAATGCTCAAGAATAGATGGGAAGATATCTTCCATATCTGTCTAATAATTAAATGGTAGACTGATAGAGAGAGAAAGCTTTAGTGATAAATGAGATATAAAAGATAGATATTTAATAAAAGAAGGCTTCTCTTTTACAAAACGTCACAAGTCAGCAAAGTCCAGCATCTGATCGAACTGAAATGCTACAGTTCATAGTGTCTTAAGCCAACAAAAAAAAACTCTGAATAAACCAAAAAAACTGTGAAAGATTACAACTCTGAAATATTCAATTTCCAAGCCAAAACAGGTGCACGTGTCACACAATGAAGGAAACAATAAGGGCGTCCCATTTATTAAAGAAAGTCTTCCAACTTTTTATAGATAGGTAAATATATATAAAAAAATTCGAATAAAAAAAAATCTAGAATATATATAAACTTTTCGGATAAGAATTTTTAACAGATTTTCGTTAAAAGAAATTTTGGATATTAAAAAAATAACATATATATATATATATATATATATATTAAAGATATTCGGACTGAAATATAAGGATCAGATATAAACGTTACAATATCTTCGGACCAAAAGATTTTATGTTAACATTTTGAACTGATAAAATTTTTCCAAAGATTAAGCAGTCTATTCTGCATTGATGTTATAGCCTCAAAGGCTAGTCACAGACTATTAGAGTGGATAGCAAAGACAAAGAAATTGACAGGGTGTCCCTATGCCTAACATCAAGTCAGACATCAACTTTTGTAAAAAGTTAAAGACTAATTATTATATATATAAATATATATATATAAAATACTATCATTTCTATAGAACAGTATGCGCCAACTTTGAAGAGCTGATCAATCAGTATGCTCCAACTTTGAAGAGCTGTCAGAACAGACAAAAAAATTGTATGTATAAACAATTGAACAACACCCTTTTCTTTTGAGAAAAAAACGTAACAGATATAAAAAATAACTCGGAACAAAGAAAAAAATAGATAAGGAATAGATTTATATATATATATATATACGCAGAGTACATCCAAGAGAGTAAAAGATTGAATAAACAATTACAAAAAGAAATCTCTTATTATATTGAAGACAAGGCCTGCCGAAGCAGATGGCACGTGGTTCAAGAACTCTGATGAGAGGACTGCCGAAGCAGTTCAACAATGGAAGAGACTGGACGAAATAGTCCAAAAGAAATATCGCATATCTATCCAGATAATGAAGTCTGTCAAATGAATTTCTTGTGAGTTCCAATGTAGTACGATTGAAGGTCTTTAAAATTGGCCCATTAAAATGCCGACAGGGACGGCATGGGTGAATAAGAATGAAAGACCAAAAAAAACTTTTTCATGTACTTAAGAATTAATATAGAGAAAATTATTCGGACAAACAAAAAAAAACAGAAAAATTCTCGGATAAAAAAAATAGAACTGATTTTGTATATAAGACATATTTCGGAACAAAAAAAATAAGTAACAGAAATTTCTTTTTCAGAAAGTTTTGGCCCAATTAATTAGTCACACCATATGAATTATGTAATAAGATGTATGCATTGTGTGTCTAATGTGTCAAGAGTAAAAGTGCAACATCCGTGAATACCTTTACTCGAATATATAACTTAAAAAGAATAAAGTTTGGAATCATCAAAATCAATATATTAAGTTAAACTAAAATGTATATTAATTAAACTATTATAATTATGGATAAAATACATTTTTGTTAACAGAAACTCTATTTAATACTTTTCTATCTTCTTTTGCTATTTTCAATGAGTGCATTGTATATAATTATTAATTTCATTTTCTAATGTAGATGTATGGTACGTGTTGGAGAATAAAAGTTACTTTGCAATTACGTACCTTGAAATATTTTATCGTTTTGATAATACGTTCTTTGAAAATCTTTATTGTGGACTATTTTTCTTTCTTAAATTGGGTGGATAGTCCTATAAATAGATGAAAATTTGTCCAAATTTTCTAAATTTTTTTAACGTTTGTGTTGTAAAAAATTAACGTAAATTGTTTACACATTCAATACTTTAAGCTACACTATGTTTTGTCGGGGAACAAAATTTTTGCTGTTTTGCAATTATGTATTTTGAAATTTTCTTTCCCTTTTGCAATTACATACTTTGATTTTTTTTTTTTCCGTTTTGCGATTATGTACTTTGAAAAATTTTCGTTGTGCCTTCAGGAACACGCATATACTAGTATATATATAACACAATGCATAATATTGGATATTATAATTATAGTCAATATCTTGGCAAGAAAACAATTACCATTGACTTGCATAGCGAGGGATTAATATCAATCATACCATATGATATTTTTATATCCAACCATATATGCCCAGTTAGTTATATAAATACAGATTACCTCTGGGAACCTTATAAGGAATAATCAAAGCACTTATGACATGCCTCAAATAACATATGTTCCTACTACTACTACTACTACTACTACTACTACTTATGAAGACAATGGTTCTTATATAACCCACATTTAAAAAGGCTACATCAAGTGAGACATGCTAAATGCATTTCAGTTCTTCTACATCCATAAACTCAAGAAGAGTTATGAAACACATAAACTCCAGAAGATTTATGCTATTGAAGTCAGATAGATCTGATAACGTGATATGTTCATCCCTCTTTACCCAAGTTTTATGGAAGTCGAGCTTATGAAGAAAAATGAAATTGAAGTAACAACCAATCAAATCTATTCACCATGTCAAAGCAACATTTCCGAAGGTTGTTTATGAGACTGATATGCATCGACTACATCATCGGAGAAATATCATAATGAGGGGGAGAATCTAAGAATATGATCAATCAAGGGGAGCATCTAATCAGGGGGGAGCATTTTATCAGGGGGATAATCTAAGAATATGATATTTTGGACATATACGCTTTTTACTATTTTTCCTTTAACTATGTTTTTTCTCATTTGATTTTTCAGTTCAAAGTTTTAAAGAGACAATATGAAGTGCGTCCAATACCGATTCAATGAGCACAAAAGTTGTACTCATTTTCTTTCACTTTGATTTTTTTTCACTAGGTTTTTTCTCTTCAAAGTTTTAACGAGTCAAATATCATTGAATGACGGATATAGTGTACATTTAAGGGGGGTGTTATAAAGTATGTATTTAAGTGGATATCTACTTGTATTTCAGTCCATTGATATTCCACAATTATTAAAGAGTCTATTGGATTATCTTATTTTATATTATATTATAAGTCATACCACTTTAATATTGATAGATCAATGAAATAAAAGAATCAATTCCTTTAAATTCTATCCCCCTCTCTTCTATTTTACGAGATTAAATTCATCATGTGATTCTTCGTAATGAAGGCTACCTCGTGTTCTCATTGGACAACTTGACTAGTCACAACAAATCAATTGTGTCTTGACTTGAAAGCTCTACGCGGTTGTGCAGGATGTCCAACACACTTGACTATATGTTCCTCCCCCTCCCTGCGTGGTACCTATTCAAGCTATCTACCATTTACTTAATTCACAGAGAATAATTTTGATCTTGACCCTATCTGGTCTATGGGTTTTTATATACAGGTGTGTTTTCAGGGAAAAATAAACAAAAAGATTCAGAATTCAAATAAACTGGAGGAGTGTAAATAAGGACAAGTAACCAAGGTACAAAATTTTATAAGAGGCCATCTTGCATGGTTCGATAATTATTAGATGGAAAATTTAACCATTATGAATACTAAGAGTACCTATAATGGCATCTGTAAGAATTCAGAAGGACAAAGAAAAAAATAAAGTAGAACGTATGAAAATGTATAACAATCATGTATGCATGAACCTTAAATTTCGCAAGCCCCACCGGAAGGACTAGAGTATTTTTTGGAAAATCTCTCGTTTCCATCACACCAGACTGAAAAGCACTTAGGAATATGCCAAAGCTAATATCGGTTGAATTTTTAATTGGGCAATTTACAATTAGGTCCCTTGATAATAATTTTTAAACATTTAAGGACAATTTATAATTAGGTCCATTTGTTATGCCACTAGCGTGGATTTCGACAAGAAGAGAATTAGTGGACGTAAGTGTTTAAAATTTGTCAAAATTCCTTTTAGTGTTTAAAATTTGTTCGTGAGGGACTTAAGAGTACTTTCTCCTTTTTAAATTTCATTCGGTTCTAGAAGAGGGCAAGTATTTATTAAATATGAAAAATCAACGATATTATCCGCAATATGGATTATCATAATTATGGTTAGTTACAATATGACAGCAGCTAATCATTCAATCTATTCCTAACAAGTACCAAAATATCCAGCTACCTCATAAATCAAATTTATTCCGGTTTCAGAAAAAATATACATCACATACAATTCCATCTTGACGCAGTCATAACTTAAGGAACTTTTGAACTTTGTATGTGTCCTACGTTTTGGTTTATGTTTCTTACAATGCAATCGAAAGGCTGTATTTGTTATACGAAAAGAGAAATCCAGGATCACAACCAATTATGTTTGACACCATAAGATCCATACTTTTTTTTAACAAAAAATAATAAAAAATTTCATTCTTAGTGACTTGATTGACATAATAATTTAGTGTCATGCTCTAATTTTGTTAATTCGTTGTTTATTTAGAGCTTTCGTAGTTAGATCATGCGTTTAATCGTAGAATAAGTTTATTGAAACCAAAGAAACAACAAATTTGTTTGTTATAACTACAACTAACTTAACTATGATAATGCTATGTAACAGTAAAATGTGGAGACGAAACACTTAACAAAGAAAGTTGGATGGTTTAAACAACATCAAGGGAACTGTTTTAGTAGATAAGTAAGCAATCCTCTCAGTGTTAGACATCTTGCACAACCGCGTAGAGCTTGAAGTCTTATGTAAAGAAATCAAGGGCCTGCCTACCGCACTATGAACTATAAGCAGTGCTAAGTTTGTGCTAAAAGCCCGCAATAAATGTAGAACGCATCAAGCCTTTTGATTGATTGTTAATTCCAATCTGGGACGCTGTCATAAAGTTCAACAATTCTATAGCAATCCCAACATTGAAATTTCAACAATTGAGTACCTATTGACATTGTTTGAGCATGATATACATTGTTGGCCCTTTACCAAATAGCTTAAACTTTCATATGAGATGATAGTCTAATAACAAACCCTAGTTATTCACAACGAAAAAAGATTAATGAACTGAATGTATTCTTTAAGTTGAACCTCCAAATCAAATTGAATATGCAATAAACAACAAAAGAAGATTAATCCTAGCAGTAGTAATTAATCAAAACAATATAATTTCAAAATCAATCAACAAGATCCTTGTAAACTGAATCAAATATTCAATTACTTTTCTAGGAATCATGGAAAAACAATAGATGCTTGATATATATATATATATATATAGGAACGCTCACCTATATTATGATGTATATACATCACATCATATATCACACCTATTTCTAGATCATAAGAAAGCTTTTCTCCAAAAATTTTATTTTTTCCTTGAAACTAACATTTTAATCAACTCATATTCAAAAAATTAGGTCAAAATACATTTTGTAACTATTTTTAAAAAATTCATAAAAAACTGCTGGTGCAGACCCTTATAAATAAGGTATTTTGAGCAATTTTTTTGTGAATTTTTAAAAATAGCTACAAAATGTATTTTGATCTAATATTTTGAACATGAGTTTATTAGAAGGTTAATTTTAAGAGAAAAATTAAAAAAATTGAAAAAAGAATGTTTTTAGAGTTTACAATTAGGTGTGATGTATGAATGATGTTTAGATCATGATGTAGGTGAGCCTTCTCATATATATATATATATATATATATATATATATATATATATATATCAGGTATACATACCATTTTTTTTAAATAGTAAAAAAAATATTTTTGAGTTGAGTTTATTTGTGTGGTATTTAAACATTTCAAGAGACCCATATAAAAAAATCTAATTTTTTTTTTTGGTATTTTTAAAAAATCGATGAAACTTTCAAAATGTGAAAGTTTGACTGATTTTTTATAAATACAAAAAAAATCATTTTGAGTTGATTTTTTTTATGTGAGTCCCTTGTAATGTTTAAATACTATATAAAAAAAATTCGAACTCATTTTGTTTTTAATATTTAAGAAAAATAGGTTTGTACCAGCAAGTATGTATACTTGGTATGTATAAGAGCCGCACTCTCTCTCCCGAGAGAGAGAGAGAGAGAGAGAGAGAGAGAGAGAGAGCTGAGGACAGGAGCTAGGTATTTGAGCATGACAAAAATATGAAGCTTCGATCGGGTCCCTGCCTTGAAAGTCAATCACTGCTCATGGATCTTACTAATATTCGCTAACTCTTCAAACTTCTTCCCTCCTCCTTTATCCGAGATTGGGACAAACAATGCAAAATATATATTTGCATTAGCGGAGTTAAAAAGGTTTTAGCTAATAAAAAAGAAAATTAGTTAAAGATCAAAATATGCATAAAACATAATAACATAAAAGATATACAATCCATCGTAGAAAGTTCCTAAAAAAAATATAAGGCAAAAACACTAGCATAAACCATTAAAATCCATAATTATAAAGTCTATATCAAAAAAATAAAAAGTGGGAATGATTAAACATGCTTGATAAGTGCTTTTCGCCACACAACCCAGCTCCCACTTCCAATGTCTTTCAGATCCTAAGCTCCACCCTATTAGTCCAAGTAAAGACCAACATCGAGATCAAATATTGTGTCTAGTGCCACTACTGCCTCTTGCTCATAATCAGCGGTGTGCGAGTGCACTTTTTCCCGAATAGTCGCATCTATCATTCCCTTCATAATCACATTACCATTCAAACCTATAATCTCACATGACACACCATCTTCTAGTAAGTAGCGTTTTGGATTAGATGAAGCAGAGGATAAATGCATGACACTTCGTCCATTTGCGGGGATGGAGTGATGCTTCCCCATATTAGACTTTGCAAATGTAACCATGTCAATAAGTATGTTCTTGACGCCTTTCATAGATGCTTCCATTATGTTCAATTAACCTTTCATACCTTCATTTTCAGTTTTTTCTACTCTAAGCAGAGCCAAGGTTGACATGGAAGCTTTAATAGACGACAATGACACTGAAGACCCGACACCTCGAGTGTGTCCCTTTTTGTTTATGCCAAATACTTGGGACAATGCATTAATTTCCAACAATTGGGTTTGGTCAATACCATTTTCTTTACGCTCGGCATTCTTTGCTTTCACCTTCTTCTACAATGTAATAAAATGTTATCAAATCATTGAACGTAGGTAATCATATACTTTATACTATCAGATCATTATTATTGGCCATCACTTCCCATGCTAAAAGTAATACTATCTGAGACTGTCCCATTTTTCTTCGAGTGGGAGGCTATCCACACATCAAAACGTGTGATTTTGGGATTAGGATTGGAGTCGGAGTTGTCATTGGTGGGATTAAAGTTAGCATTTAGCTTATCGACTTGTTTCTTTTTATACAAACTAGGTATGCCCACGTGCATTGCATGTGTGAACATATGAGCATATCACTGTTTAGATTGTGCACGGGAAAAAATGAGTACATCAGATGGGTATACCTAACGGATAAGTATTAAGTATTCTGAAATACATTAGTGATTTTGGCTAGGTGGATTTGAGAGAGAGTGAAAACCTATATTGGCCGCCTTACCCCCTTTGCTACCAATAATCCAAAATCACAAGTACAAAAAGAATTACATAAATCACTTCCAATACTAAACTAAACTGAACCAAACCAAACCAAACCCTTAAATATCAAAACCAAACTCTATTTATTGAACTATGCTTAAGGGAGAAAACGCATACAGAGAAAGGAGGGAGTGTCTCTAGCATTTTTATTGGTAAAGAGAAGTGAGAGAGAAAATTGAGACAAAGAAGAATTATAATGTATAGAGGAACTGTTAAAAAGAAAGTGAAGAGAGTCATGTGTGAGCATAAACTATTATTTTTATGTAACTACTTTAGGAATTAGGGGTTGATCCCTTTTTAGTGTGAGATCACGTTGATAAGTTGGTATTTATTTATGTTTCATTTACCAATGTGTTATTGATTAGGCAGCTGTAAGATTGTTGGATTCCAATTTATAAGTAGTCTCTCCTGAAATAAAATAGCACACAATTTATAAGTAACGCTAAATTAGAATAGCATAAAACTAAAATTAAAGAAAAATAAAAACTTACCATCCCGTGCTCCACCTCGGCGTAAGACGTTTGCCCGGAGTAGTGCACGTCCACCCTTTTTTCTTGGTTTGGCCTCCCCGATTGACGAGATGTCAACTTTTTCTCCTCGATCTCATTGTTGATAAACTTCTGCCACTGTGCCAATGAGATTGGCTCCTTCGATGACGCGGTGTCACATTCCCGAATATAGACTCCCGGTCCTACCTAAAGTATCGTGCCAGCATGTTTTTCTTCCACATTTTGTATTGATCTCTCAATTGTTCTAATGTAGAGTCGCGGGTATATGGGGCTAGGCCGAATTTTTCATGTAAATCAGATACAAACCAAAAAGAAAAAGTACGTGTTAGTTGTATTTAAATTATAAAATATAAATATATATATACAAAATAAAAATAAAGTAACTACCTGTAGTACCCCTAGATGGCCTTCTTGAGCTCACGTGGCATATTCCTCCAATTCGTGTACCTCGGGCCGACGATCAACATGAGTAACTCCATGCTTCTAGCCAGTAAGTTTGTCTTGTTCTTGACGACGAATGATGCTCTGATGAAGCCATTTCCTGCAAAAATTATTGTTATTAGTACAAACATATATATGATAAAAATAATCAAATCCAAATGAATAAAAACATTAAATTAACTAAAATCCAAATGAATTAAGGCACTAAACGAATACAAGTTAACTACATTATAAGAATATTAATCAATATCATCAACCAAATTAAGCATTATTTTAAATAAATGGAATACTTATTACAAGTCTAAAAATTATTTCAAATTCGAGTCATGTCACAGACTAAGAATTAGTGGTTAAACTGAGTAAGATCCAAATTAACATATTCAATAATCAACCCACCAATTTTATTCAAATCCACTAGAACTGATCAAATCCGAATGAATAAAAGCATTAAACTATCGTATGATATTAATAACGAACTATAAGAATACAAGTTAACGACATTATAAGAATACAAATCCATATCATAAGCCAAACTAAGCATTGTTTCAAATAATTGGAATACTTATTACAAATCTAAAACTTGTTTCAAATTCGGATTATCATTTAAAATGGATTGATATTCAGTAAGAGCATCCTAGTCATCCACACTACTGGTTAGATGCTTTGGCGTATATAAAACAATTTACCTCAACTCATTGTTGATATACTCCGAGTAAAATACTTGCTTGACCTTTAAAAAAGCACAAAAAAATGGCGCATCGCTCACGTGCTCATTGCTATTTAACTTGGACAAGTCAATGATGATAAAATTAGTGCTAGGATAAACTTTACAAGCATTTTTATCCTCAACTCTTACCCAATCACAATTAAACACAACCTCTTTAAAGCTTATGTAGTCCAATTTAAATATATGTCGAATGACACCATAGTAAGTCATTTCAACTTCAAGGAGGTTTTTATCTTTCGCCCTCACTCGAAAATAAGTAAGTGCCTTGTATGAAATTTCCGAGTTCTGTACATTTGTATTTTCCCCGCACACACTTGCACCGAATATGTAACCGTTCAATCGATAAATTTTGTACTCGTGTGGTAGAACAAGGGTCCAGTGGCTAGATGAGCAAGTCATAATGCCGCGTCACCCGTCTTTAAGAGCTGAGATTATAGATAAATTCAATAGGTTAGTTTTAATGCTTTCTTGTAATGTGATAATTAATAAGAAATACTTTCATTATAATTACCTCGCGTGACACCCCAACCTAAATTCGTTGTCTGATTGTGCCATCATTCATTGTCTTTTATTATTCCCACACACATCATATTTTCTACATTGATCGCGAAGAACGTATTACGAAGTTGACCATGTATAAAAATTAAAATAATATAAAAGTCTAAAATAATATAAAATTAATTTTTCATCCTTCTACATCTTTATGTGTGTCAAATAGATAATGAGGTACTTGTTCATGTTGTAAACTCATTAATTTCATTCTCTTTCCCATCACCTTACCACCCTCATCGACGAACTCATCACTGTTATCCATGCTGCTTGGGTCAGGCATATATTCCCGAGTGTAGATTGATAACTCCACGGTGATGTATTCCTTTGCAATTAATCCTTTAATATATCGTGTATTTTTGACGTAATCTTTGAAAACTTTCATCAATATTTCAAACGGATACATCCATCGATATCTAACTGTGCCGCAAAAAAATCCCTCATTGTATAGGTGTACCAATAAGTGAACAATTATGTCAAAAAAATATGGGTAAAATTACTTCTCCAGCACACAAATCGCTTCGGCCACCACTACTTTTACGGCCACTACGTGATCTCTATTGCCTAACTTCTCACATAAAAGTGAGAAGTAGATAGTAATTTTCATAATAGCGCTCCGCAAACCCTTGTGCTTGGAGAAATAATGCTTAAACAATGGAGGAACCAATTGTATGATCACATGCTAATCGTGGGACTTACACTTATGTAAATCATAGGTAGGATAATTCACAATCCTTTATAAGTTGGATGAAAAATTATATGGAACCTTCAAATTATATATTGTGTCTAAAAGAACCTTACTTTCCTCACTCATCAAAGTAAACGCATCAAGGGGAATTATTGTCCTACTCCTACTATCTTCTTTCAACCATAGTTTTGGCTTAAGTTTCATCAATTTAAGGTCTTTTCGTGCATATTCTCCATCATTCGAATGAATCCCCCTAAGGTATGTGCCCATAATATGTTCAGTGATGTTCTTATCCGCATGCTTCATATCCAAGCGCACCGGGTTATTCTTCCAACAAGTCAAGTCAAATAAAATTGACCTCATAGACCATGCCTTTCTTGTCTCAGTTTCATTCCCATTTTGGGTCTTCTTACGGCTGACAATATTGAATTCATGATTCTTACCTGGAATATTAGGGACATAATTGGAAGATTTACTTTCAATTTATGAACTTGAAAGTTTTCTCGAAAATAGCCAATGTTCAACCCCGCCCGGTAAAAAATTGAAACCTTTCTCAAATCTAAATCTATAATCCGTGGTAAAAACCTCCTAGGGACATGGTATATATATTTTTCGCTATTGATGAGATGTAGAGATTCAGTATCTTATCCACAAGTAGTTAACTCTAAATAACCATTTATTACACAACCGGATCCCATAAGCTAGAAAATTGTGAATTACCCACATCAACATAACTTTCAGCGCACAGTCTTCTTTTTTAAAAGAGTCAAATGCTTGCACACCCTCTTGCTATAACTCATTAATTCTTCTAGAAAAGGATAAAAGTGGACATCGATGTCCTTATTTGGTGCCTTTGGCCCAGATATCAACAAAGATAATATCGAAAATTCAGGTTTAATATACAATGAAGTAGGGAGGTTGAGTGGTGCTAGGATCATTGGCCATACACTCTAATTGGTTCTCAGATTTCCAAATAAATTTAAACCATTTGTTGATATTGCTAAATGAATGTTACACTGTTCTTGAGAAAAATTGAGACAATCATAACTCATCTTCTTCTAAGCTGTAGAATAAATAGGATGTCGCATGAGATTATCCCTTACTTCTTCCCTAACATGTCAAATCATTGCCTCCACTATCCATGGAACTGTGAAAAACTGCTTCAGTCTAAGCCCGATGGGAAAATAATTGAGCACTTTTTGAGCTAATTTTGATCTCGTGCCTTCCTTGCGAGTAGATTGTACATATCTAGGTTCATCGCATACTGGACACCAATTGAGATTTTTATACTCCTTTCGGTATAGTATGCACCCATACATACAAGCATGAATTTATTTATACTTCATTCCCAAACCTTTCAAACTATTCTTCATTGTAGGATAACTATTTGGAAGCGTATTCTGCTTGGGGGTCGCCGTTGCTGCAATTATATATATAGAGAGAGTTGTAAGGGCAAACACACTATAAATCAATTTGTACCAATTACCACAATATATTAATTTATACCAATTACCAATTTTAATATACAAATTTTAATATACAAATTTTAATTTTAGAATACCAATTTCAATATACAAATATTAATTTCATAATACGAGCACTAATGATCGCATATTTTCCCCATCTCCTCCAAAGGGTGAGTGGTCATATCCCATTCAAGACCACATATTTCTATAATATACTTAGCAACTCATGAATATTGTTTCAATTTGAGGAAAATTTGGTAACATATCCCCCATACTTCTCAAAGTACACGACATAGATTCACAAGCGTAAGTGTTATTTAAATTTATCAATTGAAATAACACTTAACACCACATCATCTAGTATGTACCCAAAAAATATTAAGAGACGGCAACAAAACTTCCTCCAAAAGCAACAAGTTTAAGCCACTAGGAATATTATTATACAGAAACTATGCCATCCCAAATTGTCCAAATGGTACAATTCAAGATATCTCATTACAAGGGTAATGCCTCTCGAACAAATCTAAGGGTTATTAAATGCGCACGCATAAGAACTAAAAGGCTAGTATCTATGTGCACTATATGTAATTCAAAGTAGTTATAAATTACCATGGTAAGTATATTTCATTTATTCGATAGTAATGTTTAAAGTGATGATATTTACATAGTTATGAACGTATTTCACATTATTAATTGTTTAACAACAAACTTTTAACATTTATAGTATGGTCTAAGGGTCAACAAACTCAATGGCCATCTAAATGTTCAAATCCACCAGTCACCAACAATCCCAAATAATTCAACAATCTTTATGCGTGTGTGTGTGTGTGTGTATATATATATATATAAGAGATATACCGAAATGTGTGTAGAGATAGAGAGATGGTCGTCGGAATATGGGAGGAAGAGGAAGGGGGTGTCCGCTGCTGCAATTAGAGAAAGAAACCAAATATCAAATATTAAATACTGAATACCAAATACCAATTTTAATTTCAATTTCAATTTCAATTTCAGTTTCAATTTATAATACCAATTTCAATTAAATTTATAATACCAATTTCAATTTCAATTCTAATTCTAAATACCAATTTCAATTTCACACACACACACACACACACACAGAAACAAACACACTACCCCCCCCCCCCCCACATACTAACATGCACACACACATTGACGCCAAATCACTGTAACAACCCGAGGTCTTGGAGATGAATATTTATTTATTTTGGGAGAAATAAATATTATTTTATTTGGAGAATAATTAAATTGGCAATTAAAGTCAAAATTTAGAGTCGTTAGAAAGTGTGTCGAATGGAAATTCTGAGAGTACCATCGTTTTCGGAAGGGTCAAGAAAGTCAAAATGACTGTACTTGGGGTCTATTTGGGGTCCAAAATAATTTAGGACCGTTTGACTCGAATTAAAGTTACCGAGTCATTTAAAGTGTGTATTATCATTTAAAGATGTGTATCTTGGGAGATTAGGCTAAATTAGCCTATGGGAGAAACAATTCTCCAAAGAGAGAAATAAAAAGAAAGAGAAGAAGAAAGAAGAAGAAAATGAAGGAGAAAAAAAAAGAAAAAGAGGATTCTTCCGGCCAATATGCGATCTCAAGGCGGATTCAGACCCTACGAACCTGAGGAAAGTGATTAAACTTGCTAAATAATTATTGTGTATCATTTATTGCATGGTTTGTGGATTAAATTTGTGGTTTTAGGTTTAGTTGGAAAAAAAACTAATTTTTGGGAAAATCTTAGATTTGTAGTGTATGAATGAATTTTAAGGTTAGAAATTGGTTTATATCTGTTCTTGGATAAACCTTAATGTTATATTTGAGATTGGGATGGATCAAAATGGTTGGAAGATGATATAAATGATTTTTGGGAAATTTGGGTTTTGTGGAAAATAAGCCATTCCGTAGCTTGCTGCACTTGCCGAATCGATTCGCCCCTACCGAATCAATTCGGTCTATTAGAGATTGCCCAAGTATTCAGGGCCGAATCGATTCGCCCCTTTTGGGAATCGATTCGCCCCTTTTGGGAATCGATTCGGTATGTGGCAGACTCCCAGGTCCATTGGACTAAATCGATTCGGATGGGCCGAATCGATTCGCTTTTGGTGGCCGAATCGATTCGGATGTGACACCCCGACTAATTAAATACCGGGTAGCTACTCCTTTATTAAATCAATACAAAATGCCAAGTTGGTTCAGTTAATAGCATCACTGTCGAACACATTTTAATAATTACTAACCACCTAGTATTTAAAAAGTAAGTTGCCAAATTTTAAGTTAAGTCTGATTAACATACAATAAAAGAGTAATGGAAGAACAACATAATCCATTCACCATAATGAAGTAATAAATAACCAACGAAGTAATCAAAAGTCCGGAGGAAAACTCCTCACAACAATCCCACAACTGAAAATAAAATGACAAGTCTGAATCCTGAATTAATACATGCCATAAATCTGAATAACTGAAATAAATGAAATGTCTCTAAAGAAATGGGTGACATGCCCTACAACTGATAAATGCTGAATAGAGAGTCAATATAGAAGAAGCGTCTACAAGCAAAGTCCTGTAACTTCCACAAACAGCTACAGCTCATCACCTGAATGAGGATCCTAAGCATGGTGTTCTTGTGGCTGGGCACCTAAAATGGTTTTTATAAAAATAGATTTGAAAGAAAATGAGTCAGAGCCCAAAAGTGGAAATCATTTTTAAAAACAACAAGTGTTTTAATAACATTAAAACATTAAATGCAAAATACATGTTAGGACGTGCACTCACATGAAATTCTCACCTCTTGACTACATGTGCACTCCTAACGTACCATACCCATCTAAGTATCTTAACTATCTAACCAAATCGTAATAAGTTCTACCCCTTACTACTGGATTTCCATTTTACATTCTAGCGTTATCAAAACAATAGAGGGCTTTACTTAAACTCAGATTCTCAATTAGTAATACAATTCATTATCGGTTAACCCGTTATGTTTTCTCAAAACGTTTCCATATTTATACACACAATATCACATGAAAGTTCCCATTAATTAAGTGTATATTATTCACGTCATAAATATACAATACAAGCACCCCGAGACTAAGCTGCGGTGAACACATACTCTGCTATCCATCCCGGTACATCACGTACATAAGGATCACGCATTCCGAATCTCTCAGGAATCGTTCTCAGATAACAACATCACAAGTAATGGAGGCGAACAGAGTCACATCACATGGGTCACGCACATACCTACGTTCCCACGATCAGTAGACTTATTAATATCCCAATAAGTCCTTCTCTGACCTATGTTCATCGAGGTAACCAATCTAAATCCGGGCAACACAAGGATTAGAAGGCCCTAAGCGAACGTAAACCTCCCGTGATAGCAAGTATGGTAGGTATGTCATACACATAAAATCAATACATATACTAAGTATGCACACATCTTAGTAATCACCATAATATATTGGTGGTACCCTTCTCATTCTCGTACCGACATATAATACTACACAATTTATATGTTCCCGGTTAATATAATAAATTAGGCCGTCAATAGTTCTCGCACCGTAATAGACACTCACGTCCTACTCCATAATTTCCCCTTGGTTCAACTACACTTCTAGGTTTTACTCCTCATTATACCTCAAATGTCCCTACTATATCAATCAATCAACAAGGGAGTGTGATCTATACCATTAAATAAGGTTACGGGACACGCGAAATCAAAACAGGCTAAAAAGCCTAAACTGTCAGCTCGTTAGAAGTCTCGTTCGAACGAGGCTGTTCGAACGAGAGTTCGTTCGAACGAACTGGGCCTTCTAACGAGATCTCATTCGAACGAAAGTCTTCGAACGAACATCCCTCTCGTTAGAACCCAAACTGTCAACTCGTTAGAAGATCGTTCGAACGACCTGGGCAGGTCTTCTAACGAGTGGCCAGATTCGAGCCCAGAAATTCCTTATTTCGTTTTTCCATCTTTTCTTCACTTCTAATCTCATATAAACATTAGTCCAACAATTATTCAAGGTTCCTAATCGTACCTAAACATACATAGGTTATATATTAACGTGTTTGATGGTGTTAATTCATTCCAAACATCATCCAAATATCAAATCTATACATTTTTCCCCAATTTCAAGAACATGAACCCTAGAAATTCTTAAATCCCCAATGAGTCTAATTAAATCCGTTTTTTGTTTCATCCAAAATATATTATCATCAGATTAATCACCTACATACAATTCTACATGCAATTCCTCATCAAGATACAGTTTCTAATTCCAATTTAATGGGTTTTCATTAATCTCCCAAGAACAATATAGTTTTATCAAATTCCTACGCATGGAAGAAACATTCTTTGTAATAAACGAAATTAAATCACTTTCCTTATTTGTATATCTGATTTTGATGTTGAAGATCGAATCGTTCTCTCTCTCTCTCTGCAGAATTTCTCCTCTCTCTCTCTTTCTCCAAGCTTTCTTCTCCAATGGTGGCAATGGAGGCTAGGGTTTGTCTTAGGAACTTTTGGGGCTAATTCTAATAGCCCCCGTAGCCCTCTAATCAGTTAAAGGCTGGTAATGGGTTAGTGGGTCTTTTAATTTTCCATTTAAAACTCCTAAAATTCGTTAATCAAAAATCCCAAAATTCTAAAATTACCAAACTACCCTTATACGTAGCCGGTATGGCCTAAAAATGCCCCGGGACCCAAATTAAATTCCCGGCTAGTGTTTTCTGACTATTTCGACCCTTCCGGACGCATTGGCACACTCAAAACGACCATACGGTTAATAGAAATAAAATTTACTTTTTAATTATCATAATATATTTCATGACGCGACTGTCACACGCGTCTCAACAAAATTCCCAAATTGCCGTATTTCAATCTCACGACAAATTTCATAATTCAAAATTCATATATAATCATATATGCACATTATAATCAAATACCAACTCTCATCTCGCTAGTATTTTAATCCGGATTAATTTCCAATTAATACGCATTTAATTCAATTAATCCCATACATAAATATCACGAAAATACGGGGTATTACATACTTCCCCCCTAATAACTGAATTTCATCCCGAAATTCGAAACTAGAAAATACCTGGTAAGAATAACTCCGGATAACGGTCTCGCATCTCATCCTCGCGCTCCCATGTGGACTCCTCGACATTATGATGTCGCCACTGAACACGTACTAACGAAACTATCTTTGACCGCAGTTTCCGCTCACTTCGGTCCAAAATAGCAATCGGCCCCTCCTCGTAGGAGCTATCAGGCTGGAGATCGATGTCCTCCAAAGCAATATGAGAATGAGCCAAATCGTCTCTAAGATATTTCCTTAGCGAGGAAATATGAAATACATCGTGAATCCGATGTATATGCTCCGGTAACCCAAGCCTATACGCAACCGGTCCAATCTGCTCAATAATAGGAAATGGTCCCACATATCTCGGTGCCAACTTCCCTTTCTTCCCGAAACGCATAATCCCCTTCATAGGA
The DNA here is from genome assembly GCA_949130495.1 of Sambucus nigra. NCBI lineage: Eukaryota > Viridiplantae > Streptophyta > Magnoliopsida > Dipsacales > Adoxaceae > Sambucus > Sambucus nigra. The sequence goes on along the minus strand of OX422214.1, from coordinate 505,518,291 downwards.
GATACTCTGAGAAAAACTTGGTCCCCCAATTGGAACTCTCTGAAGAACCTCTTCGCATCAGCATAGCTCTTCTGCCGATCCTGAGCTACCCGAATGCGACTCCGTATCAGTTCTATCCTCGCCGAAGTATCCTGAATCACCTCCGGCCCAAGTAGTTTGTTGTCCCCCAACTCCAACCAACATGCTGGGGAACGATAAGGTCTACCGTACAACGCCTCAAATGGAGCCATGCCAATGGTGAACTGGTAGGAGTTGTTGTAAGCAAACTCCACCAGTGGAAGATACTGCTCCCATCCACCCCCAAAATCAATGATACTCATACGTAGCATGTCCTCCATCATCTGGTTCGTACGCTCGGTTTGCCCGTCGGTCTGCAGGTGATACGTCGTACTCAACCGCAACTCCGTACCCATGGCCTCCTGAAAACTCTCCCAAAACCGTGAAACAAATATCTTGTCTCGGTCAGATACGATGTTTACGGGCACATCGTGAAGTCTCACTATCTCTGCAATAAAGAGCTGGGCATACTGTCCCGCAGTGTAGTCTGTCCTTACGGGTAGAAAATGAGCGACTTTGGTCAACCTGTCCATAATTACCCAAATGGAGTCATGAACTCTCTGTGACGTAGGCAACCCCGTGATAAATTCCATGGATATGCTCTCCCACATCCACATCGGGACCTCCAATGGCTGTAGCAGTCATGTCGGTTTCTGATGATCCACTTTTACTAGCTGACAAGTGGCACATTTTGAAACAAACACGGCAAAATCTCTCTTCATCCCGCTCCACCAATACTGTCGTCTCATGTCTTGGTACATTTTGTCCCCACCGGGATGTACCGTGAGCCGTGCGACTCTGCCATCACCTCGTGCTACAATTGCTCCCCTTCCGGAACTACCAATCTCCCATTGAAGCGTAATCCCCCGTCTGAGCTAACGGTATAGGATTTGACTCCCTCTGCTAGTAATCGAACTATCAGTTCCTGACAGAACGAGTCATCTGTTTGTGACTTTATCACTCTCGTGACAATCTGTGGCATAACAGTCATCACAGACATAAATGATCGGGGCACTGCATCCTGGTGTCCTAATTCTTTCCACTTTGCCTTCCACACCCCTGCCACCTCATCTACTGGCCTACGGCTCAACGCGTCTACTACCACGTTAGCCTTCCTCGGGTGGTACTGGATATCAAACTGATAGTCCTTCACAAACTCAAGCCACCTTCGCTGCCGCATATTCAACTCCTTTTGCGTGAATAGGTACTGTAGGGACTGGTGGTCCGTGAACAATCGAAACTTCTCCCCCAACAGATAATGTCTCCAAATCCGTAGGGCAAATACCACTGCCGCCAACTCCAAGTCATGAGTGGGGTAATTCTTCTCGTGAGTCTTTATCTTATGAGAAGCATAAGCTATGGCCTGACTCTCCTGCTGCAATACACCTCCAATTCCTTGTAAGGACGCATCGGTGTAGACTAGATACTCAACTCCCGGTCTCGGCAATGCTAACAAAGGTGCTGAGGTCAACTTATCCTTCAACTCATCGAATGCCAACTGATAGGCATCACTCTAGATGAATGGCACACCCTTACGAGTTAGATGTGTCAAAGGACCTGCTATCTTTGAAAATCCCCGAATGAACCTCCTGTAGTATCCTGCTAATCCCAAGAAACAACGGATCTCCGTTGGTGTCGTGGGCTGTCCCCACTCCCTCACCGCGAATACTTTCCCCGGATCAACAGATATCCCCCGGTCAGAAATAATGTGTCCCAAAAACTGGACCTCCTTCAACCAAAACCCGCACTTCTCATATTTTGCATACAGCTCGTTCTGACGTAGTGTCTGCAAAACTTGCCTCAAATGCTCGGCGTGCTCCTCCTCTGTGTGGGAGTAAACCAGTATATTATCAATGAAGATAATGACAAACTGATCTAGGAAATCTCTGAACACCCTATTCATCAAGTCCATAAACACGGCTGGAGCATTGGTCAAACCAAAAGGCATAACCCGAAACTCGTAAGAACCATATCTCGTTAAGAACACAGTCTTCAAGACATCCTCTTCCCTGATACGCAACTGATGGTATCCCGATCGCAAATCAATCTTCGAGAAGAAAGAAGCTCCTCTCAACTGGTCGAATAAGTCATCGATTCGAGGCAACGGATACTTATTCCGTATCGTGACTTTATTCAACTCCCGGTAGTCCACACACAATCTCAGCGAACCATCTCTCTTCTTTACAAACAACACAGGGGCACCCCACGGTGAAGTACTCCTCCGTATAAACCCCTGACCCAACAACTGCTCAATCTGATCTCGTAGCTCTCGCATCTCTGCCGGAGCCATACGGTACGGTGTGCGCTAGGTCTCGTATCCGGAAATAAGTCTATGACAAAGTCTATCTCTCAACTAGGGGGTAGGCCTGGTATCTCCTGAAACACATCTGAGTACTCCCTGACAACTGGGATCGAATCTAAAGGAATCACAACCTCCTTAGAGGTATCCTCCTCTATGTAGTACAAATGAGCGGTCGAACCTCCCTCTGGGCGAGGCATCGCCACTACAAACATCTTTTGCCCCGGAATGGCAAAAATAATGATCCCACCGAAGCAATCCATCATGGCTCTATAATCAGCGAGCCAATCCATACCGATAATCACATCGTGAACATGCATATCTAATACCAACATGTCTGAGGGTAATACCAGACTACCAATCTCTACCCCCACTCCCCGGCATATAAAGAAAATAAGTGACCCACTCCCCAATGGTGAGTCTACACACGTCACTGTGCTCTCTGCTGTGGCTAACAACCCTAAGGCTTTCACAAAATGTGTAGATATAAAACAATGCGTTGCCCCCGTATCAAACAAAACCCGACCCATAGTACCATGGATAGGAAACATACCCTCAATAGCGGGTGGTGCCTGTGGAGCTGCTGCCTGGTGGACGTTATAGACACGTCTATACTGTAACTGCCCCTGCTGCATAGGAACTGCTGGAATGGCTGGAAGAGATGGCACCTGGGCTGGAGCTGGAAGAGCAGGTGGAAAAAGTGGCCTCTGTGGCTCATGTCGAGCACCCTGCTGCTGCGGGGCCCTGCCCCTATCAGGACAGTCCTGGCATTTATGGCCAGTCTTACCACAAACGAAACACTTCCCCGGGAAGTTCCCCCCTCTCTGTCACTGCTGCCCCCGGCCCTGGTGGCCATTACCGTTCCTCAACTAGCCCTGCTGAAACTGCTGTTGACCATTCCGACCCTGCTGGTTCTGATGGCTATTCGGACCCTGCTGGCCCTGCCGGAAACCTCCCTATCCGTGCCTGAAATTCCCTGACTTGAACCTCTTGTGATCCCCCTGATGGGAACCCCGGTCGCCCTGTCTCTGCCCCTAAACAGATTGTGCCCCACTGGCACCATGTCCTCCAGTCCTGCCCTGATGGCTGGACTCTCCCGATTGCTTTCCCTCAGCCATGTGAAAGCGATGATCCTGGCAGTGTAACAGTGCAGCATTAACCACATCAGAATAAGTGGCTAACGAGAGGTTCCCTAACAAGTGCTGACGAATCCTCCATGTCAACCCGTCTGTAAATTTCTGTATCTTCTTCTCCTCTGTCGGTATCTCATCCGGAACAATGTTCAGAAGATTAGTGAATTGGCCTCATACTCGGCCACAGTCTTACCCTCCTGTCGAAGGCTCGTCAACTTCCTCCTCATTTCCGTGTGAACAGCTGACAAAAAGTACTTCCGGTCAAATCGCACCCAGAACTCCTGAATAGTGAGAGTGTCTCTCTCCTCCACGGTGGTAATAGACTCCCACCACTGCAGTGTAGACCCCACTAGCTTAAAGGTAGCTAGTATCTGCTTCTGAACCTCAGTGCACTCGTACATCCTCAAGTGCCGCTGAATATCCTTCCTCCACTGACTCGAAACTACCACATCGGAGCTACCTGCGAACTCCGGAGGGTGTGCTTTTTGAAAAGCATCACGTACACATTCCCAAGCAGACGTGAATGCATGAGCCTGAACTGGCGCGACTATCGGCGCCTGAGGTGGTGCCTGCTAAACTACAGCTAGTGTGGCATTTACCGCCTGGGCCACAATGGCTGCAACCTCGGCGGCATTCATCGTGCCCTGAACTGGTGCGGGCTGTGGTTCTGGCGTAGCATCCCTGGGAACCCGTTGTGCATGTCGTGGAGGCATTCTGAAACAAGAATAAAGTTTATAAGTTTGCAGTTATAAACTTGAAATAGCTGAAGAACGTAGCATATAAAAAAAGGAATACAACAGTCCTAAAATATAGGGCTCTACATCAAAGAAAGCTCAGCGGAAAACATAATAAGCCGTACAGATCCTAAAGGACACTAGAACCTGATGCTCTGATACCACCTGTGACACCCCGACTAATTAAATACCGGGTAGCTACTCCTTTATTAAATCAATACAAAATGCCAAGTTGGTTCAGTTAATAGCATCACTGTCGAAAACATTTTAATAATTACTAACCACCTAGAATTTAAAAAGTAAGTTGCCAAATTTAAGTTAAGTCTGATTAACATACAATAAAAGAGTAATGGAAGAACAACATAATCCATTCACCATAATGAAGTAATAAATAACCAACGAAGTAATCAAAAGTTCGGAGGAAAACTCCTCACAACAATCCCATAACTGAAAATAAAATGACAAGTCTGAATCCTGAATTAATACATGCCATAAATCTGAATAACTGAAATAAATGAAATGTCTCTAAAGAAATGGGCGACATGCCCTACAACTGATAAATGCTGAATAGATAGTCAATATAGAAGAAGCGTCTACAAGCAAAGTCCTGTAACTTCCACAAACAGCTACAGCTCGTCACCTGAATGAGGATCCTAAGCATGGTGTCCTTGTGGATGGGCACCTAAAATGGTTTTTACAAAAATAGATTTGAAAGAAAATGGGTCAGAGCCCGAAAGTGGAAATCATTTTTAAAAACAGTAAGTGTTTTAATAACATTAAAACATTAAATGCAAAATACTTGTTAGGACGTGCACTCACATGAAATTCTCACCTCTCGACTACATGTGCACTCCTAACGTACCATACCCATCTAAGTATCATAACTATCTAACCAAACCGTAATAAGTTCTACCCCTTACTACTCGATTTCCATTTTACATTCTAGCGTTATCAAAACAATAGAGGGCTTTACTTAAACTCAGATTCTCAATTAGCAATACAATTCATTATCGGTTAACCCGTTATGTTTTCTCAAAACGTTTCCATATTTATACACACAATATCATATGAAAGTTCCCATTAATTAAGTGTATATTATTCACGTCATAAATATACAATACAAGCACCCCGAGACTAAGCTGCGGTGCACACATACTCTGCTATCCATCCCGGTACATCACGTACATAAGGATCACGCATTCCGAATCTCTCAGGAATCGTTCTCAGATAACAACATCACAAGTAATGGAGGCGAACAGAGTCACATCACATGGGTCACGCACATACCTACGTTCCCACGATCAGTAGACTTATTAATATCCCAATAAGTCCTTCTCTGACCTATGTTCATCGAGGTAACCAATCTAAATCCGGGCAACACAAGGATTAGAAGGCCCTAAGCGAACGTAAACCTCCCGTGATAGCAAGTATGGTAGGTATGTCATACACATAAAATCAATACATATACTAAGTATGCACACATCTTAGTAATCACCATAATATATTGGTGGTACCCTTATCATTCTCGTACCAACATATAATACTACACAATTTATATGTTCCCGGTTAATATAATAAATTATGCCGTCAATAGTTCTCGCACCGTAATAGACACTCACATCCTACTCCATAATTTCCCCTTGGTTCAACTACACTTCTAGGTTTTACTCCTCATTATAACTCAAATGTCCCTACTATATCAATCAATCAACAAGGGAGTGTGATCTCTACCATTAAATAAGGTTACGGGACACGTGAAATCAAAACAGGCTAAAAAGCCTAAACTGTCAGCTCGTTAGAAGTCTCGTTCGAACGAGGCTGTTCGAACGAGAGTTCGTTCGAACGAACTGGGCCTTCTAACGAGATCTCATTCGAACGAAAGTCTTCGAACGAACATCCCTCTCGTTAGAACCCAAACTGTCAAATCGTTAGAAGATCGTTCGAATGACCTGGGCAGGTCTTCTAACGAGTGGCCAGATTCGAGCCCAGAAATTCCTTATTTCGTTTTTCCATCTTTTCTTCACTTCTAATATCATATAAACATTAGTCCAACAATTATTCAAGGTTCCTAATCGTACCTAAACATACATAGGTTATATATTAACGTGTTTGATGGTGTTGATTCATTCCAAACATCATCCAAATATCAAATCTATACATTTTCCCCCAATTTCAAGAACATGAACCCTAGAAATTCTTAAATCCCCAATGAGTCTAATTAAATCCGTTTTTTGTTTCATCCAAAATATATTATCATCAGATTAATCACCTACATACAATTCTACATGCAATTCCTCATCAAGATACAGTTTCTAATTCCAATTTAATGGGTTTTCATTAATCTCCCAAGAACAATATAGTTTTATCAAATTCCTACGCATGGAAGAAACATTCTTTGTAATAAACGAAATTAAATCACTTGACTTATTTGTATATCTGATTTTGATGTTGAAGATCGAATCGTTCTCTCTCTCTCTGTGCAGAATTTCTCCTCTCTCTCTCTTTCTCCAAGCTTTCTTCTCCAATGGTGGCAATGAAGGCTAGGGTTTGTCTTAGGAACTTTTGGGGCTAATTCTAATAGCCCCCGTAGCCCTCTAATCAGTTAAAGGCTGGTAATGGGTTAGTGGGTCTTTTAATTTTCCATTTAAAACTCCTAAAATTCGTTAATCAAAAATCCCAAAATTCTAAAATTACCAAACTACCCTTATACGCAGCCGGTATGGCCTAAAAATGCCCCGGGACCCAAATTAAATTCCCGGCTAGTGTTTTCTGACTATTTCGACCCTTCCGGACGCGTTGGTACACTCAAAACCACCATACGGTTAATAGAAATAAAATTTACTTTTTAATTATCATAATATATTTCATGACGCGACTGTCACACGCGTCTCAACAAAATTCCCAAATTGCCGTATTTCAATCTCACGACAAATTTCATAATTTAAAATTCATATATAATCATATATGCACATTATAATCAAATACCAACTCTCATCTCGCTAGTATTTTAATCCGGATTAATTTCCAATTAATACGCATTTAATTCAATTAATCCCATACATAAATATCACGAAAATACGGGGTATTACATCGGATGAGCCGAATCGATTCGAAAACAGGGGATTTTTTGGAGATGTTTTCTAGGGAGAATTTCATCCCGTTTTGTTCGAGGTTTTCGATTTGGGGCCTCTATATGGGACATTTGGAGTATGTTTTGGAGACTTTTAGAGGGTTTCCATCGTACGAAATTATGGGAGTCATATTAATTAAAGTCGAGGATTACCGATCAGAGATTTTGGGATATTCTAAGTGGGGAAGCCCACCTTGATTGGGAGATTCGACTTGGGGATGATAATTACAATTATATGAATAAATGAAACAAATTTAGATACATTGGATCTTAGGATCAAATCCCAAATGGGAAAATTTTAAAGGTTCATAAAATGATTTGAACCTCATTATGGATGGAGAATGATAAATGTAAATTGAGGTGCATTAGGGTAAAGAATATCCTTAACTTAAAAGAATTGAGAGACAATTAATCATAGAAGCAACATAAGAGCTTCAAGCGAGAATTAGTATAGCATATACTAAGTGGGGAAAATGTATGAGTATTGACGATTGGTGTATCATGAGAGAGATATACTAAACAATGATATTAATCAAATTGCGCCTAAGAGCGTATAATGAAAATGAATATGTTGTTGCAGGTATACCTTATATAATGGTATATCTTTATTATGTGGGATGTTTGTATACCTTATATGATGGTGTATATACATGTTAAGCATATCCCCTCCTTGCTATCATTGGGAAGTTTCGTGCGTAGAGGGTGAGCATTCTGACTAGAAAAGCAGGATGTGGATATTCCCCAGGCCATAGTCGTCCATGGTGGTCATCAAATGACATATATATATACATTTATTCATTTGGGGGGGTGAGAGGTCGTGGGTATGTGTCGCTCTCACTTGCCGGTTAGTAGCTATGACCGCTTCCCGGACGTTCTGCGCGTGAGTTGATCACGAGGTGGGTCTCGTTGAATCCCACCAGGTGGCCCCAGTTTGCTACGTATATGGGCTACTGGAATATGATAGCATGTGAGCCTGCGTCCTTCGAGTTATAGCTCGGTTGGATGGTTATTATTGCTTGTGTTTGTATTTGGCTATCAAGGGCATAATGGACCTCAACGACCTACATTTCCAGGATTAGTGTATCGGGGGGGTTCCATGTTTGGATTTCGCCTCGACGAGATGTCCCACGCATGAACCGAAGTGTAATGTTGGAACTTGGGGATAAGTTTAGTCCTTAATGCTCATAATTATTTATATATATATATCACCTATCCCGACAATCAACAGTGCCAGGAGTAGTGTAACGGGGGGGGTTCCTTGTTTGGATTTCGCTTCAGCGAGACGTCCCACGCATGAAACGCCGTGTACTGTTGAGAATTGGGAATATTCATTAATTAAAATTGGTAAATAATTTAGGTTACATGCATCATGCATTGAGGGCATAATGAGCTCGAGGATTAATACGGTCAGGAGTAGTGTAACGGAGGGGTTCCTTATTTGATTTTTCCTCGCGAGATGTCCCACGCACGAAACGCAGTGCCGTGTTGAGAATCGAGAGGAGTTTAGTCTTTAAATTCATGATGCTAATAACTCATATATAAATACTATAATAATTATATATATGGTTTCATGCCTTATAAGGGCATCACTAGAATATGAAATTCTAGTAAATGAGATTATTGATGTATTGTGATGATGTGGACATGATTGGATCATGTAACTTTATATGTTCAACAAATGAACATTATAAAGATAATTATAACTATTACATTCAAGTTAATGTATATAACTTATAAATTATGGAAACAAATGTATTGGGAGATAGGTTAGATGTTTTCACTTAAATACTTCTTTTGGGTTTAAGTTAGGATCCTCTTACCTAAATAGAATCGGACATCCATTTGTAGATCACGTGGATACGTCTAGTGCGTGCTTTAGATGAGAGGTGAGTTGAATTATTATGGAGAGTTCGATTCCAACTAAATCATGTAATAATGCAGTTATAATTATTATGCATTTTAATACACTTGCTATAAAATGTTTTTCAAACTCGGGCTCTGACCCATTTATATTTTCTTCCTCCATGTATATATATTGTACTACTTTAGGTGTTCCTCCGCAAGGACGCCTTTGACGTTATCCATCCAGGGTATTCGTGGAGCTATTGCAGTAGTGGACTGTTGCGACACTTTGCTTTAGTCGATTCCTATCTTTGTACATCTAGATTAGGATTCAGTTTGTATATTGAGTTAGTATTCAAGTGTTGTAGATTAACACTTTCATATTTCATTTATCATATTATGTACTGTCTGTTACCCGACAGCATATTCGGGTACTTTATTGTTTAGATTTTATTTGTACATTGTTTTGTACTCCTTTATTTTATTGGAGTTTGCACTTATCACTCATCATAGTTAGATGTTTATTGTTGGTTGAGTTGCATTATTGATTTTGTTGTTGTTGTTGTTAAATAAAAAGTTTAAATTTTTTGACAATTCGCTTTTAATGATTATGGGTAGTTAGCCTTATATTATAGTGTTGTCAGTTGATGTTGAGACTGTACCATCTGAGATACCTGATTTATGTAGTATAGGACTGGCCACCTGTTATTTTTTAGAGCGGGTTGTCACAGATGGTATCAGAGCATCAGGTTCTAGTGCCTTTAGGATCTGTGTGCGTTACTACGATCTTCCGTAAGCATTCTTGATGTAGAGCCTTATTGTTAGGAAGGTTGCATTTATACGTCCATATTTCTTTTGTGATTTGAAAATATTTGCAAGGCGTTCTGATACAATTGTTCTTGTTTCAGATGCCACCGAAGGGAGGTCGTTCAGGCAGGACAAATAAAGGGGATGATAAAGTGCAACCCCAAACGCCTCAAAGGAACATGACTACTGATGAAGTTGCCAATATTGTGCCACAAGCAGTAACTTCTGCCATTTCTACGATGGAACAACAATCTACCATTCAATAAGCCCCACCCCATTTAGGATTGCCTTTATGGGAGAGAGTGAAGGAAGATTTTAGTAAGGGCATCCTCCCGAGTTTGCAGGGGGAGCGGATGAAATGGCTGCAAATCAATGGAAAAATAGTATGTAAAGGCATCTTCGTATGGTTGAGTGTAGTGAGGTGCAGAAACAATTTTTAGCCACCTTTAAGTTATCGGGTGAAGCTCTTCAATGGTGGGAGTCTGTCACCACATCTGAACAGAGAGATACTTTGCCTATAAAAACATTTTGGGAACTTTTTGATCGAATGTATTTTCCTTCCCCTAATCGAGACATAAAGATTTTTCAAGGTAATAGAACGGTGGCGGAATATGAAGAAGATTTTTCTAGATGGGGGAAATTAGTACCTAATGAGGTTAATACGGAAGAGAAGCATATATCAAAGTTTGTTCGAGGTTTAGATTGGAAAATCCGACAACATTTGTTAGAGAGTCCTAAGTTAATGACTTTTGTTGAGGTAGTAAATGCGGCACTATTAAAGTGTCAAGAATATCGTTTTCGTTCGCAAGAGAGTAAGAACTTTGGAGACTCGAGTTCATCAAGTGAGTTTGACAATGAGAGTGCTAGTAATGCGAGTGGGCAGAAAGGATTTATGGGTAAATGTTTCTTTTGTAAAGAAATAGGTCATAAAAAGAGAGATTGTCCTAAAAGAGGTAAAGGACCAGAGTTAGATGAAATTTTGGAAGTGCAACCCCTACAGCAGATTCGAGGTCGTTTTTGACCGGAGGACTTTGTTTGGGAGCCCGTTGATGAGGATGGGCAATCGGACTAGAGATGGGTAATGTAAGTTAATTTTCCTTTATGAATAGGATTATTACGATATGAAGTTTTGGTACTATGGTATGGGAGATATTGTGAATGGGTAGTGCTATATCCCTTTTTGTTTATGGATGGAATGTAATGACCCTAAAGGGGAATTTTAAGCAAGATAGGCTCTTATTTTATTATTTTGTAAAAGGATAGATGATTTTGCAAGGTGCTCAAAAAGAGCTTTAAACCTTGTGGTAAATGTAAGTATGGTAATGATGATAAGTAGTTATGATAAAAGCTACTTCTTTTATATAGTCATGATAGACTATTAAAATTGTTGTATTCCAGATATGGATGTGCCTTATAAATGGCAATATATTGAAATGATGTAAGATGTTGTTTATGTTTAAAGTTTGATTTGTGGATTCATGGGACGCGGGAAAATTTTAGCTCATAATTATGATAATTCTTATGAGCTACATATTGTTATATGTATGATCATTTAAAAGACCTTGTGTTGGACATAAGGCATTTATAGTATATTATAATATATAAATCGTTTTCAAAAATAAAATTATTTTCAAAATAAAACTTTTATCGGCCTTCGGGCCCTTTCAAAATAAATTTTCCACTAAAATATTTTCAAACTCTAGTCCGGATTTAACAAACTCTCAATCCCCGACATCGCTACATAGTAGTGTATTGGGAGGGTTCCTTGTTTGGATTTCTCTTTTGCGAGACGTCCCCCGCACGAAAGTGGCGATTGCAGGGAATTGAGAGGAGTTATTTCTATGGACCATTCAAATTTTTGCTCTATTAAAATTTTAGTATTTATATTGTTGGAATTGTGGTATTTTGGGGGCAAATAAAGCCTCATTATGATTGTTATGAGCATAAAGCTCAAATATAAAGGGTGTATGAGTGCCCTTGTTGTGGATATTGGTTTTATATAACTCATAATCAACTTAAATTAAAATAAATTCTTCGTGGGAAGTTAGAAATTTGGAGATAGGATTAGTAAGATTTGGTATAATAGGACTAGTTGAGCTTTGGAGAATTAGGCTTAGCTAAATTTTGAGGACGAAATTTTTGTAAGTGGGGTAGTTTGTAACAACCCGAGGTCTTGGAGACGAATATTTATTTATTTTAGGAGAAATAAATATTATTTTATTTGGATAATAATTAAATTGGCAATTAAAGTCAAAATTTGGAGTCGTTAGAAAGTGTGTCAAATGGAAATTCTGAGGGTACCATCATTTCCGGAAGGGTCAAGAAAGTCGAAATGACTGTACTTGGGGTCTATTTGGGGTCCGAAATAATTTAGGACCGTTTGGCTCGAATTAAAGTTACCGAGTCATTTAAAGTGTGTATTATCATTTAAAGATGTGTATCTTGGGAGATTAGGCTAAATTAGCCTACGGGAGAAACAATTCTCCAAAGAGAGAAATAGAAAGAAAGAGAAAAAGAAAGAAGAAGAAAAGGAAGGCGAAAATAAAGAAAAAGAGGATTCTTCCGGCCAATACGCGGTCTCAAGGTGGATTCAGACCCTACGAACCCGAGGCAAGTGATTAAACTTGCTAAATAATTATTGTGTATCATTTATTGCATGGTTTGTGGATTAAATTTGTGGTTTTAGGTTTAGTTGGATAAAAACCTAATTTTTGGGAAAATCTTAGATTTGTAGTGTATGAATGAATTTTAAGGTTAGAAATTGGTTTATATGTGTTCTTGGATAAACCTTAATGTTATATTTGTGATTGGGATGGATCAAAATGGTTGGAAGATGATATAAATGATTTTTGGGAAATTTGGATTTTGTGAAAAAATAAGCCATTTCGTAGCTTGCTGCACTTGCCGAATCGATTCGCCCCTACCGAATCGATTTGGTCTATTGCAGATTGCCCAAGTCTTTAGGGCCGAATCGATTCACCCCTTTTGGGAATCGATTCGGTATGTAGCAGACTCCTAGGTCCATTGGACCGAATAGATTCGGATGGGCCAAATCGATTCGCTTTTGGGGGCCGAATCGATTCGGAAACATGGGATTTTTTGGAGATGTTTTCTAGGGAGAATTTCATCCCGTTTTGTTCGAGGTTTTAGATTTGGGGCCTCTATATGAGACATTTGGAGTATGTTTTGGAGACTTTTAGAGGGTTTCCATCGTACGAAATTATGGGTGTCATATTAATTAAAGTTGAGGATTGCCGATTAGAGATTTTGGGATATTCTAAGTGGGGAAACCTACCTTGATTTGGAGATTCGACTTGGGGATGATAATTACAATTATATGAATAAATGAGACAAGTTTAGAGACATTGGATCTTAGGATCAAATCCCAAATGGGAAAATTTTAAAGGTTCATAAAATGATTTGAACCTCATTATGGATGGAGAATTATAAATGTAAATTTAGGTGCATTAGGGTAAAGAATATCCTTAACTTAAAAGAATTGAGAGACAATTCATCATAGAAGCAACATAAGAGCTTCAAGCGAGAATTAGTATAGCATATACTAAGTGGGGAAAATGTGTGAGTATTGACGATTGGTGTATCATGAGAGAGATATACTAAACAATGATATTAATCAAATTGCGCCTAAGAGCGTATAATGAAAATTAATATGTTGTTGCAGGTATACCTTATATAATGGTATATATTTATTATGTGGGATGTATATATACCTTAGATGATGGTGTATATACATGTTAAGCATACCCCCTCCTTGCTATCATTGGGAAGTTTCGTGCGTAGAGGGTGAGCATTCTGACTAGAAAAGCAGGATGTGGTTATTTCCCAGGTCATAGTCGTCCATGGTGGTCAGCAAATGACATATATATATATATATATATATATATATATATATATATATATATATATATACATTTATTTATCTTAGGGGTGAGAGGTCGTGGGTATGTGTCGCTCTCACTTGCCGGTTAGGAGCTATGACCGCTTCCCCGATGTTGTGTGCGTGAGTTGATCACGAGGTGGGTGTCGTTGAACCCCACCAGGTGGCCCCAGTTTTCTACGTATATGGGCTGCTAGAAGATGATAGCATGTGAGCCTGCGTCCTTCGATTTATAGCTCGGTTGGATGGTTATTATTGCTTTTGTTTGTATTTGGGTATCAAGGGCATAATGGACCTCAACGACCTACAATAACAGGATTAGTGTATAGGGGGGGTTCCATATTTGAATTTCGCCTCGGCGAGACGTCCCACGCACGCGAACCGCAATGTAATGTTGGAACTTGGGGATAAGTTTAGTCCTTAATGCTCATAATTATTTATATATATATCACCTATCCCGACAATCAACAGTGCCAGGAGTAGTGTAACGGGGGGGGGGGGGGGGGGGGGGGGGGGGGGGGGGGGGGGGGTGTTCCTTGTTTGGATTTCGCTTCGGCCGGACGTCCCACGCATGAAACGCCGTGTATTGTTGAGAATTGGGAATATTCATTAATTAAAATTGGAAAATAATTTGGGTTACATGCATTATTCATTGAGGGCATAATGAGCCTCGATGATTAATACGGTCAGGAGTAGTGTAACGGGGGGGTTCCTTGTTTGGATTTCGCCTCGGCGAGACGTCCCACGCAAGAAACGCAGTGTCGTGTTGAGAATCGAGAGGAGTTTAGTCTTTAAATTCCTGATGCTAATAACTCATATATAAATACTATAATAATTATATATATGGT
>OX422214.1:505013543-505498543 GCA_949130495.1 Sambucus nigra | reverse complement strand
CAGAAAAGGACACATGTCATCCTACATGGCAATATTCGACACCCGAGGAGAGTTTGTCGGCATCCGAGGAGAGTTAGTCGGCACCCGAGGAGTATTAGTCGGCACCCGAGGAGAGTTGGTCGGCACCCGAGGAGAGTTAGTCGGCACCCGAGGAGAGTTGGTCGGCATACCAACCAGGAAGATCAAAGGATAACTATTCATCTCAACATTCATTATATGTCACCCCCAACGGATAGTTGGTCGAGGTAATTCTTATTTATATCCAGGCCCAGCAAAGTTCTCGGCCGTATTCTTATGTTCTGGAAAATATTATTCTTATTAGGCATTATGCAATTGTGCCTCGACAAGATACTTATTCACCTTTAAGGAGAATTACAACATTCGTTGTGTTTCACCCCCAACGGATAGTTGGTCGGATAATTCTTATTTATATTCAGGCCTGACAACGTTCTCGGCCATATTCTTATGTTATGGAAGATCTTATTCTTGTTCGGCATTATATAATTCTACCTCGACAGATCAACGAGGCACTTTATTATTTTTAATTATTCTTTATATCTATTTGGATGCATATTCTATTCTTATTTCAACATGGAGCTCGATAAATATTTATAATCATATATTCAACTCCAAGGAGGTCTCCAACATTTATATTATCTTATTCCCAACAATCTGTTGGTCATTTCCAAGGATGTCTCCAGCATATATTATCTTATTCCCAACAATCTGTTGGTCAGCTCCAAGGATGTCTCCAACATATATTATCTTATTCCCAACAATCTGTTGGTCATCTCCGAGGAGGTCTCCAACATTTATTATATATTATTCCCAATAATCTGTTGGTCAGCTCCGAGGAGGTCTCCAGCATTTATTATATCCTATTCCCAACAATCTGTTGGTCAGCTCCGAGGAAGTCTCTATCATTTATTATCAAAAATGTATTCCTAAAAATGCCAACTTATGTTGGTTAGGAAGTAAATGTATTCCTACGGGAGGTAAAACTATGTATTCCTAAAAATGCCAACTTATGTTGGTTAGGAAGTAAATGTATTCCTACGGGAAGTAAAACTATTCCTAAAAATGCCAACTTATGTTGGTTAGGAAGTAAATGTATTCCTACGGGAAGTAAAACTATGTATTCCTAAAAATGCCAACTTATGTTGGTTAGGAAGTAAATGTATTCCTACGAGAAGTAAAACTATGTATTCCTAAAAATGCCAACTTATGTTGGTTAGGAAGTAAATGTATTCCTACGGGAAGTAAAACTATGTATTCCTAAAAAAGCCAACTTATGTTGGTTAGGAAGTAAATGTATTCCTACGGGAAGTAAAACTATATATTCCTAAAAATGCCAACTTATGTTGGTTAGTAAGTAAATGTAGTCTTACGGGAAGTAAAACTATATATTCCTAAAAATGCCAACTTATGTTGGTTAGGAAGTAAATCTATTCCCAAAAATGTCAACTCAGGTTGGTCGGAAATAAGAAGCTGTCAACTACAGTTGGTCAAAAAAATTTTATGAGTATGTGCAAGCGATCAAGCAAAAAGCATTCAAAGTTCACATTCCACACTTGGGGGCTTCTATTACAGATATATTTATTCATTCGGTGGCACATTCTTATAACATCATGAAATCGAGCATCAAATTCAACTCCACAAACTCACACGGTCGGGGCCCCGACTAATTATCATTCAGAAGTTATTTTTCTTGCTCGAGAATTAGTTCAGGAGGCTATTGAAGTTCAGGAGGTATATTGAAGTTTAGGAGGAATATTGAAGTTCAGGAGGCGTATTCAGAAGTTCAGGAAGCGCATTCAGAAGTTCAGGAGTCATATTCAGGAGTTATTATGCACATACGATTGAAGTTCAGAAGTCAAATTCATCATCTACAGCACTGAGATCTTTATTACTACTGTCCCGACCAACATTGATGAAGAAGTTGTATGAAAATGTTTTGAAGTCCACCACTAGCTTGATACTAATCATATTGAAGAGTTGGGTTCAAAAGCTAGTATGTTACTCGACAAATTATTTAGAGGATCATAAATCAGAAGAATCAAGCACGTGAAGTTATCACTCAGTTGCTCGGCACAGGAGGCAGTTGGTCGGCTAGCAAACCAATCAACATACTTGAAGATTATGACAAGCTACAAGCTGCATACTATGGCATGGCTGCATCCAAATTCCCAGGGGTGATACATAGCACATGGAGTTCCTCAAAAGAAAGATTAACAACCATCGATCAGCCTGCATCATATGTCGTCCAGAAGATAATGCACTTTATGTTGAACAAATCAAGAAGGTAGATCAATAATTTCACGAGCACCGAGCAACACTGGAGAATAAATAATCCATCCTTTCAAGTAAACCATCAAGCATGGAGAATTGGAGGCTTCTGTTAACGCAAAAATTCTCCATCTACGAGGACCAATCAGAAAAGGACACATGTCATCCTACGTGGCAATATTCGACACCCGAGGAGAGTTAGTCGGCACCCGAGGAGTATTGGTCGGCACCCGAGGAGAGTTAGTCGGCACCCGAGGAGAGTTGGTTGGCATACCAACCAGGAAGATCAAAGGATAACTATGCACTTAATGTTCATTAATGAAGATGGCAGCGCATTTAATGAGCCTTAATGTACATTTATACTGTATTAATAGATGACAACACATAGCATACCAAGCAATTCAGCAATTAGATTCGTTGAATGTAGACATAAATGTCTACATACAATTAATATCTTTATCTCCCATCACTATAAATACATGTATCCCCTTAGCCAAAAGGGGGGAGATCCGGGAGAACCTAGAAACACCATACACAAGATACACACCCTTTCTCTCTCTACACCCTATGGTGCTATTGTAAACCCCTGGGAATAAAATAACAGTGGACGTAGGCTTTATTCATAGCCGAACCACTTTAAAAATCTTTGTCTCTTATGTGCTTGATTGGATTACCTTCATCTATTTATCTGTGATCATAAAAATGGGATTCGGTCCAGTTTTTTGCATCAACACTCATTATACCCGAGTGATTTTTGAGATAATTAATTTGGAGTGCAGTCATAATATTTAGTGAAATTAATTATGATTAAATAAATAAAGGAAATAAATTAGAGGGTTGTAATTTGGAAATTTTGAGTATTTATTTGGAAGATAATTTAAATATTTATCTTGGGTCCCTAGTATATTCAATATACCCATGTAGTTAGACTCAGATTCTCTAGAATCCCGTTTTAGCCCTATCCCACAAGTTATACAAATATATATTTGTGTAAGTTAGGGTTTGAAAGAGTACATTTATTATTAAGGGTTAGAGAGGGGGATAGAAAATACTATTTACATTTTTGTGAAGAGACAAGAGAGAGAGAGGTTCATATCTTACTCAAAAGCAAGATTTTTCATTTCAAAAGGTGCCCACGCACCTAACTAGCTTTGAGATGATCATATACTAGAAGATCCAAGCATTTTGATGGACACAAGAAAGATTTTGGAGGACCAATAGAATTCCACCCTTAATCACTAACAAATACCTTTGTCCATAATCAGATTGCAACCGGATCCACAAAGGTATTGTATTCATAACCATAGATTTAGGTGTCAAACCTAGTTTTTGTTGTTTGTTATTGCTATTGCATAATCATTCAATGATTCATGAGTTAATTTATTTATTCCGCACATATCGATTTCATCAGTTCAGACGTTCAATGGGCATGTGTTATGGATGTTAGGACTTGGCTTGTATGGCCGAAGACTTAGTATTTGGTTTGTATATTTGGGGGATGTATTGAGTTGTAGATCTCTCTTACTCTATTATTGTTTTGCTACATCTTATTGAGATTAATTTTGGAGGACTTTGATATCACGTCCTTATATTTGTTAATGATTTCATTTGTTCCTTTTATGATGAGAATGGTCTAAGCACTAAGGATTTTATGGAAAGTCCGAACACACTAATTTTTAATTTTTTCCCAAATTAATTTATATAAATAGTTAACCTAATTATAACTTGCACCAATTAAATTGAATGTTATGTAAAATATTTTACCAAATTTTATCTTGCCGTGAGACGTGCATGTAGGTGAGTATAGCAAGAGAAATTTAAAGCAATCACACAACGCACAATGTACAAGGAAAGCCCAAATGGGAAAAACCTTGGATGACCCAGCCACCCAAATTTACTATGATAAGGAATTAAATAAGGGCACAAATGAATTACATAATCGAATAGACTCCTTCAAGACTTAGCACGTCTTTGTTCCTTCGACCTTCTTCAAAATGACATATAGAAGTCCATCTACATACTGATACAACGTGTGATTCTCACATGCCTCGGTATCCACCGATCTAAGCTCAATAACTATCACACCAACACAGAGTCCACTGTGTTAAACATCAATAAGTACGGATTCCACTACACGAAATAATACTCAAACAATATGAAGAGTATATAAACCTTTAGTGCCAAATAGGAGATCTTAAACAAGCGCGCGCGCGCGCACACACACACACACACACACACACACACACACACACATATATATATATATATATATATATATATATATGAAACTTGGATCTTAAAGGGTTGGGTGTAAAATAGGGTTTAGAGGCACAATATATGTTATTAAAAAATAATTTCGCAAAGAACTCTTTTATAAACTGTGGCCAACACTTCTTTATATAAAACATGAATTTTGAGGTGGCATAAAATTCAAGGACTCATTTTAACGAAAACATTAGGCTCGTCCGAATGAACTGCATAATCTCGTTTAAATCAAAACCAACCTCATTTGAACTAAACAACTGATCTTGTTCGAATGACCTTCAAATGAGTTTTTTCTGTCATACATAACCAATTCGTTTGAATAACATTTGGACCTCGTTCGAATGAATTTTAAAACTTTTTTTGAATGACCATGTACAATTCATTCGAACAAACGAAACGATTTTTTTTTATTTAACATCCATTTTATGAAAAATGCCTCAAAATAGTTTTAAAAAAAACAAGAACACCCAATTTTAATATCCAAGAATCAAACTAAAATGCATCAATACCTCTTGAGATTTCATGGTCGTTGAAGAACAAACGTGGCACAACACACAATACGATGATGTAGATGCTTTAACTTGGTTGCTACAGTCTTCAATCAAACACACAATAGGCTTATAAGGATCAACCAACGTAAGTCCTAACCCATAAATCAAATGGTTTTGTCCACACGGAATTAAGATAATTACATATAAATTAACTCTATTAGAAACTTGTCCTTACAAATATCTCCCTTTGGCTATTTCGAGACAAAATACAAAACATAAAACTATGGTCCGTCAAGTTCTTCTAAGAATCAATCCCAACGCCATAAGTAGAAAGTACAAACACTTTACAGACACAAACTCTAAGTAGCTTTGCTCTTGTGAAAATTTTACCGCATCATTGCAAACCTGCATACTTAAACACACCTTTCCAATGCAAGGAGAAAATATAAAAATTATAAATCTTCATAGGAAAAGCCCTCCCCATTTATCTAACAATCTCCACCTAAGGTAAAAATCTTCCCCCGAGTCAAAGAGTTAGATACAATTTCTCCCCCCCCCCCCCCCCCCCCCCTTTTGTTTAAGAATAGACAAAGATAAAGGTTCACAATTGAAAACAAATTCTTCCCCTAAATGTATCACATGTAAGAATAAAGGAAAACAAGTAATATCACACGATGGTGTAAAGTGAAATAAGCAATTACGAATAAACTCGGAAACACAAGCACACATAATCCATACAACGAACAAATGATATCAATTTTGATGCAAAAATTGAATATGAAAATTCCAGTTTAAACAAGTAACAAAAGATACCAATATGATCAGATATTAAGCCAATTTGAATGGAAGATGAAGCGTGTGGAAAATTTGGATTAAATGCAAACACAAAGACTCAAAATAAACAAACATACTATATATATACAGAACCACTCATATACCAATGATGCATATAAAATATATAGGTATAAATTCTGCAAAATACAAAGACCATATACGCTTTCCATATTCTTATGGCATAAATGTGTCTAAACAAAATGTGGTATGGAGTGAAGGGGAGTGAACAACATAACAAAAGAAATATGTCCCAATCAGTTAAAAAATGTTTAAGGAGTTCTAATTGATCGTAATAACTTTATCAGACTAAAATTTAGCCTCATAGTGATAAAAAATGAACTCATAATGATCAGACAAGAACAATGCACACTAGACTAAAACATATTGATGATACTCAAATCAATAGCATCAAACATGAATTAACTAGGACTCATTATGAAAACCCCTTGATCTTTAACTTATAACACCCTCAAAATTTTAGATATTTAATATTTTTCTCTCTTAATTTGAAGATATTAATTTTGAAGAAACAATGCAAAACATGGCTTAGTTAATTCTTTTCTTTTAATTTACCTCTCTTTTCTTTTAGGCTCTCAACAATGGTGGTCATTCACACAAAGGATATTTACTCATTTGGTATCCCTTTTCCCATGCATATTCATATTTTCCAATAAAATAACAAACTCATGGGCAATGGTTCTTACATGCACAGTTCTTGCAATAAAATATATATATGTATATGAAAATCCTCAATCAATTCTTGCAATGGTTCTTACGTGCCCTTAAATCCTCAATCAATTTCGAATCATCATTATCACATGTTCTTTCAACTTAACTTTCAAATTCAAGTTTGCTCCTTTCAATTTAACCGTCTCTGCATACAACTCACGGATAGAAACTTGAAGTTCACACTCCTCATCTTCTTTTTCTTCTTCTTCTTTATCACTACTCACTTAGGATTCACACGACTTACCCTTAGAATTATCATGCACATGATTATCTTCATCGAAAGACTTTTCATTTAGGCTCACATGAATGACCATGAATGCGGTGTAATTATGCTCAATAGGGGAATCTGGTTCCCCTTTCGATTCACTATCAATAAGGGTAGCATTGTATGTCCTCAGCTTCTTGCTTTTCTTCCTTAGCTATGTGGGACACTCAGTAACCCTATTGTCGTAACCGTCACACCCTAAGAATCTATCCAAATCATCTCTTTTAAAATTTTCATTACGATTCTTTGGGAAATTTTCATCCATGTTACTCTTCTTATTCTCAAATTTCCTTTCATTAAATTTATCTTTCTGTTTCTTAAACTTGAGAAAATTCCTAAACTTCTTCACAAACATTACCATATCATTGAAATCGATGTCCAACTCATCATCAAAAAATGGTGTTTCCTTTTTTTGGGATTTGAAACTAATTTTCTTCTCGTTATTTGTCTTTTAGAAGGAAATATCTCGATCTCATAGGTTTGAAGGTCGCCTATAACCTCATCGAGTTTTGTAGAGTCAACAGTATCCAGATAATTCAAAACAGTCACTTTGGGATTAAATCTTTAATTTAAGGACCTTAAGATTTTTTTAACAACTCTTGTATCGAGTATTCTCTTTCTCAAGTGAAGTGATGAGTTAACAATATCAGACAGTCTTGAATAAAACTCATAAAAGGTTTCACTATCAACCATCGTAATTTACTTAAACTGATTTGTGAGGTTTTAGAGTTTGGAATATTTAATCGCACAGATTCCATCATCGGTAAGTTGGAGTATGTCCTAAGACTTTTTGGACATTTCACACATCATAATACGATGGAACTCCTTAGGTGTTACTATACAGAAAAAAGAATTTAGACCTCTGTAATTATAGTTACTCAATTTATACCAATCCTCACTCCAACATTCAACGGGTTTAGGGACATAAAGTTCACCTACCAAAGTTGTGGGTAGGGTCCAACCTTTTACTACAACTAGGCAAATATTCTCATCTATGGACTTAAGTTCTAATTTCATACGCACTTTCTAATACGTATAGTTAGACCCATCAAACAAAAGTGGTCTTGAAAATGATTCTCCTTCCGTATAAAAACCTCCCGGATTCATGCCTAAACAAATTATAAACACCTGGTCTGATACCAATTTAAAAATGCAGCTAAGCGCTAAGGATTATATTGAAAGTCAACACACTAATTTTTAATTTTTATAAATAGTTAACCCAATTAAAACTTGCACCAATTAAATTGCATGTTGTGTATAATATTTTACAAAATTTTATCTTGCCCTAAGACATGAATCTAGGTAAGTATAACAAGAGAAAAGTAAAGGAATCACATAATGCCCTATGTACAAGGAAAACCAAAATAGAAAAAACCTCGGATGACCCAACCACGCAATTCAGTATGATAAGGAATTACATAAGGATGAAATATGACTTACATAATCGATCCGACAACTTCAAGCCTTGAAGTGTATTTATTATTTCGACATTCTTTATAGTGACACATATGAGTCCTCCTATGTATTGTCAAAACTTGTGCTTTTGACACGCCTCGATATCCATTGATCCAGCATCAATAACCATTACACCAACACGGAGTCCAACGTGTTAAACAATAAGTACGAAGTCCACCGAATGAAACAATAATAAAATAATATGAAGAGTATATAAACCTTTGGTGCCGAACATGAGATCTCAAAGAGGCATATATAGATGAATCTTGGATCTCAAAAGGTTTGGGTGTAAACTAGGGTTTAGAGGCACAATATATTTTCTTTGAAAAATAATTTCGCATAAGTCCTCTTTTTTAAAAACTATTGCCAACACTCATTTATATAGAAAATACAAATTTTGAGGCGCCAAAAAGTTAATAACTCATTAAAATAAAAACATTAGGCTCGTTCAAACGAATTTCGTAGTCACATTCAAACCAAAACCAACCTCGTTTGAACGAAAGAGCCGATCTTGGTTGAACGACATTCGAACTAATTTTTTGAGTCAAACAAAACCAATTTGTTTGAACCTTATTTGAATTTAAAACCATGTTTGAACGACCACGTACAACTCATTTGAACGACTGAAACACAAAATAATTTTTTTCTTTAAAATCAATTTTATGAAATATGCCTCAAAATGTTTTTTTTAAAACTAACACCTAAATTTTATATCCACGAATCCAACTAAAATGCATCCATAACTCCTGAGATTGACGTCGAAGATGAAACATGATACAAAACACGAAACAATGATGTATAAACTTTAACTTGACCTCTATGGTATTCAATCAAAGACATCATATGCTTATAATTATAAGCTAATGAAAGTCCTAACCTATGACTCAAATAGTTTTGTCCAAACTGAATTAAGACAATTACATACAAATTGACTCTATCGAAAAATTTGTCATTTGAGCATTTTAAATATTTATCAGCCTATATGTTTTAATAATTATACTTGATCAACTTAAGTGCTAAATATATGGATTGTCACAATTATGTCTATGGAGATCTTTACCTAGAACCTAATGGTCAATCTTAGGAAAATAAGCATGGAGCTATGTATGTAAGGACCATAGGGGAACACGTTGGTTTTCAGTAAAAAGGTCCCCAATTAGCTCATAACAACTCCTATAAAGACAACCCAAAATAGGAGGTAAGGCAAGCTTTTGGCTAGCAACTTGATCACTAGCAATAAAAGATCATTCCAACATCACACGTTAGGATTTGTAACAAAATACATGCCTAGATAACCAAAAAAGGAAACAATAATACTCTTGGTTGTTAACTGGCCCAATTTTTTTTTTATACTTCTTCTTGAAAGCAGTAAAAGACAACTAGGAGTTGTCAACTTTAAGAGAAATGAGAAATTTTGATTCAGACATGAAAGGATGACCGTCTTTCCCACTGAACCCCCCACCCCCACCCCACAACATTTGGTAGATGTTAGGATTTGTGGGTTCCACCATACTAAACTTAAATTCAAAGAAGTTGAAATCAGGGTTCCAAAATGAAACAACACTCAGAACACATAAGGATCGTAGAATATATGCTTTATGGCTAAACACACAACTTGGAAAATGCCCACTACGTACATGTTCTTGCCTCTCTTAGCATAAATCCTATCAATCCATTTCCTCTAATGGGAATCAAGTTTTTTTTGTTGGGTATTGATATGATGAAAAACTTTATTTCTCAAATATCTTTGATTGATCATGCAATAGAAAGAAAAATAAAAATTAGGCTTAAAGCATAAATATAGGGTTTCTAATTATGATACCTTTGTGGTTCTTGTAGGTGATACAAGTGAAGAGAAATTTGATCTGTATAAGTTGAAGAGGGGGATTTTACCCCCTCCAAAAGCTTGCCAACCAAACATATTTATTGTTTTCATCTCTCTCGCACTCTCTCTCTAACCCTTAAGATGTGTTATGCAGCTCAAAACCCTATCGACCCATATATATAGGTACACAAAGTGGGCTTGAGGTAATTAGGATTTTTAGAGAGGTAGTGCCTACTATTTGGGTAATGGACTATACTAGGGACTCAAGACTAACAATTAAATTGGTTTTCAAACGAAAATATGAAAAACCCATATTACTTTCTATAATATATTTTCATTCATGTTTAACTATAGTTAATTCCACAAAATAATAAAAATTTCACTCCAATTTAATTATATAAAAAATTACTCGAATAATGAGGCATTGTTTGCGAAGTTCGATAGTGCATAATGTGATACCCCATATTAAGCATACAATACTTGCTTGGTAGAATTCAATTTAACGTTAAATAATTTTCACCAACGTCTTATGTATTCTTTGATCTCAAACTTCACTTATTTAATGCTGTGCCAGATTTTAAATAATCCACTAATCATGTTTACTGTTAGAATAAAAACTTATAAGTTTATCAAGGGAGTATAACAATCCTGGATATCTTTGAAATGTGGATTCCTCCAGAATATGATCTCAGATATGTAGACAAAATAATTTCTCAACTTGTGGATATTTATATGTAATAAATTGGATTGCACCCATAGCATTAAAAGTAATAATTGTATGCACATTCCAATCCCCATACTCCTCAGGATTAAGAATCCACGAACCCTTTTCCAAACGATGTGAGATTGTACAAATCTAATATAATCAACACCTAGACATTAATATCCCCATTGTCCCCTTAAATACATTCCAGATGCACCAACACAATCCTCTTTAATGTATCAGATAAGTTCTCAAACCATCAAACAAGTTCTCGTTGTCAAGATAAACTACGTAAATCAAACTCGCAACTTTACCAATAGGATGTAAACCCCATATCTAGGATATCAATTGTCCAATTAAACTATAACAAATCACTAGAATTCCTACTAAGTTAAAGTGACCAAAATTGATACAATATATATAAACCAACTATCATGCATTTTCATAATAATGATTTCACTAGAAAATTAACTTGACACGTATTTATTAATAAATAAATGTCATACATGGTTTCAAGAATAAACCCCAATATTTTTCACTAAACCCTAAACATGAACGTAAGGAGGGATCAGTAGGTTTTTGAAAAACAAGAGTTTCATCACAAAACCTAGGATAATAGACGAAATATTTCAACGGGATATCTCCACTGAAGATAGTTTCAACGACAACACGATCTCCCCCTTCCATCGAATCAACGAGCGCCAGCACCTCCATAATGATGGATGATTGCTTCCCCATAAGATAATCATATACATCCCCAGTCACCATTTGGATAAAATCTTCAAAAAGTGAAGAATAAGATTAAGGTATAGAAGAGGGTTAACAAGAGTGAATAACCATTAGAGGATGACGAAAGCCAAAAGTGGTTTCCTTTTAAATCAAAATGCTACTTGTATCTCGGTGGGAAATTTAACATGACCACATGTCCAACAATTCCTTCCAAATTATGAGTGATAGGTTAGTAGAATAAGCGCACTATATTTTTAAGGGGTAAAATTATGATTGAATTATAGTCACCATAATTTTATGATGAAATAACAAGGAAAATAAAATTTTAGCTAGTGAGATCCCAATTTACCCATCTTTGGTAAAAAATACTTCGTCGATTCAAAGAAACCTTATTTGGTTTGAGGCTTCGAAGGATTTCATGAACATTATTTGAAATTATTAATACCACTTAGCCAGAATATTGGTAATCACATTCGAAGATGGATTATTCTTGGGATGATTAAGAAACAAAATTGATCAAATATATTGTTTTTTAATACGACAAAATATTTAAATAAGTTAACTTCCAATCTCCACAAAATACACTTAAAATATGTCATAAAATACTGATGAAATTCATATTAAAATACCAAAACAAAAAGCTACAACCATTGGAGTTTGAAGGCCTTAATATTCAACAACAGTTAAGACATATTAGTTAGGGAATGTATAAGGTACAAATTTATGATTAATATCTGACACATATTGATAAAGAGACTGTTGATGTAAAAAATTAGATCGTATCTAATTATTCAATCACAGATAAAATAAATGAGACAAAGAATTTTTAAAGTGGTTCAGCCTTATAAGAATGGCCTACATCCACTGTTATGTTATTGCTGAGTGTTTGGAAATTCTCGATTACAAGTTCTATCAAGAAATTCAGGTCCCCTTATAATGAGGATTCTACAATGTATTTATAGCCCTGAGGTTGTAATGTGAAAGGGTAATACATTAAATGATGTACATATGAAAGGGTAATACATTCAATGCCCCTTAAGCGTATGCGTCTGAATGATAAGCATTTAATGAACAGTCAAACTGTTGGTTATCCAGCTATTAATGCTTTGTTCGAGGTGCAGCTCGGACCGCCTAAGCTTCTCGATACTCAAGAGTTCCTTGGAGAGTTCTTATTCCTCGGAGCGTGTGAGTTCCTCGGGGAAGCAGCTTTCCTCGTTGTAGTATGGTTCCTCGGAGCGTGTTTGTTGTTTCCACGTGTCTTCACTTTATTGAGCCATGTCAGCAGACTAAATTTGGTATCAACAGAAGCCCCCAATGTTTTATAGTTCTAACTTTGAGGAGTGTGGAACATTCTTTCTCGGAATATGGCAGTTTTAAATGGTCATCCTGAAATTTAGGAGTCTTTTGTATTTATTTCTCCTTCCAAATTTGTAGAATCATCCTTTTTTGAATTTTTATAACCACTTCGATTGCCGCGCCCTTTTTGTCCTTCTAGCGACCGGTAGCGTAATCATTTTTTTTTGCAATCATTACTTTTTTCCCAATGCAGAGTATTTAAGCGTCACAGACAATCCCATCGTCTTCTACTTTTTCAAATTTGTATCTTCAAATTTTCCATTGTCTTACTCTCTTGTACGTTCATATTTTCCATCGTTCGTTGTCAACAGATCCACTCTTTTTCTGTAAGATCTTCTTCTTCCTTCTTCTTCATTTCCTTCTTTCATAATGGTTTATCTTGTAGAATCGATTGATAAATTTCACTTTGATTTCTCTATTCCCTCCTGGGTTGTTCTGGAGGAACTTTCTGAACCTTATGATTATTTCCGTTTGGCTGAGAGACATTGGTTCCCCAGTCTCTTTATTGTTGAATGCGGCTTTTCTATTCCTCCAAATCCTCTATGTCTGAAATTTTGTTAATATTTTGATGTTGTTCCTCCAAGAATAGCCCCCAACACATGGAGAATAGTTAATGGGGTTCATACATTAAATCAAATCCATGGAACTCGCATAGGAATTTCAGAAATCATGTTTTGTTATAGATGGGCAGTTGGTGATACCACCTTTTATTTAAAAACTAGATTTTTAAATAGGGCTTTAGTGGTCAATCTCTCGGATGCCAATAGGGATTATTTTGAGCACGGAGTTGTCCTAAAAAATTGACAACATGCTCATTTATCTGGAGATGAAGTGTATCAGGGTCCCAGATGCCCTCCCTATGGAAATGGGATAGGTTATTTTTATTTCATTTTATTTATTTTGAAATTATGCTTCCTCTATGTTTGATAAAATGTGCCACTAATATTTTAATGTTTGTTTATTTGTAGTTGATAGTAAAAGAAAGTGTCCAAAAGAGGCAGACATTAACATAAGACAATGAAACTTATCTGGAGTTTGCATCAGTCTGTTGCTTACGAGCACATTAGGTCAGCTTCATATCTGCTGCAGTACAAGAGTTACACTACTTCTTTCACTGCTCGTCCGGTGATAAGTGAAGTAGAACCAGCACCAGCCTCGGCAAGTTCTTCGCCTGAATCACACATTCCTTTAAGTGAAAGGATGAATAAGAGAAGACCTCCCACCCTTTTCGAGAAACCTGCCTCTAGTGCTGGAGAGGAAAAAAGAAGTAAGATTGACGTCCCAGGAGAGGGGATGAAGAAAATTGATGCACCTTCCTCGGCTGCTCCTGTGAAGGTTGCCGAGACGCCCCAAGTGGCTCCTAGCAAGTCTGCTGCTCCAGGAGAAATGATTGTAATATCATCGACCAAGAGTTCTTCCTTGGTCGAAACTATTCCTGTTCCCCCGAGGAGGCTGAAGAAGAGCTCCTCGATCAATTTGGCTGAAACCATCTCCCAGCCCCCAACTACTAGAACTGGTGTTCATACTTTTGTTCCCCCGAGCTCTGCCATGAGCTCGGTGAAGACTTGGATCATTCCCGAGATCCAAGGTATTGAGGAGAACCTTTCTCGGGGCATGGTCACCTCATTGGCTTCTCGCCATATTACTTCTGTAAGTCTTATTACTTTGAACTTTTCCTCTTTCCCTTGTTATATCTATCTCTGACTTGCTTTCATTTTCTTTTCACAGTTGGTGAGCTGCTTTAATACAATTTTGAAGAAAGATGAGGCGATTAAATCTTCAAGCTGCTCATCTAGTGTGGAAGGAGCTCTGGAGGAAGCTATTAAGTCTTTGGAAGATTCTCGCCAGAAATATGCTGATGATAAAGCAATTTGGGAGAAGAAGCTTGCCTCCACCGAGCAGGAGAAGGCTCAGGTTGTTGAAGTCTCCAAAGGGTTGGAGAAAAAAGTGAATGCTTTGGAGAAGAAAAATAAAGAGCTTGAAGGGAAGCTCAAAAATGCTGGGGAGCTTGAAAATAAGCTCAAGGATGCCGAGGAGGAGTTGGCTCAACTTCGAGAAGTAAGTCAGAAGAAGGAGGAGGTTGAGAATAAATTGAAAGCTGCTGATAACCTTCTCTCCGAGAAGCTTTCCTTGGAGAAGGCAAAGAGAAAAATGGCTGTGAAGAAGTCTTTCAGCGATGGCTGGGACAAGGGGTGGAATAAAGGCTTGGCTGCCATGATGTCTCAAGTAGAATATGGCAGCCTCAAGTACTTTAGAGATGGATGGGTCGCTGCTCTACAGGAGATGAAAGTGGATGAAAATTCTAAACTCTTTCAATGACACATCCCTAGCCCCCCTCCAACTCCTGAAGACGAAGAAGAGGATGAAGCTGCCTCCGAAGAGTCTTCCATGGTGATGGGAGATCATCCCCCAGCCATCCAGCCTGCTATCGAGGAACTTCAGCAGCTCGGTACTTCCTCCGAGCAACTGCCATGGCTCCCCGAGCAACTTTCTGTTCCCTCCGAGCAACCTACCTCCTCGTCCCAACCTCCCGAGAAAGTTTTGGGAGACAAGGAAAAGGTGTAGAGTTGTTCGCGTTTATCTCTATTTTATTTTTCCTTTGTCAAATGTAACCATGAACCATGTAACTCTGAACCTTGTGATATAATAAAACTTGAACTTTTGTTTTTGCATACTGTTGTCTCTTCATCATGCTCTGTTTTGATTATTGATTAAAGCTTTTTCTTCCTCTACTAGTTTCTGGCCAGGATGGAATTACTATCTGCTCACGATACAAAGCTACTGAGGCAATGCAATGATTACTTTAAGGCTGGTCACACAGATCTGAGTGTAGCACAAATCATCGACATCCTCGGCCAAGATGCTTCTGAATAGGAAGTTGAAGCTTACCAATATCTGAAGTGTCTGCTTGATCGTGCGGTGGCCAATAATGTGGCTTATTATGATATGATCGAGGATCTCCAAGGCACTCTTGAAGACCTTCAGCAATAATACAAAGAATCCACTGCCCTCTTGCACGAGGGGTATGAGAAGAAATACCAGCAAATCATTGCCGACAAGGGGTACGAGAAGCATTTTGCTGGCTACGATGTGAGGGAAAGAACTATGAGGGGTGAGGTCGAGGAGTGCAGACAAATAGCTGAATTATTAGAGAAAGAGAATAACAACTTACAAAGAGAGTTGTCACAGTTGAAGTCTACAACTTCCACTTCAAAAGCCTTGATCCCAGTGACTGATGAAGGATTCTCATTCCTTGAGTTCGAGAACGCCAACTTGAGGGATGAGTTAGAAACCTTGAAAAGGTCTGGCCCTTCTACATCTTCTCGTGGACGAGCAAGATCTCCTCGGGGACGAGCAAGAGCAGCTCGGATTCTTGTTGAGGAACAGAGGAATCAATCTCCTCTAGAGAACCAAGCTTTCCAATTAATGGCAAAGAACCAGGCATTGGCTGAAATGTCAAAGAAGATCAGGGACCTGAAAGAGTAGCTTTCTGCGTAGAAGTTAGTCTTGGAGAATAAGGAACTCTTCAACAAAAATCTCAACGAGAAGCTGGAAAGATTGACATATCAATTCCACAAATAGCCCAGGGAGTTCTGGATGGCTGGGTACAACGAGGCTCTCTACCACTTGGACGATCTTATCCAGAATGCCAATAATGAGGGCTACAAGAAAGGCTGGTTGAATGCCTTAGGTGTGCTATAACTCGAACAGGGTCATTACCTGTGGGACTACCACGATCCTGGGCTGCTCGACCTACCCGTGCCACCATTCAAACTGGATATGATTTGGATCCCTACTCGGGCCATTCCTCGATGCTTGATTTCCAAATATCTCGGCGACTACAACCTACATTCAAATATCGAGATATCTCGTCCCGAGCACCTTCTAGATCGACCATCCGTGATGAATATCAGGATGTTAAAAGATTTGAACTTTATAAATTCTCCTCTTGCTTTAAATGATCCGCCTGCTGGCGAGGAACCTGTTTCAAAAGCAGAGGGGAAAAGACCAGTAGCATAGGAATATTAATGTGATAAATTTGTATACATTTCATTATCAATGTAATTTTTTTTGGATTTAATGAAAGTCTTTCATTTTTGTTCGCAATCTTAATTGCCATTGTAATTATAACACACTTTACATTTGTGCATGCATATCTGTTAAAAAGATAACAATATTGTATAGTTTGTCGATCAGCTTATTGTCGAATAGCTTGAATTTGTGGTAGTCATTTGGAAAACATAATGTTTTGTTTCTCGACCAACTTAGTAAAAAGTTACGAGTATCAAAAATGTTGCTCGATCACTTTCTCGTTTTCATAAAATATTTCCGACCAACCAAGATCGGTAAATTTTCCTTGTCGACCAACTACAGTTAATGGGTTTTTATCCCCGACCAACCATAGTTAGTGGATTTTTTTCTCTACGAGAAACTTTGGTACTTTTTGGAATAATTTTACCTCCCGACCAACTCAAGTTGGCATTTTCGAGAATATATTTACTTCCTAACCGACATAAGTTGGCATTTTTAGGAATACTTTTATTTCTCGAGGAACATATAGTTTTACTTCCCGTAGAAATACAAGTTTTACTTCCCGGAGGAATACAAGTAGCTTTACTTCCCGGAGGAATATAGGTAGCTTTACTTCCCGGAGGAATACAGGTAGCTTTACTTCCCGGAGGAATATAGGTATCTTTACTTCCCGGAGGAATATAGGTAGCTTTACTTCCCGGAGGAATATAGGTAGCTTTACTTCCCAGAGGAATATAGGTTTCTCGACCAACCTTAGTTGGCATTTTCGAGAATAAATTTGAGTAGTCTGAGCTTTACCGAGTTTTGCCGAGTAGTGTGTAGCACTAGTATTCCCCGAAAAACTTTCAATAAAAAGAGAGAATTCGGCAGAATATCTTTATTTTATTCATCACTTATAATACTTGCGTAGGTGCTCTGCATTCCATGCATTCTTAAACTCCTCCCCTTCTAAAGTTGCTATTCGGTAAGCTCCTAGTCGAACAACTTCTGTAACTCGGTATGGTCCATGCCAGTTTGCCTCTAGTTTGTTGTGCTTTTGAATTACTTTCTTTAGCACATAGTCTCCTTCTTTCAGATCGCACTTCTTCACCCTCTTATTGTAGAACAAAGTTGTTCGTTGTTGGTATGCAGCATTCCTGATGGCTGCTTCTTCTCTAACTTCCTCGAGCATGTCTAAATCCAATCTTCTCATTAAGTCGCTGATAGGGGAATTGAAATTCAGTACCCTGTGTGTTGGGAAGCCTAACTCGGCAGGTATAACAGCTTCACATCCAAATGCCAGAATATATGGTGATTCTCCAATTGCTACTCGGGGAGTAGTACGATAAGCCCAGAGTACTGACTGTAACTCGTTGATCCAGTTTGCTTTTGCGTCACTTAGTCCTTTCTTCAAGCCATTTAGTAGCGTTCTGTTTGTCACTTCAGTTTGTCCATTGCTTTGAGGATGGCCTGGTGCTGAATGGATCTTCAAAATGTTTGACTGATGATAATAGGCTGCGAACTCCTCGTTGTCAAATTGTGTTCCATGGTCTGTGATGAAAGCATGAGGAAGACCATATCGACAAATGATGTTATTACAAACAAATTGGTACACCTTGTCGTACGTCATATCAATAAGAGGCTCATCTTCAACCCACTTAGTAAAATAATCCACTACGACGACGAGGTATTTGAATCTTCCTCTGGTCGTTGGCAGTGGCCCAACCAAATCTATTCCCCATATGGCAAATGGCTAAGGGGAGGTGATGGGTGTCAACAATGCTTGTGGAGTTCTTCAGATGGAGGAAAAGCGCTGGCACTTGTCACATTTCTTGGCATAGGCTATACAATCAGCCCTCATCGTCGGCCAGTAGTATCCCTGCGTCATCACCTTTGTAAAAGCGTCCGACCTGCTACATGGGCTCCACAGGACCCTTCATGGACCTCTTTAATCAATTCTTTCACCTCGATAGGATGCACACATCTCTGCAAACCTGCCATAATTCCTCGTCTATATAGAATACCGTTAGTTAATACATACCGAGCAGCTTTAAACTTTAATTTCTTAGTTACGAGCTTGTCAATTGGTAATTCTCCCTCCTCAACGTATGCCCTGATGGGATCCATCCAAGATGGTCCTAAATCAAGGGTAATAAAGTTCATCGTCAGATCTTCATCGATGCTCCAACCAGCTAAATTGGGATTGTTCTCTGGAGCTCGGTACGAGTAGCTGATGCTAGTCGAGCTAGGGAGTCTGCTCTCGCATTCTCCATTCTTGGTATTCTGACCAGTTGAATAGCAGCAAATTCTGACACCAGCTTCTTTTCCTTTGCGTGATATCTGATCATTAATTCTCCTTTGACTGCATATACTCCCATCAATTGGATCACGATCAATTAATAATCACTGAAAACAATAACCTGATGCGCCTCCATAATTTTTGCCAAATTAAGACCTGCAATCATGGCCTCATACTCAGCCTCATTATTGGAAGCTTTGAATTGGAAACATAGGACGTATTCCATGTCGACCTCATCTGGAGCGCTCAAAACTATCCCCGCGCCACATCCTGTAGTGCAAGATGAGCCATCTACATATATCCTCCAAATAGGTAACTCGTCTTCAAATTTATGATCTGTCAGAGTACCTCGGTGGAAAATTTATTGCTTCCTTTCATCCCCCCCTGATATTTCTTGCACTTCATCGATCATCTTTTCTTGCCCTTTTACCAACCAGAGTTGGTCTGAGCTCGAATTTGATGATCCTGTAACATCCACTTGCCCTTTTACCAACCTAAGTTGGTCTGAGCTTGTGTTTGATGATCCTGTAACATCCACAGGTTGATCAGCGAGCAACTTTTTCTCCTCGAGGGTATCAGGATATGTGAACTCCGCTATAAAATCTGCTACAACCTACCCTTTTAGCGATGATCTGGGTTCATAAATTATATCGTATTCACCGAGCTCTATTGCCCAGTACATCAATCTCCCTAATTTTTCTAGTTTATGAAGGGCTTGTCTCAATGGCATATCTGTATATACGACTATAGTATGTGCCTGGAAGTATGGCCTCATTCTCCTACTTGCCTCAATCAGTGCCAGCGCCAATTTTTCCAGCCTTGGATATTTGATCTCTGCTCCTCGGAAGGCCTTACTTGTGTAGTAGATTTGTTTTTGTACTCCATTCTCCACTCTGATCAACTCCGAGCTAACTGCATTCTCGGACACTGCAAGATATAAGTATAATTTTTCTCCCATCACTGGCCTGGATAGCAGTGGAGGTGCTCCCAAGTATTTATTCAAGTCTTGAAAAGCCTTCTCACATTCATCATTCCACTCAAAAGTCTTTCGAAGTGTCTTGAAGAATGGGAGACATCTATCAGTTTCTCGCGATACAAATCTGTTAAGTGCTGTAACTCGTCCTGTAAGAATCTGTACTTCTTTCTTCGTCATTGGAGATCGTAGTCCTAATAGAGCTTTGATCTTTTCAGGATTTGCCTCAATGCCTCGTTGATTGACAATGTACCCGAGAAACATGCCTTCTCGTACTCCAAATATGCACTTCGTCGGGTTCAGCTTCATTTGATATTTATCCAGTTGATCAAAAGTCTGACTTAAGTCAACTAGATGATTGGCATCTTTCTTGCTCTTTGTCAGCATATCGTCAACATAGACTTCCATATTGCAACTGATTTGTTCAGCAAAGACCTTGTTCATCAGCCGCTGATATGTCGCACCTGCATTTTTCAAACCAAAAGGCATAACATTATAACAATAAGTTCCCCTAGGGGTAATGAAAGAAGTACTCTCCCTGTCTTCAGGTTTCATTTTAATCTGATTGTAGCTAGAATAAGCATCCATGAAGCTCAGCAGCTCGTGTCCCGAGGTAGCATCTACTAGTTGATCAATTCGGGGCAATGGAAAGTGATCCTTTGGGCATGCTTTGTTGAGGTCGGTGAAGTCTACACACATCCTCCACTTGTTGTTCTTCTTTTTTACCATCACCACATTTACTAACCAATTTGGATATTTAACATCTTCAATGAAACAAGATTTCTGGAGATTCTTGACTTCCTCCTGTATAGCTTGATTCTTCTCGGGACTGAATACTCTTCTTCTCTGCTTCACTGGCTTAATCTCCTTATTCATATTCAGCTCGTGATATAAGAAATTTGGGTCTATCCCGGGCATATCTTCATGACTCCACGCAAAAGTTTTCTTTCTGCTTCTAAGGAAAGTTATCAATTCCTGTTTTAGTGAGGCTTCCAATGACGAACCTACTTGAGTAGTACGTTCAGGGTGCTCATCGTCCAGAATGATGTTTTCAGTGGCTTCCACCACTTGACCCTTCACGAGTTGCGACTCATCTCTAGGATCCAATGTTTTAATTTCTGCACCTTCATCCACTTGATAGGTAGTAGTCCTTTTTCTTGATTCCTCCAGTTCTTCTTGCTCAGCGGATGAATAATAGCATTCCCGAGCTACTTTTTGATCACCTTTCACAACTCCTACTCCAAAATTTATTGGAAATTTTAGGCACTGATGCACTGTAGATCGTACAACCTCGAACTTTTTCAATCCTACTCTTCCCATGATGATATTGTATGATGATTGAACATTCTTATCCATCACAAAGAAGCGTATTCTTTATGTTCGACAAGTAGGCCACGTACCAATGAATATATCCAACTTAATCGTCCCAAGTGGAAATACTTTCTCGCCAGCAAAACCGAGGAGGGGTTTATGATAAGGCTCCAGTTGAGATAGCTTTAGATTTAAATTGTCGAAGCACGAGTAGAACATGATATCTGCCGAGCTACCATTGTCTACCAATACTCTTGAAATCATTACCTCCTTCATTCTCATTTTGATTACCAATGGGTCATCATGAGGATATAGAACACCTGTAAGGTCATTCTTTGAAAAACCAATGACCAATTTCTCTTTGTTCACCTTTCTCGGGCGATCCTCCTCAACTAGATTTATTCGTTGAATGTACGAGCAAGCTTGAGCCTCACAGAAGTAAGCTTTTATCTATGCAATAAGGTCTCCTCCTCCTGCATCTCCACCTGTTATAACATTACAGTCAAATGACTCAAAGCTTATTGAAAATACTTCTCATTTTGGCTGCCTTGGTCTCTTGGGTAGATCGAGGTCGTCTTCTGGATCAACTTCATGATTTATTTTCTTGTTCTCCTCTACTCGACGAGGAGATCTAGACCTCTCTCTTGTTCAGTCGTTGTTCCTTCTTTCGTTTCCATGATCAACATACTTTGACATCTTTCCTCGTCGGATGAGTGTTTCAATATCATTTTGAAGAGCTATGCAATTTTTGGTCATATGGCCATGATCTTTATGAAACTCGTAATACTTTGCCTTATTCCTCTTGTCAGGGTCTGCCTTCATTTTCTCTGGCCAGTTTAATTCCTCGTTGTTCTTGATTTCTTCTAGAACATGGTTGATATCCTTCTTCAAAGGAGTATAATTATCATATTTCTTCATTACGTCCCATACCGACCTAGTTTTTGAATGTTTGTCATTTCCATTGTTCTTATGCTCTTTCTTCTTAGCTTTATCACCTTCCACTTTGGTTTCTTTGGCATCCATATTCTTCTTCGCAGCCATATCCTCCTCGGCATTCATAATCTTGGATGCTTTTCCCATCAGATCTGACATGGTTCTAGGTGGATCTTTGGCCAAAGTGTAGTACAACTTGTTTGGCAGTAGTCCACTCATCAAGGCGATAATCGCTGTCTTCTCCTCATAATCAATGACTTCGAGTTTCTCGTTATTAAAACGAGTTATATAATCTCTGGTACTCTCACTAACTTTTTATCTAACACTTAACAAATGCGCTACTCGTTTAACTAGCTTTGCCCCAAAATAGAAATTCCCAATGAATAACTCGACCAGTTGAAGAAAAGTTGAGATCTTACCCCGAGGAAGATTATTATACCATATTTGAGCAGATCCGGTAAGAGTTCCCGAGAATGCTCTGCATCTCATCTCATCTGGAACAACATAGATGTCGGCTGCAGCTTGGTATTGTTCTATATGAAGGACAGGGTCAGTCTTTCCATCATATTTGGGGGTCACAACAGGTGCTTTGAACTTTGATGGTGTTGGAAAATCTACAATGGATTGGACAAAAGGTGTTCCTCGAACAAAGGTTCGTTATAGAGGGTTCTTGGCTTTAGCCATTTCCCCTAATCTATCCTCCAGCCTTTGAATAGAGCCTTTCCATGCATCATTTCCTTCCCCGGGCCTGTTAATTCGAGCAACTGATCGCGTTGATGTGGCTTCCTGGGATCGATCTTGACGAGCAGCTGGTCGCGACTGGGCATATCCTTCCCTTAAATCTGATGGTAGTCGAAAATTCCTCGATACGACTTTAGGAGGAATTCTACTCCTTCTAAGTCCTAATCGATCAAAAGGTGATACCCTGCTTAACCTCTCTAGCGCACTAGTCCTTTCTGGAGAGAGAGTGATACGTTGTTCAGTATCTGTGGCTCGCACTGACGAAGTTCTCCAGGTTGATAAGAAAAATCTTTAGACTCCTCATCGCGATATGAATTAGTACGCCTAGTACGCGAAGATGGTGCATGGGTGTTTCTTTGAATACTTCGTGGTCCTGAATGGGTTGGTGCACCGCCATGGAGGGTTTGTATGAGTTGTCGCATAGTTTCTTGCATGACGGTCTGGCCCTGAGCCAGATTTTCCATTATTCTAGTCAGATCTGGAATATTTGGCGGAGCAGATGGATTTGGAGGGCTTCCAGCATTTCGATTGCTGGATTCTGGAATATCAGCCATTTGTGATGAATTATTTTTGATGAAAAACGATATTACCAGTCGTTTCCCACAGACGGCGCCAATCTGTTGATGTAAAAAATTAGATCGTATCTAATTATTCAATCACAGATAAAATAAATAAGACAAAGAATTTTTAAAGTGGTTCAGCCTTATAAAAATGGCCTACATCCACTGTTATGTTATTGCTGAGTGTTTGGGAATTCTCGATTACAAGTTCTATCAAGAAATTCTGGTACCCTTACAATGAGGATTGTACAATATATTTATAGCCCCGAGGCTGTAATGTGAAAGGGTAATACATTAAATGATGTATATATGAAAGGGTAATACATTCAATGCCCCTTAAGCGTATGCGTCTGAATGATAAGCATTTAATGAATAGTCAAACTGTTGGTTGTCCAGCTATTAATGCTTTATTCGAGGTGCAGCTCGGACCGCCTAAGCTTCTCGGTACTCAAGAGTTCCTCGGAGAGTTCTTGTTCCTCAGAGCGTGTGAGTTCCTTGGGGAAGCAGTGTTCCTCGTTGTAGTATGTTTCCTCGGAGCGTGTTTGTTGTTGCCACGTGTCTTCACTTTATTGAGCCATGTCAGCAGACTAAATTTAGTATCAACAGAGACTATTATTGTTCTTTAGGAAGTCTCAGAGCCAAAGCCTCCAGGTTCAACAACCTCTAAATAACTTATCTATCTTGTTACCCTAATTCAGCATCTCTTAAAGCAATTTTAATAACGGTAAAAAATGGACTGGGATCATTATCATTAAGAGGAACATTAGTAGGGTCAAGATATGTATTCTCAAAATATTTCCTATCAGACAAAAGGGATTCAATTTCTAGTTGAAGATATTCAAAGGAGTCTCGAAGAAATTCAAATGCAGCCTTCTGAGAAGGAAATCCCTTCTCCAACTATATGAATGTAGGTAGGATAGTTAAAAAAAGTCTATTTGATCCCTAGTTGTAGGCATGACTCCTTTAGAATGACTTATCACCTCACTATCCCATTTAAAGTAATTAAGAGGAACGTCTCGAAGAAGAACAATATAAGAGAGATAAGAAAGGCATGCAGTAACACAAGATCCTAGAAGAGGGTTATATGAACCACTGGGTGTTGGTTAGAGGGCCATCCTATAATTAGGTCCTTAAGTCTTTAAAAGAAATTCTTGTAAGTTGGGGGGTATCAAAACAGAGGTGTTATCACTAAAAGTACAAAGTTGCGGTGACTGACTAGATCCTTAGAGGAATCCAGATTAAAATTAACCCTAATCATGATATTAGTGGGGTAGAGATCATTTTTCAAAGAAGGGAAAGAGGGATGAACAAGTTGATTTTGGATCTGAATCCCATAAAAATAAGACTATATAAAAGAAGAAGATCTTGAACATATCCAATTAATTAACAAGGTTACCTCTACACTCTTAGAGTCATCTGAAGGATAGTAAGGAGAAACCTTTTGAGTCCATATGATTGCACCTTCAGGAGTGTAGATGTTGAAGGGTAAAATAAATAGTGTTGATGAATGATGGAGATAAAAGGCCTTTGGAGACAAGAACCAATAGCTGATGTATCTCCAAAAAGACGGCATGGAAGGTCTTAAGTCTAGATGGAGGGGAAATTTAATCGAGGAGGTCCAATCCTCACAAGTGGGTGCCAAAATGGGGATGATCCTCCATAATAATTATTAGGATTTTCCACGCCCTATAGGTTATTTTCCATGACATGTTATGAAGGAGGAGAAATTATAGTAACTCATTCATGGTAGGGTCTAACCCTAAGGGGCATAATTCTCCTAACAGTGAGATCAAGACCATTGGATTTTGAACAAGATGTTTCATCTAAGGGAGCTATACAAAGGCCTTTAAACTCGTTCAAAGTTTGTTCTAGAAGACTTTGAGGGTGTGAAACATTATGGTATGAAGATGAGGCACGTGGAACACTTCTAGGAGAAGAAAGAGATGATGAATGAGTACAAATATATTCATATTCGCGATTGAAAGATATGGTGACTGGAAATAGCTAAGGAAAGAAAAAGAAACAACAAGATGAGAGGAAATTCCACCAAAATTGAAAATCTCAATAGTGAGAATAATTTTAGTCACTAATTCCAAAAAGTGGGAAAACCAACGAATCGTCAGTTTTTGGGGCTAATAAAGTGTGGTAGTTAAACATGGGAAGAGAAACATACCACTAGTTAAATTTTTTCCAAACTTTAACTAGTGCGGGGGGTATGTTTACACCGAATTTAATTAAATAATGTGCGAGTGCCACATTGAAAATTTCTGAGGAAAATACCGTGATCAAAATGTCGTAGAGAAAAATGACAGTCACATTAGTGCGGTGACACATGGACGCTTAAGGAGAATACATGTGGAAATAGGCACAAATGGGTAGTTATAAAGAGGATGTGGTCACATATGTTTATATACGCATTTTTGGGGATTTTAAAATCAAAGAGAAACTTCTCATTAATTATTCAACTATAACAATCACAATTTGGAGGACTATAAATAAACAATTCGAGGACAAAATTAGCTCTCCACACACACAAAAAGTTTTACATCACTTA
The DNA here is from genome assembly GCA_949130495.1 of Sambucus nigra. Taxonomy (NCBI): domain Eukaryota; kingdom Viridiplantae; phylum Streptophyta; class Magnoliopsida; order Dipsacales; family Adoxaceae; genus Sambucus; species Sambucus nigra. The sequence continues at coordinate 505,472,223 of OX422214.1, read as the reverse complement.
TATTTTATCATCTGATTTTAGTTTATTTCTTCTATCAATTTGTTTGTTATTTTGAAATAGTTTGTAAGGTTAGATTTAGTTCTTATTTTAATTCTCCTATTAGTTTTCTTTGAGTTTATAATTTATTCTTAAGGTCTGAGCATTTTGATTTAGTTATTTTGGTGTTGCATTATTTTATCTTCCTTTACTTTCAAATGCATTCTTATTTTCTTATTTAATCGTATTTAATGTTCCTTTACTGTCAATTCCTGTTTCAATTCGTAGTTCTATTTGATTCTTAAGAAAAACCCAATTTAGCACTTCACAAAAGGTCTTCTCAATTGAAGAATTTAAACGTAACACAATTGCCTATTTTTTTGTTGGCTACACATAATTAATTTTGGTTGGAAAGACCCATAATACCTATTTAACACACTCGCAAAATTCCCATACAAAATTAAGCCACCAAAGCAACAAGATTTATAATAGAAAATCTGGGTACTTTAGCTTGAGATATGAGTATGTCAAGTAATTAATAACATATTGAGACATCAATATTATTTGTGTTAGAACAAGTAAGAATTTAGAATATCCTCTTACCAAAGGACTCTCGAGGGATTTGGTAAAGGATATAGCTAGTGGAATGGGACTGAAATCCTTCTAAAAAATCGCTAATAATGGAAACCCTGCATTGTAGTATCACTACCACTGTTTTAATATTTAGTGAGTAACAAAAAGTTATTGATTAATGATTGTTTGTATATTGAAATTTATTTAGTGTCCTTTTAAAGATGGTTGGTGAAGATTGGTACGTTGTGGGGATGAGTTTAACTCTTAATATAGTTCAGTGTCTATACTGGCAAGGACAAGTAAGTGAACTTCACATATGTGAACATAGAAAGTGGTTATGCTTCTATAAAGAATTTGGGTTTACTCTTTTAAATATTCATGTGAACCTAATAGATCACACGACTAAAATAGTGCTAAAATATATTAAACATATCTTAGAATTTGAGATTCTCACATGTGATGTATTTATGGTTCTAAAATAGTGAGAGGTTTAATGCATAACACACCTATGTCATATTATCACTTTGACATATATTAACTAATTAAAAGGTTTAAATCGAAAGACACCTTCTTGTATGCATGATTATATCTATAATCTAGTGGGGGATTATTTGAAGAATTTAATATTAATTGGTTCAAATTGCAAGAGAAATTGTAATATGAAAAGCCAATTGGTGTGGAATGTGTAAAGTCAAAGGTAGGTTTAAAAGCCAAGTCCCATATAGAAAAAAAGATGAAAATTTGAGTGGGTTAATAAAAGCATGCATGTATTAAGAGTTTACTAGTGTATCCATGATTATGCTCCTAGTGTGCAAACCAAGGGTGGCACAAATCACCACCTGCACATGCATATGCGTGCGTTTATGAGAAAGTGTGATTGGGTGCTTAAGGATGATTGGGCTCTTTAGAGGCTCACTTTTCACTTCGCATCATCGCGAGGAGGAGTAGGAGCCTTTGATTTCTTTTATAAAGTTAACACATCAGAAGACCCATAATAAAATACATGCGATCAAACAAAATACAGGCATGAAAATTAATGTGAACCTTCGAATTTTTGCACGACACTTGAAAAAGTACCACTTAAGTTATTTAATTAAAGATTAAACAGTCTAAATGGTACCTTTTCAATTGGTATCAGAGCTTTGGTTTTACAAATTCTTTTAGATCTTGAGTTTTTGAAATTATTTTCTCAAAACAAACCATGAACGAGAAATTTGAGAGATTAGGTAACCTGTCCAGTCCCCCTCTCTTTGATGTAACCAACTTCCCTTACTGTAAAGTGAGGATGGTTGCTTTCATCCAAGGGACATTGGGAAATAATGTTTGGGATGCTATTGAAAATGGTTATAATTTTCCTACTAAACTAGCTGCTGAAGGAAGTACTATGAGGATTAGGAAGTTGTTAAGTGAATTCACTCAAGAAGAGAAACAGTCTTCCCTTAACAATAACAAAGGTAAAAATGCTATATTCTTGTCTATCAATGAACACGAATTCAAGAGGATATATTTCTATACTACCTCTAAGGAAGCATGGGACACCCTAGTGACGGCACATGAAGGATACACACGTGTTAAAGCTACTAAAACCTAAATGTTAATCCAACAGTACAACACTTTAGTCATGACTGAGACTGAGTCATTTGATGACTTCTACATTAGGTTGACAGACATAGTGACTAAGCTACATGCTAATGGGATTATCTATGATAGGAAATAAATTGTCTAAAAAATTCTAACGTCACTTCCACAAAAATTTGACAATAAGCGTCATGCAATTGAGGAGATGGATGATCAAAACCTTACCCCTGAACTCCTCAATAACAAGCTAAGAACTGTGGAAATGGAATTAGAGTTTAAGAAGAAATTAATACAGACCCATAAGAAATAGTTTGCCTCTAATCTTGTCTTTACTACAAAATTGACTAAACCTGAATGTTATTGACCCGAAATTGACTTAGATTCTGATGAGGACTGTAATTTAGAGAGCTTGGATAAGAAGATTGCCTTAATGTCTAAGCATTTCAAGAAAATTACTAAATTCAGAAATAAAATTGCAAATAGACAAGGCAAACCTACCTATCCAAACAACTCTAATAATAGGCCTTATAAGAAAAGACTTGACAACAAAGCTAACAAAGACCTTAAGAACACTGAATGCTACAGATGTGGCAAGTTAGGACACTTAGACACTGAGTGTAGAGTTAATCTGAATAAGAACAAGAACACTAGGGCTAACTTGTGCAAGACTTGGGATGACTCAAGTGAATCAAAAACTTATTAACCTGAGTCATCTAATAGTTATGACCCTTGTATGTCCTTCTTTACAAAAATCATATACACTGATGATAAGGAACCTGATCATGGTATGATGAATGATGCTATTCCTACTGATTTGTCTGCTTTGTTACTTGAGAATGCTGATAATACTTCAAACGCGGTGTGTGTGAGTCAAAGGGAATAATCTATTGTTGATGTCAATAGATGTGTGAGTCCTAAAAGGAATCGCTAGGGGACACTGCACACTACATATTTAGTGACTCCAACAATGAAGACCTTCCTGACATTCACACACTATACACAAAAAATCTCAAGAAAAGTACTAGACATGAAAAGATTGTCAAGGATCTTACACAGAAGATAGAAACCCTAAGTCATATGATTAAAAAGAATGTTGAAGAGTACACTTCTCAATGTCTAACACATGAGAATGAAACTAAAACTTTTGAACAAAACCTGAAAGAGTTGTCTGACTCAAATAAAATTTTGGAAAAGAAATACAATGGAACATTGTTAGAATTGGAACAAACAAAAGAAAAGACATCAACAGTCTTCTAAAAGTTTGATAAATTTAAAAATAACTCTAAATGTTTTGAAGACTGTGTTACTGAAAGTAAGAACAATTCTGATGACAAAACTAGAATAGGCTTTTGCCCCAATAATTCCAAGCAAACAAAAAATTTTAAGCCTATCAAATTTTTCCCTAGTGGCAAAAGACCTGTTGAAACTTGTCCAGATTTTCAAATTTTGAAAAATGATTTTAACTCAAAATAATAAGAGTTAGACATTGGTGAATCAAGTAACTCTAAGCATAATATTGAACATAAGACTAAATACATCTGCCCCCTATTAGACAAGCTGATTCGTCATTTCATCCTGTGCCACCTAGGAATAAGACTAGAGCTCAAAACTTAGACAAGCCTTCGAATAATAATTTTTCTAAGGTTATGAGTTCTACGTACCATCTTTACTGCTCTTATTGTGATGTCTATGGACATTCCCTTGATGGTTACTATTCCAAACGTCTATATAATTCAGTCTATAACTCTCCTGTTTACCATAAGTTCAACTATTCTAGGAGAAGCTGAAACAATTATGCCCTTTCTAGACAGCCATATAAGAATTCTAACATCAAAATAGGAAGAGTAGAACTAATACTTAAAGACCATCGATAAAAAGGAATCCTAGATTCTTTTCTAAACCAAATTCTCAAACTGTCTATAATATTCATAAACATGTGTAAAAATCTTTTAAAGAAAAGACAGAAGCTCACAAATTTTATCAAATACGAGCTAATAAGCATAAATTGAAAACTTGAGCAATTTGGGTTAGAAAAGATGATCTATTACCCCAGATGAAATGCAAAATTGTGATCAGTGCTTTTAAAGATGAACACACAACATTTGGATGGTATTTAGACTCTGGATGTTCTAAACATATGACCCGAGATGATTCTAAACTTTCATAGAAAACTAATTTCTCTGGAGGAAAATTATTGTGTTAGAGATGGAGTATCATCCCAGATCATTGGTAAAGGAATACTCCGTGAAGAAGGATTACCTATTCTTGAGTATGTTCTCTTGGTAAAAGGTCTTAAAACTAATTTAATAAGTATATCACAGTTTTATGACTCCAACCATAATGTGACCTTTTCAAAGAACAATTGTAAAATTTTAAATGAAAAAGGTGATTGCATTATTATAGGACTCCGTACTCCAGATAACTGTTATACAGTCAATTCAAGTACAGAGGTTTCTAACATTGCCAGAATGGATGACAATGAGATATGGCATAATAGGTTGGGTCACATTAATTATGACAGCCTTAGTAAATTATGCTCGCAAGAGATAGTTAGAGGTACTCCTAAGAATAAAGAAATTTCAAACATCATATGTGGTCCCTAACAAGAAGGAAAAATTCTTAAGGATCCCCACAAGAAATTTAAAGAAGTTATATCCACTAAACCTCTTGAACTCATCCATATGAACCTAATGGGTCCCTCTCGTACTGTTAGTCTTTGTGGCAACAGCTATATCTTAGTTATGGTTAATGAATTCACTCGATTTACCTGAGTTGACTTTTTAGAACATAAATCAGAAAATTTTCGTAAGTTTTTGAAAATCTTAGTTCGTATAGAAAATGAAAAGGATTCCCAAGTAGATATAATTCGTAGTTATAAAGGAGGAGAATTCATATATTCAGGTGTCATCGAATATTGGGACTATAATAGTTACAAACATGAATTTAGTTCCCCTAAGACACCTCAACATAATGGAATTAATGAGCATAAAAATCACACTCTTCAAGAAATGGACCATGTGATGATTCATGCGAAGAACCTACCTAAATATTTCTGGGTAGAATCCATTCGTACAACCTGTCAAATAATCAATCAAGTTTACCTAAGGAAAAATACCAAACAAACATCCTATGAACTTTGGTATGGGAAGAAACCTAACCTAAAATACTTTAGAACCTTTGGTAGCATTTGTTACGTTTGTAAGGATAGAGAGCATCTTTCTAAATTCGAAACCAGAGGAGATAAAGATATTTTCTTAGGATATTCTCCAAATAGTATATCCTACCGTGTCTACAATCTTTGTACCAAAACTATGATGAAATCCATTAATGTGGTTGTAAATGACACTAATGTAGAGAGTAATATCAAAGGACCAACTATAGTGGATGAATTGGAAAAGATTTTAACTAATGATTCTCCAGAGATAGATGAGTCCTTACCAACTGAGATCCCTGAAGTGCCTAACTGGGTTTCCAAAGATCATCCTTTAGATAGTGTAGTTGATAGTCCTATTGATCCAGTTCATACAAGATCCTAACTTCATACTCTTACTCATTATACATGCTTTGTTTCTTTTATAGAACCAAAGAATGTTAATGAAGCACTGAATGACCCATTGTGGATAAGTGTTATGCAGTAGGAACTTCTTTAATTTGTCATACATGATGTATGGTATCTTGTACCCCGACCTTAAAATAAAAGGGTTATCGACACACGTTGGGTTTTCACAAAAAAAACAGATGAATTTGGGATGATTATTCAGAATAAAGATAGTTTAGTTTCCCAGGGCTACTCACAGATTGAAGGAATAGATTTCGAGGAAACTTTTTCTCCTATCACTCGCCTTGAATTTATTCGCTTACTTTTTGTAATAGCTTGTCATTTGCATTTTGCACTATATCAAGTGGATGCTAAATCTGCTTTCCTAAATGGAATCTTTACTGAAGAGACCTACGTAGAACAACCCAAAGGGTTTATTGACCGTCATCATCCAAATTACGTCTACTGGCTTAAGAACGCTCTTCATTGGTTAAAATAAGCTCCTAGATCTTGGTATGAACGTCTATCTTCCTTCCTTATAAACAAAGGTTTTAAACGAGGAAGGAATAATAAAACTCTTTTTTTCAAACTTTTTGACAGAGACATTACCATAGCCCAAGTATATGTAGACGATATCATTTTTGGATCTACCTCCCCTATAAATGTCAAAACATTTTATGACATTATGCATAAGGAATTTCATATGTCACTTATGAGGGAGTTATAATTCTTCTTAGGACTCCAAGTTAAGCAAAATTTATATGGCTTATTTTTATCCCAATCTAAATACGCTTTAGATATTGTCAAGAAGTTTGGCTTAGAAACAGCTAAAGAAGCTAAGACTCCTATGAGTGCTTCTGTCAAACTTCTAAAAGATAAGAATGGTAAAATAATCGATTCTACTTTATACCGTAGCATGATAGGAAGCCTAATTTACCTTACTGCCTCCCGTCCTGATATTATGTACTCTGTCTGCATGTGTGTCCGATATCAAAGCAATCCTAAAGAGAGTCATTTATTATGCGTTAAAAGAATTATCAAATTCATTAAAAGGACTCCAAATTTAGGACTTTGGTACACTAAAGACACTTCTAGTACTATAGTAGGATACACTGATGTTGATTGGGATGGGTGTTCCGATGATAGTAAGAGTACTTCAGGATCATGTGACTACATTGGTAACAATTTGGTAGGATAGAGTAGTAAGAAAAAAACTGCACTTCCTTGTCTATTACCGAATCCGAATATATTACCGCATGAAGTTGTTGTGCACAATTACTTTGGCTAAAACAAATTCTAAAATATTACGGTATACTGAAGATAATTTACATCTCTATTGTGACAATTAAAGTGAGATTAATATTGTTAAAAATCCAGTTCAGCACTCTCATACCAAACATATTAAAATCATATATCATTTCATACGCGAGCTAGTTGAATCTAAGGAGTTAGAAATTAATTACCTGCCTACTGAATTGCGATTATCTGACTTATTTACTAAACCAATGGATTATCTTTGATTTGAATCTTTGTGAAAATCTATTGGTATGGTTATGGCAGAATAATGATTTATTGTTTCATACTTGTTTTCTTTGCCCTTTGTCCATTTGAGAAAAAATGGGGGAGAAATTTGAGTCTATGTGGACATTCTTATTGTATTCTCAACTAAAAAGCCTGATCTTAGTTATCTCATTTTCAGGAATCAGCACCTTCATTTACATCAGAATTTTGATAGGGTATTGGTCTGTAACTAGTTAAGTTATGTAATTTTTCGTTTCTAGGATATTGGGTAGAATTTTTGTATATGAATAGTTTTTTCTTATTTCTTTTGTATCACTACGAGTCCTAGACGACTCAAAGGAGATTTTGTTTCATATTTCCAAAGGGATAGATTGAAGCACCCTATATCTTTAACTCACTTGAGTCTACATTATATAGGTGCTCATCTAGTTTGGAAATAGTGACAAAATTGATTCATATCCTAGTCTACCAAAAAGCCTTCAGACTCTACATATGAATTACTCTAAAAGTCCCTAAAGGTTAAACACCAACATATCACCTAGGATTGCATTTATGTGTTGCATTCTTCATAATATGGGTGTGTGTGAGTTGAATTCCATCAAAATGATTTTCTACAATTTTTGGGATATTTTAAATAATTTTAGGAATTTTTAAAATAATTTTAGACATTTAAAGTTGGATTTTATAATGTTTTGGGATGTTTTATAATTTCCCTAAGTTCCTAAATCTTTGCTTGGGTAGAATCCGAAAGCTCTAGATAGTATTGTGGAGGAAATTTTAATTCTTTTAACTTCAAAAACAGACATTTTTCTGAGCATCATGGTCTTACATGTGTTGGTATTATAACGGTTGGATATGTGTTTTTTGTATCTCATATATTTGAGACTGTAGGTTAACCGTTAGATTAATCTTATCAATGGTGTACATGTCTTCTAACTTGATCCATGTGTGAGCCTTTTGAACCAACCAGAGTGTTTTTAATAGCGGTGCATCGTCAGCCATTAGATTTACTTCCATTATTTGTTTTTAATCCTGATCATTGATTTGCTTCGATCTTCCAGAGCCTTCCATGATTTATTATAAATAAAGCCCATATGTGATACATTTACAATCTTTGGATCATTTCACCTCTGAGAGAGATAGAGAGAGGAGAGAGAGAGAGAGAGAGAGAGACAAAGAAAGAAAAATAAAGAAAAAATAAAACCCTAACCCAACTCCGGCCAAATTCTTACCTGAAAGCCCTTCTGTGAGTTGAGTTAGTTTGCGATTTGAAAATATCCCTCCTCCCTAGTTCTTAATATCTTGTCCAACTAAGTCACGTAATTCAAATCTCATTTTCTTTCATAGAAAGTTGAGATTTGAGACTCTGTGATACATATCATGTAGATATTACTAAGTTTGATTTCTTCTTTGGAGAAATCTTTATTTTGTTGGCTATTCTTAAAACGTTAATGTTGCTTCAAAACCTAAACCAACAAAATCATTTCTGATTTCAGTTTCTGAGAATATCCAGACTTAGATCTAGTTGAGATCTGTATTGGGGATTTACACTTTCATATATTTCACATTTTGTGAAATAACAATACATTTTTGAATAATGAAAGTGTTTAGGATCTTGGCTCTTTTATATAGAAAGACTCCCTATTGATCTGCGGATAATGTTAAAGATCAAAAAGTTTGAGAGTTTCTATCAAACTGATTTTGGAAACTTCGTTTGCATATTAGAAATTTGTTTGTAATTTGATACTCATTTTTCTGTAATAAGTGTGTGTGAGAGGTTTTGTTAGGGACATCACATCACTACACTTTCACACTACAACAATAAAATGTGTTGGTAGAGATATTTTGGACTTTAAGAGTTGATTTAAAGCTAAAAGGAGTGGAGTTCTAAAGCTGGGAGAACATATACAACATCAGAGCCTTGGAGAAGTCAGAATAATCCAAAGGAGCTCGTATAATTTTTGAACTTAGATTAGGTATGATTGTGTGTTTGGATTGTTAAATAGTTTGTAATCCGTTACTCTATTTTAGTGGATTTTTATTTTGAGGTGTAGAGACCTCCATTGATATTTTCCCAATTGGGTGGGGTTTTACCACGTTAAAATCTTGTGCACTGGCGTAATTAATCTTCCTCTCATCACTTTCTATTGGCGTGCTGATTTAAAACTGTTTTAGTTTTGGTTTTCAAAACCTGGATATATAATACCTGAAATATCTCGTTCATAATTTTTTTAATACACATCATGTGTTAGATATTTGTTTTAAGAAAAGAGTTTCTTCAAAAATCTGTTCGGAGACATTTAGACTGTTTAATCTTGAATTAAACAACATAAGTGGTACTTTTTCAACACTTTGGTAAATGACAGTTCTACGATCACACCCTTTTTGGATTAATGTGGAATGTAAAATCGAAATAGTTAGGATTTGATGACTATGATTAAATGCCTGTTAGATTATTGTCAATTAACCAAAAAACACCATTTTACCTATAAAAATAAACAAATTCTATCATTTTAATTAATTTTGAAAATTTTCTTTATTCTTTGCATTTCTTCTTATCGATTCGTTGAGGATTTTATGAGAATTCTTCGGGTTTTCTACATGAAAAATTTTGTGGATTTACTCTATCTTGGAGGTAATTCACCTACATACCTGTTGATGTAAAAAATTAGATTATCTCTAATTAATCAATCACAGATAAAATAAATAAGACAAAAGAATTTTAAAGTGGTTCAGCCTTATAAGAATGGCATACGTCCACTGTTTTTGTGTTACTGACTGTTTGACTAGAATTCTAGATAAATGGTTTACCAAGAGATCCAGAGTCCCCTCCTAATGAGGAGGTTACAATGTATTTATAGCCTTGAGGCTGTACATGTGAAAGGACAATGCGTTGTTATCTAGTAGACATATACATTTGTACGATAATAATGAGCATTTAATGCTCAATCGTCTTTTTGATTCTCCTGATTTGGATACCCTGTACGTTGAGTTGATCAGACCTCCTGAGTTACTTGGTACGCTTAAGTTGCTCGGAGCCTTAACCTCCTCGGGGTTCCTAAGTTGTTCGGTATGATTGAGCTTCTCGACGCGCTTGAGTAGCTCGATGGCAGTATGTTGTTCATTGAAAGTGTTTATAATTGCCACGTAGGTTGACACATGTCTTCAAGTGAATGGTCCACGTCAGCAGACTAAATTGGTATCAACAGAAGCCCCCAATGTTTCACACTTTGAGGTTGAAGAAAAGTGTGGAATATTCTACTCGAAAACTGCTCAGATTATTGGTTTTTATGATTTTTAGGAGAATGTTCGTTATATATAACTCCTTTTTGAGCACATATTATCAGGCCTCATAAATATTTTAAATTTTCATGACCGCTTCGATATTTGTACCCCTTTTCTTCTTTTAGCCGCCGGAGATGCAAACGTTCTCCCTTGTAATCATTGCCTTTCTCTATTACTAAGGTAAAGTATTTAAGCGCGGCAGAAATCCTATCCTCTTTCACTTTTCAAATCTGTATCTTTGAACTCTTTATTTTCTTTCTATCTTGTGCCTCGTTCTTTCCATCGTTCGTTGTCAACTGATCTCTCTTTTTCTGTAAGATTTTCTTCCTTCTCTTTTATTTACTTTGTTCATCATGGTTTACCTTGTTGAATCGCTTGACAAATTTTGGTATGAATTTTCAATCCCTTCATGGGTTATTTTGGAAGAACTTTCTGAACCTTCTGATTATTTTTCTTTGGCTGAGGGACATTGATTCCCCAGTCTTTTTGTAGCCGAATGTGGATTTTCTTTCTCGCCAAATCCCCTGTGTTTGGAGTTTTGCCAATATTTTGATGTTGTACCTGCAAGAATAGCCCCAAATACATGGAGGATAGTTAATGGTGCATACAGGTTAAATCAACTTCATGGAACCCGTTTAGGCATTCCGGAGATTATGTATTGCTACAAATGGGTTATCAGCGATAGTACTTTCTATTTAAAAACTAGGTTTTTGAATAGAGAGTTAGTTGTCAATCTTCCTGATGCCAATAGGGATTACTTTGACCATGGAGTGGTGATGAAAAATTGGCAACACCCTCCATTAAATGGAGATGATGTATACCAAGGTCCCATATGTCCACCTTATGGCAATGGGATAGGTTGTTTTTATTTTTTGAAATCTTGTTTTCTTTATGTTTGATAAAATGCATCACTGATATTTGTTTTTGTTTGTTACAGTTAGCAGTAAAAGAAAACCTCCAAAAGAGCCTGATGTTAATTTAAAGCATTTGAAACTTATCTGGGATTTGCATCAATCTATTGCTGAGGAGAATATTAGATATGCTTCTTACTTGTTGTAGTACAAAAGCTATACTTCATCTTTCACTGCATGTTCTCGTCCAGTGGCAGTTAATCTTGACCAAGTACCAGCCTCTGAGACTAGTGTGGAAAGTTCTTCCTCTGAGTCGATTATTCCTATCAGTGATCTGATGAAGAAAAGAAGAGATCCTACCTTTTTTGACAAATCTGCCTCTGCCACTGTGGAGGCAAAGAAAATTAAACAAGATATCCCAGAAGAAGGGACAAAAACTACTGATGTACCCCCTCCTGCTGCTGCCAAGAAGGCTGGCGAGAAGCCCCCTGTGGATCCATGCAAGACTGTCGCTATCTCTCCTCCGAGCGAGGTTATTGTCATATCACCAATAAAGATAATGTCTTTAGTTGAAAATGTTCCTTCTCCTCTGGGAGGTTAAAGAAAAGCTCTTCTGAGAGACTTGCTGAACCTATCTCTTAACCTTTAAATGTTGAAGGTAGTGTTCCAACTTTTGTTCCTCCGAGCTCTGCTATGGTCTTGGTAAAATCCTGGACTATCCCAGAAGTCCAAGGCATTGAAGATACTCTTTTTCATGAGAGAATCACTACCCTGGCTGCTCAACACATTACCTCAGTAAGTATCTTTATCTCGACCCCTTTATTTTTTTTAATACTATGTTCATGTATTGACTTTAAGTGATTTTTTTTTCAGCTGGTGACGTGTTTCAATAGCATTTTGAAGAAGGATGAAGCTATTAAGGCTTCAAGTTCCTCGGTAGGAGTAGAGGAAACTTTTTTTTTGGTCTGACCAAATCTTTAAAAGACTCTCGTCAAAAGTATGAGGAGGATAAAGTTTCTTGGTAGAATCAACTCAAGTCCATTGAGCTAGACAGAAATCAAGCTTTGAATGCCTCCAAGGAATTGGAGAAGAAGTTGAGGGAGTTTGAGCAGAGCAATAAAAAGTTTGAACAGGGCAACAAAGAGATTGAAGTTAAGCCCAAGTCTGCTGAAGAGGAAGTTTTTAGACTTCAAGATGTTGAGCGACAGACAACGGAGGTGGAAGAGAAGTTGAAGGCTGTCGAGGAGCTCCTTAGGGAAAGGACCTCCTCGGAGAAGGCAAAAAGGAAAAATACAGTTAAAAAATTATTCAGAGATGGTTGAGACAAAGGCTGGAACAAGGGCCAGGCTGCCATGTCCTCTCAAATGGAGTATGTCGGCCTCAAATATTTTAGGGATGGATAGGTTGCAGCCTTACAAGAACTAAAAATTTCTGAGAATTCTGAGTTATTCCAGCAGCACACTCATGGCCCTCCTCCCTCTCCTGGAGAAGAAGAAGAGGATGAAGCTGCTTCAAATAAATCTTCCATGATGATTGGAGATCAGGTCCCTATTTTTCCTGTTGTTCAACCTTGCTCCGAGCAACTCCAACCAACCAGCACTTCTGCCGAGCAGCTACCCTTATCCTCCGAGCAACCAGCCACTTCCTCCAAACCTTCTGAGGAAGTCATAGGAAACAAGGAGAAGGTGTAAAGTTTTTTGGGATTTTTTATTTTGTTGCTTTGAATGTCACCTTGGACTATGTATCTCTTCTTATGATGAATAAAATTTCAAACTTTGGTTGTTCGTCTTGACTTTCTCTTTTACTTGTTCTGTCTGCATCATTATTGATTATTTTTATTTCTTCTCTTTGTTAGTTTATGGCCAGGATGGAGCTCTTATCAGCTCATGACACAAAATTGATGAAGAAATGCAATGACTATTTTAAAGTTGGTCATGCAGATCTTAATGAGGCTCAAATCATCGATATCCTTTGTTAAGATGCTTCTGAACGAGCAGTTGAAGCTTATCAATACTTAAAGTGTCTGCTCGATCATGCTGTTGCCAACAATGTGGCCTACTATGAGATGATTGAAGATCTCTAAGGAACTATCGAGGAACTCCAACAACAATATAAAGAATCTTCTACCCTTTTGCACCAAGGATATGAGAAAAAATATCAACAATTGAGTGCTGACAAAGGGTATGACAAGTTTATCTCTGCTTATGAGAAGAAAGAGAGTGTTCTCAAGCTTGAAGTTGAAGAGCACAAGCATATCATCAAGTTGTTGGAGCAGGAGAACATTGCTTTGCAAGAAGAGGTAAAATAACTCAAATCTGTTGCATCTTCATCGAGAGCCTTGGTCCCTGTTAATGATGAAGGTTTTTCTTTCTTGGAGGTAGAAAATTCCAACTTACGAGATGAGTTGGAAACTTTAAAAAGAGATGGACCCTCCACATCTACTCATGGACGAGCAATATCTTCTTCTCGTGGACGAGCAATGGCTGGTCGGGTTTCTATTGAATAAGCGAGAACTCAATCGTCCTTGGAGAATCAGGCATTTCAGTTGATGGAGAAGAATTAAGCTTTAGTAGAAATGTCCAAGAAAATTCTGAATTTTACTGACCAACTCTCTTCCCAGAGTTCTGCTTTGGAAAATAAGGAAATTCTGGCGAAGAGTCTCCACGAGCAACTAGAGAGGTTAACTTATCAGTTCAATAAACAACCTAAAGAGTTTTGGATGATTGGGTATAATGAAGCCCTTTACCATCTTGATGCTCGGATCCAGCAGTCAAATAACGAGGGGTAAAAGCAAGGGTGGTTGAATGCACCGTGTGTGCTAAAATTAGAGCAGGGCCACTACTTATGGGAGTTTTATGACCCTGGAGTGCTTGATTTTCCCGTGCCTCCTTTTAAGCTTGACATCAGTTGGATTCCTGCTCGGGCAATTCCTCAATGCTTAATCTCCAAGTATCTCGGCGATTACAGTCTTCATGCAAACTTTAAGATATCTCGCCCAGAGCATTTGCTTGATTGTCCCTCCGTGATGAATGTTCGAATGCTGCGAGATCTAAACTTTATAAATTCCCCTTATGCATTAGATGATCCTCCTACTGGGGTAGAACCTGTTTCAAAGGCAGAAGGGAAAAAACCAATAGAATAGGGTTTTTATGTAATGAAGTATATTTTTCACATCATATGTAATTCTACTTGATTTGAATGAAGAAATTTTTAATCTTTTGCCATTTTATTTTCTTCTAAATAATTTGTAAAATGTCCTTGTTTGTTTGTTTGTTTGTTTGTGAATATATATACATTTTGTTTTGTTTTTGGATAATGGAACTTTTCCTATTTATTGTTTGATTATAGTGACTTGTCACTCTTTAGGCCTAAGCAATGGAATGATTTGCATCCCATGTTTCTGCTTAGTTTGGTACTAACCAACCGAAGTTGATTGTAATTAATTTTCTGACCAACCGGAGTTGGTGGTAATTAGTTTGCCGACCAATTGATGTGTAGTGTGTAGGACTAATATTCTGAAAAAAAATTCAACAAAGAGAGAAACTGGGTGAAACATCACTTTATTCATACTGAAGAAATTATATTACATAGGAATTTCAATTACTGATAATATTTGTGCAAATGCTCTGCATTCCATGCATTCATGAATTCTTCTCCTTCCAAGGTTTCAATCCTGTATGTTCCTGGACGAACAACTTCTGTTACTCTGTAGGGTCCATGCCAGTTGGCTTCCAGTTTGTTATTCTTTTGGATCACTTTCTTCAGCACATAATCCCCTTCCTTCAAATCACACTTCTTCACTCTTTTGTTATAAAACAAAGCTGTTTGTTGTTGATACGTTGCATTCCTGATTGCTGCTTCTTCCCTAACTTCTTCGAGCATATCCAGGTCTAGCCTTCTCATCAAATCACTGACAGAAGAATTGAAATTAAGCACCCTATGCGTTGGTAAACCCAATTCAGCAGGTATGATAGCCTCACTCCCAAACGACAACATGTATGGAGACTCTCCAATTGTTGTTCGTGGTGTGGTATGATAATCCCACAGCACAGAATGTAGCTCGTTCATCCAATTTCCTTTTGCATCATCTAGTCGTTTCTTCACACCATTCAGCAGCGTTCTGTTTGTCACCTCAATTTGCCCATTGCTTTTGGGATGGCCTGGTGAAGAATGGATCTTCAGTACCGTGTATTGATGAAAATACGCAGCAAACTCCTCGTTATCAAACTGGGTTCCATGGTCGATAATGAATTCATGTGGTAGACCATATCTGCAGATAATATTCTTCCAAATAAATTGATAGACTTTGTCTTATGTCATATCAATGAGAGGTTTAGCTTCCACCCATTTGGTAAAGTAATCCACAACAACCACGAGGTATTTAAATCTTCCCTTGGTCGTTGGAAGTGGCCCGATCAAGTCTATTCCCCACATGGAGAATGGCTAAGGAGACGTGATGGGTGTTAATAATGCTTGGGGAGTTCTTCGAATAGAAGAGAAGCGTTGACATTTATCACACTTCTTGGCATAAGCTACACAATCAGATCTCATCGTCGGCCAGTAATACCCCTGCGTTATTATTCTTTGCAAAAGCGTCCGACTTGCCACATGGGATCAACAAGACCCTTCATGAACCTCTTCGATCAAATCTTTCACTTCGGAGGGGTGGACATATCTTTGTAGCCCTGCTATAATTCCTCGTTTATATAAAATGCCATTGGTCAATACATAATGAGCAGCTTTAAACTTTAGTTTCTTGGCTGTGAGTTTATCCGTTGGTAAAGCCCCCTCTTCAATATAGGCCCTGATGGGGTCCATCCAAGATGGTCCCAAGTCAAGGGCGATAAAGTTTATCATCAGATCTTTATTGATACTCCAACTAGCCAGGATTTCTATTGGGATTGTTCTTCGTAGCTCGGTGCATGTGGCTGATGCTAACCGAGCTAGGGCGTCTGCTCTTGCATTCTCCAATCTTGATATTCTAATCAACTGAATTGCAGTAAAACTTGATACAACCTCTATTGCTTTTACATGATACCTGACCATTAATTCTCCTTTTGCTGCATACACCCCCAGAATTTTATATACGATTAACTAGGAGTCACTGAACACAACGACTTGCTCTGCCTTCATGGTTTTGTCCAGTCTTAGACCCACGATCATTACTCCATATTCGGACTCATTATTAGAAGCCTTAAATTGAAAGTGCATAGCATATTCCACACCAATCCCATTTGGACTATTTAAAATAATCCCTGCTCTACTGCCTGTAGAGCACGAAGAGCCATCTACATACAGATTCCACATAGGTACCTCATTATCAAACTCTTGGTCAGATAGAATTCCTCTGTGGAATATTTGATGCTTCCTTTTGTCCTCCTCCAGCTCTTCTCGCTGCTCGCCTACCGACGTAAGTTGGTCGGGATTTAATTTTGATGATCCTGTAACATCCACAGGTTGGTCTGTATTCAACTCCTGCTCGTCGGAGGAATCCTCCTGAGTAAATTCTGTGATAAAATCCGCTACCGCTTGCCCTTTGAGCGACGATCTAGTCTCATAAATTATATCATATTCACCAAGTTTTACTGCTTAGTACATCAATCTTCCTGATTTCTCCAGTTTATGCAGAGCTTGTCTTAATGGCATATCAGTGTACACCACTATAGTATGGGCTTGGAAGTATGGCCTCATCCTCCTACTTTCTTTAATCAGTGCTAGCGCCAACTTCTCCAACCTTGGATATCTGATTTCTGCTCCTCGGAAAGCTTTGCTAGTGTAATAGACTGGTTTTTGTACTCCATCCTCCACTCTTATCAACGCCGATCTCACTTCATTTTCTGAAACTTCCAGGTACAAGTATAGTCTTTCTCCCATCACTGTTCTAGATAATAATGGAGGTGTCCCCAGATACTTCTTCAACTCTTGAAAGGCCTCCTCGCATTCATCATTCCACTCAAAAGTTTTTCGAAGTGTTTTGAAGAATGGGAGACATCTGTCTGTTGCTCGTGACAAAAATCTATTAAGTGCTGCAACTCACCCTGTGAGGCTTTGCACTTCCTTCTTTGTGGTTGGAGATCATCGCTCCAATAGAGCCTTGATATTTTTAGGGTTCGCCTCAATCCCTCGTTGGTTAACAATATATCCGAGAAATATACCTTCTCGTACTCCGAATATGCATTTGGTGGGATTCAATTTCATTTGATATTTCTCTAGTTGATCAAAGGTCTGACCTAGGTCAACGAGATGATCAACAACTTTCTTGCTCTTCGTTAGCATATCGTCAACATAAACCTCCATGTTATGAATGATTTTCTCCGCAAACACCTTGTTCATCAGTCGCTGATATGTTGCACCTGCATTTTTAAGTCCAAAAGGCATAACATTATAACAATAAGTTCCCCTTGGGGTGATAAAATAGGTACTCTCCCTATCCTCAGGCGTCATCTTAATCTGGTTGTAACCAGAATAAGCATCCATGAAACTCAAAAATTTATGCCCCGAGGTATCATCCACCAGTTGATAGATTCGGGACAAAGGAAAATGATCCTTTGGGCATGCCTTATTAAGATTAGTGAAGTCTACACACATCCTCCACGCGTTATTTTTCTTCTTTACCATGGCCACATTTGGTAGCCAATCGAGATATTTTACATCCTCAATAAAAGAGGCTTTTTATAGTTTGTCTACTTCTTCCTATATTGCTTAGTTCTTCTCAGGAATGAATACTCTTCTTCGCTGTTTTACTGGCTTGATTTCTTTGTTCATGTTGAGCTCGTGACATAAAAAATTCGGATCTATCCCTGGCATGTCTTCATGACTACATGCAAAAGTCTTCTTTATACGCCTTAGAAATGCTATCAATTCCTATTTTATCGATACATCCAGTGATGCACCAATTTGAGTTGTTCGTTCTTGATGCTCGTCGTCTAGAATGATATTTTTAGTAACCTCCATGACCTGTCCCTTCATGAGCTGAGACTCGTCTCTAGGGTCTAGCATTTCAATCTCTGCATCTTCTATTTCATCCACCTAATAGGTAGTAGTCTTCTTCCTGGATTCTTCACGCTCCTCCTGTTCGGCAGATGAATAGTAGCATTCCCGAGCTACTTTCTGGTCGCATTTCACAACTCCCACTCCAAAATTGGTTGGGAATTTTAAACATTGATGTACAGTAAATGGTACCGCCTCGAACTTCTTTAAACCTACCCTTCCCATGATGATATTGTAAGCTGATTGGACATTTTTATCCATTACGAAAAAATGTACTCTTTCTGTTCGACAAGTAGGCCATGTACCAATAAGCATATCCGACTTGATCGTCCCAAGTGGAAAAACCTTCTCGCCAGTAAAACCAAGGAGGGGTCTATGATATGGCTCCAATTGGGCTAGCTTCAGATTCAAATTATCAAAGCATGGATAAAATATGATGTATACCGAGTTACCATTATCCACCAGTACTCGTGAAATCACCACTTCCTTCATTCTCATCTTAATCACCAACGGGTTATCATGCGGATATAGTACACCTGCCAGGTCGTTCTTAGAGAAACCAATGACCAATTTTTCTTTATTCACCTTTCTTTGGCGATCATCTTCGTCCAGATTTATTTGCTGAATGTACGAGCAGACTTGAGCCTCGTTGAGGTAAGCTTTTCTCTCCGCAGTCAGATCTCCCCCTCCTGTATCTCCAGATGTAATAACATTACATTCAAATTATCCAAAATGGATTGAAAATACCTCACGTTCTGGCTGCCTTGGTCTTTTGGGGAGATCGGGGTCATCTTGGTCATCTTCTGGATCTTCTTCGTGACTTCTCTTCTTGTCTTCTTTTTCTCGATGAGGAGATTTAGATCTTTGCCTTCTTCGGTTGCTGATCTTTTCACCATTTCGGCGATCAACATACTTGGTCAATTTTCCCCTCCTAATGAGTGCTTCAATTTCATTCTGGAGAGCTATGCAATGCTTGGTAGTGTGACCATGGTCTTTATAGAACTCGTAATATTTGGACTTATTCCTCTTGTCAGGATCTGCTTTCATTTTTTCTGGCCAGTTTAGCTCCTCGCTGTTCTTGATCTCTTCCAGAAAATGGTTTATATCTACCTTCAAAGGAGTATAATTTCCAAATTTCTTCAACTGTTCCAGTGCTTGCTTTGCTTTCGACTGTCTGTTGCCACCATTATTCTTCTTATCCTTCTTCTCAGTCTTGTCAGCCTCGACCTTGGTTTCCTTAGTATCTGCATTCTTTTTCGCAGCCATGGACTCCTCGGCATTCATGATTTTGGATTCTTTTGCCATCATTTCAGCCATGGTCCTAGGCGGATCCTTGGCTAAAGTGTAGTACAATTTATCCGCCAACAATCCACTCATCAGAGCGGTAATTGTTGTTTTCTACTCGTAATCAAATACCTCAAGTTTCTCATTATTGAAATGAGTAATATAGTCCTTGGTGCTTTCACCTGTCCTTTGTCTAACACTCAGTAAGTGTGTTACTCGTTGGACTGGTTTCGCTCCAAAATAGAAGTTCCCAATATAGAGTTCTGCTAGTTGAAAGAAAGTCACAATTTTCCCACGAGGAAGGTTGTTGTACCATATCTGAGCAGATCCAGTAAGAGTTCCTGAAAATGCCCTGCATCTCATCTCGTCTGGAACTGCATAGATATCGGCAGCAGCTTGGTATTGTTCTATATGAAGGACAGGCTCAGTTTTTCCATCATATTTAGGTGTCACCATATGAGCTTTGAATTTTGATGGTGTGGGAAAATCCACATTTGCCTGTACAAATGGTGTCCCTTGGACAAAAGTTCTTTATAGAGGATTCTTGGCCTTAGCTATTTCCCCTAATTTATCTTCCAACCTCTGAATAGAGCCCTTCCATGCATCATTTCCCTCCTCGGGCCTATTGGTTCGAGCAACTGATCGCGTTAAATTTGCCTCTTGGGATCTTTCATTACGAGCAGTTGGTCGTGATTGGGCAGAGCCTTCCCTTAGATCGGATGGTCGTTGAGAGTTGCTCGACATAATCCTAGGGGGACTTCTATTCCTCATAGGGCCCAAACGATCATTAGGAGAGACTCTACTCAACCATTCAAGAGCACTGGTCCTTTCTAGAGATAAAGTGACGTTTTGTTGAGAGTCTGTAGCTCGTAGTGAGGAATTCCGACCAGGCTGATAAGAAGGATCATTATATCTTTCAGTACGATATGAGTCGATGCGTCTGGATCGAGATTCCTCCGGGAATAGCATTTGCCTAGTTCGTGAAGAGGGTAAATGGGTATTTCTCTGAACACTTTATTGTCCTGATTGAGCTGGCACTTCGCCTTGAACAGTTTGTAGAAGTTGTCGTATGGTTTCTTGCATGGCCGTCTGCCCTTGGGCCAGATTAGCCATTATACTAGCCAGATCTTGAACATTTGGGGGAGTAGAAAGGTTCGAAGGGACCCCAATGTTTTGATTACTGGATTTCGGATTATCGACCATTGATAATGAATTGTTTTGGTGAAAAACGCTAATTACAGTCGTTTTCCACAGACGAGGCCAATCTGTTGATGTAAAAAATTAGATTATCTCTAATTAATCAATCACAGATAAAATAAATAAGACAAAAGAATTTTAAAGTGGTTCAGCCTTATAAGAATGGACTACATCCACTGTTTTTGTATTACTGACTATTTGACTGGAATTCTCGATAAATGGTTTACCAAGAGATCCAGAGTCCCCTCCTAATGAGGAGGTTACAATGTATTTATAGCCTTGAGGCTGTACATGTGAAAGGACAATGCGCTGTTATCTAGTATACATATACATCTGTACGATAATAATGAGCATTTAATGCGTAGTCGTCTTTTTGATTCTCCTGATTTGGATACTCTGTACGTTGAGTTGCTTAGAACGCCTGAGTTACTCGGTACGCTTAAGTTGCTCGGAGCCTTAAGCTCCCTGGGGCGCCTAAGCTGCTCGGTATGATTGAGTTGCTCAGGGCACTTGAGTAACGCGATGATAGTATGTTGTTCGTTGAAAGTGTATGTAATTGTCACGTAGGTTAACATGTGTCTTCAAGTGAATGGTCCACGTCAGCAGACTAAATTTGGTATCAACAATACCCATTAACAACCTCGATTCGATAATTATTTTATGTCTTATAATTTTGAGAGAATTGGTATCCAAAAAGAAAGTCCATAAAAATCTAGATCATATGATATTTTAGTGTAATTCGCTCTGATACCACTTTATAAGCATGAAATAAATGCCCACCAAGGATGGTAAAAAAAATTATATTTTTGTATTTTTCACTTTTAAAGATCAAAACCTTAAATAAATAAGCCCAATAAAAAAAACTTGTTCACCAATTTTAAATTCGAGTTGTAGCGATAAACCAATTTAGCCAATTTTATCTTTTTAGCCTAAAGCATGCATCTAGGTGATAGAAGATAAAATAAACTAATCGCACAACCTGCCGATTTATGAGGAAAACCCACAACGAAAAAAACTTCAGACGACCCAGCCACACAATTCACTATGATACGAAATTACACAAGATAACATATAACTTACAGAATGACTCGATCCCCACAAGCATTGACGCATCTTCAATCTTCAATCGCTCTTCCGTAGTGACAACACAAGAATCCACCTACACAAACTACCACAACGCACGAGTCCATGCACATCTCGGTATCACTCGATCCAAGCTTAGCAACCATCTAGGGATTGAAACACATAATCCATCGCTTCTTCACCGAAACACAAAAAATACAGAATCCAGCGCAAGGAAACAATTATCACAAAGACATGGAGAATAAACTTGGTGCTCATAAAGGATCTTTAAAACATATGTATAATGAGACTTGGATCCTAAACTTATTGGGTGAAAAAATAAAGTTCTTGGAGAGTTTAAACAAAAATAGAAAATCTTAAAAGGGCTCTCTCTAAAGTCTAACCGCGTATCTCTATTTATAGGGACAGTATTTTCAAAGAGATAGACATTAGAGATAAGGATTATATTTGTTTTTAAAAAAGACTCGTGCGGTTGTTTAAATGAAGAGGGAAGTCGTTTGAATGACTTATACAATCTTATTAGAACGAGATCGAAGGAGGTCATCAAATAAAATTCCAGTGATCGAGGGAAAACAGGGTCATTTGAAGTTCAATCAAACTCGTTTAAATGAAGGAACAATCTCTTTCGAACCACACATGTTCTCGTTCGAATGAGGCGCCGATTTTCTGACAGCTTTGTCTTGAAAAATTCAAACGCCTTTTTAATTTAAAATAACCTCTTAGAAAAGTTTTAAACCATTTAAAAACATTTTATAAAATATCTTTCACCCAAGAATGAAATATCCAAGACTCAAAATAAATACGCATTCATACCTGAGATCCCTAGAGCCGTGAAGACAAAAATTAACATGAAACACGAAGTTTTGATATAATCACTAAAGCTTTGTCACTATGCCTTCATCCAAACACATAAAAGGCTTCAAGGGATAATACCAACTCTAACCTATGACTCAAAATGTTTTGTCCAAAATTAAGCCAATTACAAACAAATTGACTCAATTGGAAATTTGTCCTTACAAATCTCCTCGTTTAGCTATTCTGGGACAAAACCAAACAAAATCCTATGGGCCGTCAAGCTATCTAAAACGACTCATTCCCCAAGCCCCAAAAAGAAAAAAGTTACAGACGCTCGACAGACACACAAACATGAGTATCTTTGCTTTGCTTTTAAAATTTGCCGCATTGAAGTAAACCTGTAATGTTGCACACTTAAACACACCTTCAAATTCAAAGAGAATATAACAAGTATAAATCCACAAATGAATGAACATCCAACAATCTTTAAGCTATCCTTACGATGCAAGGTAAAGATACCACATCTCCCCCTTTTTATTCAGGAATAGACAAAACAAGATAGCATAAAATAATTACTCCTCGTTAAAACCAAGTCTCTCCCTACATATGTTCTCATTAGATATCAATTATAAACAAAGGGATAAGGGAATAAATCATTCAATGGTGTACGATGCAATAAACACAAAACATGGCAACTCAAGCATAAATAATCCAAACTATGATCAAGTATGTGACAACCATGGACTAAATAAAAACCGCAAAGACTCAAAACATGATACCATATATAATATATGGCAATTATACCAACAAAAATTTAGCACACATATATAGGTACAAATGACCACAAAACTCGACACAAAGCACATAAGCTTTACACACTAGCATAGTGTTGATGTGTCTAAACATGTGGGATGAAATGAATGGGTGTGAACTGGATACAAATGAATTATAATCCAAACACTCCAATAAGTTCAAGAAGTTCTAATTGGCCATAAAACTTTAACTAAGATTTCGCCTCAAGTGATAAGCCAAAGTGAACTTAATGAACAAGTAAGCACAATCCACACAAGCTTAAAATATTGACGATTCTACAAATCAATGGCGTCATGAAAAAACAAGCATAATTAGAATTCATTGTGAAAACCCATTGATCTTCAAATAAACACCCTCAAAAAAATAAATACATAAATCCATATCATATATTCTTTTCTTTTCTTTTAGAGCTATTTCTTTTGAAAGATCAAACAAGCTAAACTATGTTGTCCTTTGACAATTTTTCTATTTTTATTTCCTTTAAACTTTTCATTAGGCTCTTGCCAACAGTGACAATCTTGCAAAGGAGATTTTCTCCTTTCGTAGACCTTTCCCGTGCACCCTCATATTTTTCAATACTAAACAAATATTCTCGTGAGCAACAGTTCTTACATGAACAAATCCCCTATAGAAAACAAATGTGTGGATGACAAGATTTATGGGAGAACATCTCAAAAAGCTCAAATATACATCTGAGGTTAACGTTCAAAAAGCTCGTGCATGTGTGTGCGGAGGCATTGACAAACCATGAATTCATAAAGTAAATCAAGTTCGAAACATCTCCATGCAAGCATGATTAAGAACAATCTAAGTACCTACAATCATAATTAAATCATTTAAATGTACTAGCCACATGGAAAGAACAAACTGAATTATATTCAAACACACCAATATGCCACATCAAATGTGTAAAATTAAAATACATGAAAAAATAAAAAATCTTTTTTGAGTTTTTCTAAAAAAATTCAAAGGATACTAATTTAAAAACAAACTAACTCAAAAGATAAACAAAATATTTCTTTATTTTTCAACATTACTCAATAAAAGAAAAATCAAATACAAAAGATACACAAGTCATAAAACTAGCAAACATATATCATGAAGCACAAACTAGTGTATGACAAACATGCAAGAAATTACCCATAAAATATAGCGTGTGAAGAGTCATCAGCGAGCATGCGAGAATCCAGCAGTCGAACATTTAGCGCCTTTAAAATGAATTTCCTAACCCAATAGATGTATTCTTAATGCGTCATGTTTTGGGAACTAAAGGGACACTAGACTTCAACTTTCTAGGGTCTCTTTTAAGATCATATAAAAAACGCCTAAGGTGATCTTTCCTATCACAATGTGTGCCCATATAGACACAACTAGGAATAAAACATTTGGGTTGACCTTTTCTAACACCCTAGGATGTGGTTGACCCTCTAAAACAAACAATGATCTTGGCTTTAGAAACGGAAGCATTAGAATCCATGAAGCCATTACCATTACTACTAACACTACTCGAGTCTCTTAGATCATCTTTTAACTTCAAAATTTTAAACTCGAGTAAAGAATTAGACTTTTCAAGTGCTACAGACTCTTTATTTAATTTTTTAATCATACCTAAAAGGTTATCTCTCCCCCCCTCAATGTAAGAGAACTTATCCCTAAGGGTCTTCTCACATTCCCTCAAATCATTAATCAAAACATTATTATTATTATCGTCATTGGAACGATCACTAACCTCAAAATTTATTCCGTCCTCTAATTTTTTTCTCTAAAATACGGACTCTATCATCACTCTCTTTATTGGACAGTTTTAAATTTTTAAAAGGAATCTTAAGTATTTAGTCCCATTTGTAAAGATTTACTTGTGACCACTCCTATGTTTTAATTTTTTTAGTTGTTAGTACTATTATAACAAATATGGGGCAAGTGTCATTCGCAACAAAAAGAAAGATGGGTGGTTACAGAGAAGTTATATTCGACTTTGGACGGTTATGAGACTTTTTACAATTTTAAAAACACATAGGAGTGGAGCCTAACAAATATTTGTAGATGGGACTAAATGCAAAAAAACTATATTTAAAATCACGGTCCATGTCCACAAGCTTCTTACGAAAGAAATCTCTTTGACTTTGAACAGTTTGCAAAAGTTTCATAGTAGGTTTAAAATGAAATTTTCTTTTTCAAGAATTTTAATTCTTTTTGCAAACTTCAAATTTAAATGAGACAAATTTTTAATACGATTTTGAAGCTTATTAAGTTCCTCTCTAATATCCAAGTCGTTATCACTATGGCAATCCATCAAGAGCAAAACTAACAAACCCGAGAGATAAGAACAAATAACCACCATAAACAACACTAAATAAGGATCTTACATTATAACTTAGTGCAACCCGCTCTCATACCACTTTGAGAGAATTGGTATGTCAAAAGAAAGTTCGTAAAAATCAGGAGCACACGATATTTTAGTGTAACCCGCTCTGATACCACTTTGTAAGCATGAAATAAACACCCAACAAGGATAATCACACAAAAAAAATTCTATTTTTATATTTTTCACTTCTAAAGATCAAAGCCTTAAGTAGATAAGCCCAATAAAAAAACTTGTTGACCAATTTTTAAATCGAGATGTAGCGATAAATCAGTTTATGCAATTTTATCTTTTTAACCTAAAAAAAACATCTAGGTGATAGCTGATAACATAAACAAATCGCATAACACGTCGATGTACGAGGAAAACCCACAACAGAAAAACTTTGCCGATCCAGCCACACAATTCATTATGATACGAAATTACACAAGATGACATATAACTTACACAACGACTCGATCCCCACAAGCCTTGACGCATCTTCAATCTTCAACCACTCCTCCGCAGTGACAATGCAGGAATCCACCTATGCAAACTGCCACAACGCACGAGTTCACGCATGTGTTGGTATCCAACGATCCAGGTTCAGCAACCGTCTATGGATTGGAACACGAAATCCACCGATTGTTCACCACAATACAATAAATATGGAATCTACCGCAAGGAAACAATTCTCACAAAGATATGGAGAATAAAATTGGTACCCAAAAAGGATCTTTTGAACATATGTATAATGAAACTTGGATCCTAAACTTATTGGGTGAAAAACTAAAGTTCTTGGAGAGTTTAAACACAAAAGGAACTCTTAAAAATGCCCTCTTTAAAGTCAAACCCCATATCTCTATTTATAGGGAAAGTAGTTGCAAAGAGATAGGAATTAGAGATAAGGATCAAATTTGTTTTAAAAAACAAAACTCGCGCGGCCATTTGAACGAAACGGGAAGTCATTTGAACAACTTATACAATCTCGTTAGAACGAGATCGAACAAGGTCATCGAACGAAATTCCAGCGAACGGGGGAAAACATGGTTGTTTGAAGTTCAATCAAACTCATTGGAACGAAGGAATAATCCCGTTCGAACCACACATGTTCTCGTTCGAACAAGGCGTCGATTTTCTGACAGTTTTTTCTTGAAAAATTCAAATGCCCTTTCAATTTAAAATTACCTCTTAGAAAAGTTTTAAACCATTTCAAAATATTTTATATAATAGATTTCATCCAATAATGAAATATCCAAGACTCAAAATATATACACATTCATACTTAAGATCATTGGAATCTTGAAGACGAAAATGAGCACGAAACACGGCATGATGATATAATCACTTAAGCTTTGCCGCTACGCCTTCATCCAAACACGTCAAAGGCTTCAAGGGACAATATCAACTCTGACCTCAAAATGTTTTGGCCGGAATTAAGTCAATTACAAACAAATTGACTTAATTGAAAATTTGTCCTTACAAATATTATTGTTTTTAGATTTATATATATTTTAAATATTATTCAAACATTTTAAATATATTCAAATTTTTTCAAAAGTACTTTCCAATATCTTTCACATTTGTGAATAGTTTTTCAATTTTATTTAAACTTAATTTTTCAAATGTTTAAATGTTTTTTTTATAATTTATAGAACATTTTTTTGTCATTTCCAAATTTTAAAAATAGTTTTATTTAATTTTTAATTTTATAAATTATTTTTCCTGTATTTATTAAATTTTGTAAATAATTTTTAAATATTTTTCTGTAAGTTCTATTTTTCAAAATATTTTATATTGATTTGGACCCAAATACCTTTATGTGTATCGCAAATGTATCGCGCATGACCAATTTGTATTCAAATATTTAACACTTTTAAGGTTTTGTGGTTAGTTGAAGCTGTTTCGGAAGTTAAGGAGGTTAATTAAAAACAATGAAAGTTCGAAAGGTGTATTGAAGAAGGAGATAAAATTCAGGGATATGTGTATAAGGCATAGTTTTATTTCATTCAAAATGGCTATATTTTTCCTAATCATGGCATTAATTCACACAAGTGTGAGGTACACTAAGAGATATGAACAACATATATCTCCAACTCGTCTTAAGTTGAACAATAAATGAAAAACAAATAAATAATTAACTAGTAATCAAGTCCGAGTGTGGCTTCAGATCTCCATTGCCTTGCTTTCTCAAATCCATTGTTGTAGTTCTCATAATCATCAATTGTTTGGTCAATCTCTTCTTGAGTGTTCATCACGAAAGGCCCAAGTTGCACCACAGGCTCACCTAATGGTTCACCTCCAACTAAAATGAACCTTAAGAGCTTAGAAGACTTGTTCCATGCTAATAGCCCATCACCAGAGCCCAAAAGAAGAAGATGGTGTGCTGTTGTGGGGGAAGATTTTGAGTTGCCAAACACACCCTCACCTTCTAAGATATATACAAATGCATTCCATGACATAGGTATGGGTTGTTGGAGATGAGCTCCGGGTTTGAGTGTGAAATCCAAATACATGGTGGGTGTCCTTGTATATATTGGTGATTTGATTCCCATGGCCTCGCCGGCAATAACTCTAACCTTAACCCCATCCTTTACTACTTCCGCAACATCTTTACTAGTAATTTCTTGGTACCTTGGCTCAATCCTAATAATTAAAAAACATGGTGTTAATTATGTTTAAATTCATGTACAAATGCAAAGTCAAAATTGTACTACAAAGGGTAAGTTCCTTAGTTGTTGTATGGTGACAAATATTTATTTTTTGAACTTATATGCCCTTCTTTGTTGAGAACTAACTTTTTGAAGAGGGATGCTAATGGTACCGTGTAGTTTGCACCGGTTTTAGCAACCCGCTGATGTGGCACCCACTTGGCACCCACTTGGCACCCACTCACCCACACAAGCACAACTCAATAAAGCCAAAGAATTGTTGCTGTCTGCCATTCCATAAACAAAGATGTATTCAGTTTACCATTCCATAAATAAAGCCAACACAGTTACTTGCTTTCTACCATTTCATTCCATAAACATAAGTGTATAATGCCAACACAGTTGCTGCATTTTACCAAAAAATAATATCCATTTTCTACACAATTGCTGCTAAAAAAATATACAGCTTCTATCCAAGGAAAATATACAGTTACCAAAAAGATGTATTCAGTTTCTACCCAAAACAATGTACAATTTCTACCCAAAAAAAAATATACAGTTGCTGCAAAAACACAGTTGCTGCTTTCAATCCAATAATTTCCTTGAATCCAAAATGATATTTCTCCGAGCTTACGGTAAGAATCCATCATAATTGTCATTCTGTTAAAAGTAAATCAAGTTAGTATTGGTTATTGAAATAAATAAATAAATATATATATAAAAAAAAAACTCACTTGAAGAAGTTGCATGTAGCTAACTAAACTTTGGTCCACATGTGTTGGGTTCTCAATAGCAGTGTGATGACTAATATGAACCCCAACTGAAATTGCATCCTCCATCCTCTCATTGATTTGAGTATGAGATACCTGCCACAAAATGCACATAATTTAGTATAGCAAAATTATACCTTCTTTTAAAATCAAAATTATTATCTATGTCATGGACGAAAAATACCTTCATTTTTGATACTGATAAGTCAATTTGCTCATCTTGTGTGTTTGCCTTTCTTTTCAAATTCTGTTTATACAAAATTTAGTAGAGCAACCTGAAATATTATCAATGGAATTGAATGAGTAAAAGGGATTTTTTTTTTTGTAGATAAATACCTTTTTCTTAACCGTGCCGCTAAGCTTTTCTGATTTTGACTCTTTCCTTCGCGAAGCTGGGCGACCTTTCGTTCTAACTTTGACAGGGCTAATCAATTTGTTGCTCGATTGCAATATTCCGTATTCTTCATTTTTAACCATGGCCTTATATTGGAGAAGCTTCTCAATCAGTTCACTAACACATATCTTTGCATACTCAAATATATCATCAGATTTTGAACCAATATTTGCAGCTTCACTAAAGTATGTGTACAGTCTATTACACCGCATTAGCGTCTTGTTATCACCTAATTCATCATAAGACAAGTTCACAAAATCATGCGGACGTTTAATATCTTTTCTCCACCGTGAAAGAATATATTGAGATGGTATCTCGATCACATTTTGATCCATAAGCACACATAACGCATGCCTACATAAGATCCCACAAAACTCAAAGTTATGGCAAATGCATTGCACCTCACAATTGTTAGTGTTGTAAAGAACTTCATAAATCACTTGCTCTCTAATTTTTCCATCATCGTCTTTCTTCCTTTTCAAATCGCGGACTTCAAAAGTAAGGTTTGAACCATCTTGATTAACAATTAACGGGTTGCAATAAATCAAATCCTTAAGCTCGTCTTGGAATTTTTTGAAGATAGCATTTGTATAAATTTCTCTCATTTGTTTCTCCATGTATAGGTCTGTCACCAAGGGCAAGGTTGTGTTAAAAGAAGAGAAATCCGATGTGGCTTCTTTTTCAATTCTTTTTTTTAAGGCTTTCTCGTACTGATCAACAAATTGTTTAAGAGACGTCTTTGAATGCACAAAATCATCAAAGAATGAGTTCATACTTTCGCTGCGTTGAGATGCCGACATTCCTGCTAAGAATATACGTCTTGTGAAAACTGGAACCCAACCATGTCGATCCTTGTATAAAGAATTCAACCATTCATTATTTTGTAATTTGAAATCTTCATTCATTTCCCGCCAATCTTTTTCAAACTCATCAATTTTCATAGAATCATACACACACTTTTTCAATCGATACTTAATAGCTTTATATTCAGTGAATCCTCCTAGCTTCTCTGGGAGTTTTTTCATTATGTGCCATCTACATAAAATATGATTAGTCTTTGGAAACACCTTTGCAATTGCTCCTCCTATAGATTTACACTGGTCAGTGATTATGGCATTTGGATGACAACCCAACATACAATCTGACCATCTCTCAAACAACCAAACATAAGTATCCAAGTTTTCATTTGATAAAAGACCGCAACCAAGTAACACAGATTGTCCATGGTGATTAACGCCTACAAAAGGTGTGAAAGGCATATCGTACTTATTTGTTAAATATGTTGCATCAAAAACTACAACATCTCCAAAAGATTCATATGCAGCCCTAGATCTAGCATCAGCCCAAAATACATTTCTCAAACGCCCTTCATCATCGTGATCCAAAACATAAAAGAATTGAGGATTTTTTTGGTGCATGGAAACAAAGTACTTGCGAATAGCTTCGGCATCTCCCTCTTCAAGTTTCAATCTTCGAACTTTTTCAATATAGTTTCGACATTCTTTCTCACCAAATGATAAATTTTCATACCCTTCATGTTCCACCACCAAGGAGTTAAAACTTTTACACAAAGTTATCCCTGCTTCATCATTCAATTCAAGTTTTTTTTTCACATGGGCATCCAAATGTTTATTGCCTCTGTAGAATCTTACTTTTGATGGACTAATTGCATGATTATGATCAAGTTCTACTAAAGATAAAACAAATTGTTCATTAGATGTCAAGGTTGCATTAATCCTTACTTTGCAATCAGTCTTAATTGAAGGCCTACGCCTAAAAGAATTTTTTATAGGGTTCCTAGGATTACCTGATTTAGCACAAGCAAGTGTAAAGTACCTTAATATCCCTTCTTCAGATTTTGACCTTCTCTGCATAGTATCAAAACCCTTATTTCGAGCATAATTCTTAAAAAAGTCGCAAACTTCTTCATATGAGTTGAAAGTCATTCCAAGCTTAGGTGAATCCCCATTATCCGTTGTAGATAGTTCCATTTGACTTGAATCATCACCCACTTCCACTTGATTATTATCTTCCATTTCCTATAATATTTACAAAAAATACGTTAGAAGAGTAATGAAAGGAAGAGTTAAAACCTTTTTTTTTTCTTTTTCCTGTAAAACCCTTTTTTTTTTCTGTTAAAACCTTTTTTTTTTTTTTTTGTCTCAAACTGTATTAAAAATGAAAGGAAGAGATGAATTTATAACCACAAGTCTAGGGTTTTTCCATTAATCCTTACTTTTTTTTCTTTCTCAAATTAGATTTAAGAGTTAAAACCCTTTTTTTTTTTTTTCTGTAAAACCCTTCTTTTTTTTTTCTTCTGTAAAACCCTTCTTTTTTTTTTTTCTGTTAAAACCTTTTTTTTTTGTCTCAAACTATATTAAAAATGAAAGGAAGAGATGAATTTATAACCACAAGTCTAGAGTTTTTCCATTAATCCTTACTTTTTTTTCTTTCTCAAATTAGATTTAAGAGTTAAAACCCTTCTTTTTTTTCTGTAAAACCCTTTTTTTTTTTTTCCTGTAAAACCCTTCTTTTTTTTTTCTGTTAAAACCTTTTTTTTTTGTCTCAAACTATATTAAAAATGAAAGGAAGAGATGAATTTATATACAAAAAGTCTAGGGTTTTTCCATTAATCCTTACTTTTTTTTCTTTCTCAAATTAGATTTAAAATGGGTATCACGAACACACCTTTTTTTTTTCTCAAACAATGTCAAAAAGCTAAAATAATTTAAGTCTTTTGATGAAGAACAATAATGATTATAAAAATTAGAAACCAATTTCATAAGAAAGAGAAAGGAAGAGATGAGTTTACAGCAAATGAGTTTACCTTGCAAGAGAAATGAGGATAATTTTTTCATTCAATCTGATGGAGGTTTGTGGGTGCTTTTGGGTAGATGATGACAAGAGATTAGAGAGCAAATGAGGGTTTTTTTTTTTTTTCCGATTACAGCAAATGAGGGTTTGTTTTGGTGGGTACCTTGCAAATGAGGGTTTTGTTTTGTTTTGGTTACAGCAAGAGATTAAGATGAGTGGGTGCCAAGTGGGTGCCAGCTGTTGTCCACATCACCCGGTTGATAAAACCGGTGCAAAATACCCGGTACTAAAAGCATTTCTCCTTTTTGAAACTTCAACCAAATAAAATAAAAATGTAACTTGATTTAATCATGCCTAGTTATGGAGGTTTTTAAGTAATAAAAAAGCTCTAAAAGATTTTGGTACCAAAGTATCAATTCTGGATCTGCTTTTCAAAAGTGTAAAGCCGGAAGCTTCTACCCAATCATCATAAAGGATAATTTTTTTTGAGTTTTTGCTACAGGATCCAAATAGAAAGGAATCAATTGATTTGAGGATGGACAAATTGGGTTGGAAGAGAGCTTTATAAGACATCCACCATAATGCATAATCATTGTCGAATTTTGAAAATATATTGACTTTTTGCAATTTGATTTAAAATTCTTAAAATAATTTTATTCCAAATAGGACTGATGTATTTATATATTAAATTTGCGTGTGGTTATCCACATAGATGGCCTACAAGGGCTTCCTTACATTTTATGTGCGGAAGAGAGATTGATCCACAATTGCAAGCCCTTCTGAGTTCCCTGAGCTGCAGGCATTTCCGAGTGAACAATTCCTCTTCCTGCTGTCATCCATTGCAAGTCACCAGCCCCTATTGTCCCTTTGTGCCCCTCAAAATCTTCATGTGTTATTGCTCCCTGATTAATTACAAAGAAAAAAAAAGAAGTGAATATATTTTGTAGCTCGGGGAGAAGCTGATCATGATAGTTTTATTAGTTTGTGCCCATATAAAATTTCCATTTTTATTAAAAGAGTTACAACACACTTTTTGGTGGTATCACATTTTAAACCTATATTTCGGTCCGTTTTAAAAAAAAATGATTTGTGCACGACTAAGGCAATTCCCCTACACGAGTGGGAAACAAAGAAAAAGAAGGAAAGAGGAATTTAATCATTGTATTGTTTAATTTGTATTGGGTACCCAAACGAGCATTAAGAGAATTCAACGAGCCGGTATGATCTATACCTGCAACATGTAGGTGACCGTTTCAAACCCTGTGGACACAAGATACATGTATCAGAACCAAACCTCAATCTACAAAACACCAAGTCAGACAAATATGGTCAAGAACCAAATTACCTCTATGTGGATGATCAGGAAATCCAGCAGGAGCAGTTACTGCAATTCAATAATATCAGATTCTCAGTCTCAATATATTGGCTATCTCTATAAATATTATAATCCATTTTATATAAAAAAAAAAAAAAACAGAGGAAAAAGAGCACTCACCAGAGAACTCATCCAAAACAAGGAAAGGATCAAAGTATTTCAGCTCAAACCTGAAGAAAAAGATTACCCAGTTAGCCACTCAATTAATTAAAAAAATATATATAAACACACAATCACTGTGTAATGTTACCTTCCTATGCTTCTTCTAACAATGGCTCCAACTCCTTCATGTTGAGGCCGAGCGAGAAATTTTCTTACCACAGGGCGAGGATCATTGGCACCATATGTAATATTCATTTCTGTCGTATCTGCTATTATATGTTTCTAACTTTGTATTTCAAATTTCAACTGTGTTATAAAATGAGAGGTTTATGTATCTATTTATAGGAGTAGGAGAGAGAAGTTCGTTAACTTATAACTGGGACAAAGGTGGATGGTCAAAGGGGGAAATGGTGGGGGCCCATAAATCCCACATGGTAAGTACCTTGAGGGCGGGGGAGTATAATTTAATTTATTTAGCTGGGCTAATGGGCGTCAGCATAGCGTTGTGATGATGTGTTACTAAAACTCTTTGAATCTTTTGTTGTAAACTTGTAATGCTTCGAATGTGGAACGCATCCACCGTATTCACCATGAATTTAATCATTGGGATCATAGCATTTATGTCTCAATTCTAGGACCACAAATTTACCATGCCCCACTTTGGATATTATATTAACGTGTTTGGATGGTGTCATTATTGTTTTGCATTTTAGCTCAACCTGATTAATCTAACTAATTGTTTCAAATGGTTTGATACTGCGGTGAAGTTTTAATTAACACAATTCATAAATCTATGTATGTTTATAAAATTGTAGCTCTATTGGTTATTATAGTAATACGTGTCAAAGGATATAATATCTTTTTTTTCATGAACTTAATACTATATTTACTTTTCTTCTACACTCATTTCTTGTAGGGGTGGCAATTTGCGACACGACCCATTAACCCGACACGAAATCGACACGCTTTAAGCGGGTTTGGGTATAGCCTTAACGGGTTCGGGTCATAAACGGGTGGACCCGCCAGACCCGTTAAGAAAACGAATCGGGTTCGTGTATATTCGCGAAACCCGTTAGTGACCCGTCACCCGTTTAGAATCCGTGTGACCCGCTACCCGTTTACAACCCGTCACCCGTTTATAACCCTTCACTCGTTTAGAACCCGTCACCCGTTTAGAACCCGTGACCCGTTTGCAACCCGCGACCTGTTTGTAACCCGTTAACTCGTTTATAACCCGTTAACCCGTTAACAACCCGTAATCTAAGCATCCCACATCGATTTGTTATGAAAATTCTCCATTCTTGACTAAGTATAAGTAAGTTGTTGCCTCTTTAGATTTTTAAAGTAATCGGGTTACCGGGTTAAACGGGTGAATCGTGTTAAACGAGTGAACCGGGTTAAACGGGTGAACCGAGTTAAACGAATTAATCGGGTTAAACGGGTGAACCGGGTTAAACGGGTGAACCGGGTCAAAACCATTCGTTTATTTAACGGGTGTAAACGGGTCGTGTCGTGTCATTCGTTAAGTAAACGAATCGTGTATGAATTTCATTTTTCCACCTGTTTAGTAAACGAATCGTGTTTGGGTGGATGAATTTTTGACACGATTCGTTTATCACCCGACACGAACCCGGCTCGACACGACCCGTTGCCACCCCTAATTTCTTGTTAGAAGACTATCGTCGTTTCTATCTCTTCATTCTCTCTCTCTTTATGAGAAAAACTATTTACTTTTAAATTTTCAGTTTGTGGTTATCCTTTTCTTTTTCCACCCATTCATATTCCCTGTATCATTTCATATGTTTTATATCCACTATTTCATCTCAATCCCTCTTTAAAACGCATATTTAACTTCTTCAAAAAAATTTAACATCCTCAATAAGAAAAGATTATCCCCTCCTCTTTCTCCAATTTATCTCATTCATCCCTATAGCTTCATATCCCAATCATTTCCTTTATTCATAATTTTCATTTACCCTTTCTATTTCATAATTTTTTCTTCAAGTTTTAAGTCATGCGATTTTTTGACAAATTATGGAGATGCATTTTGTCAAAAAATATTTGCTCCATACTTATTATGTGTTGATCATGGATTTGGGTAATTTTCTTCCTCATTTTTTTTATATTTAATCAATTTACTTATATAATTACCCAGTTTCCACTCAACAATTATTGTATAATTAAATGGATGCTGTATTTTCAAATTTGGGCAAAAGGATGAGTGTTGTGAAAAACAAAGGAACTTTAAAATTGAGTAGAGAACCTTGTTGGAAATTAATGTTAAGTGAAGAAATTAATTATTTAATTTCAATTGTATTAAATTTCGAATTTCCTATTTATGTGGTCTTGATAAATGTTAGATAATTAATTAGGAATGTGATAAATAAAGATATTAAAAGATTGGGTAAACCTTATCCGTTAGTCACATGATGGTTAGTGGCATTAGTGGGAGACTTGAAAAGAGTCCCACCTCCACTAGGATTCCCGCCCTCTTCCCCTTATAAATAGAGACATCTACACCATCTAGAGTCATCTCAATATACATTGTTTCTAAGGAGGGAGAGAAAATCCGAAATTCTTATTATTCATATTTTCTCACAAATATTTTGGGCACGTAAGAGAGTAATTATGGGCTATTCAAGAAGGGATTCAAAGGACGCTTTGACAGGAGCATTCAAGTCACCTTATTCTAGGGGTGTTCACAGGTCGATCGATTCGGTTTTGGACGGGTTTTTTGAGCCGAACTGACCATGTCAGTTTTGAGAGGAGAAAAACCGAACCGAACCGAACAGGGTCAGTTTTTGACAGGGCCGGTTTTTTGACAGGGCCGGTTCGGTTTTTTCATTTATTTTAATAAAAAATATTTTTTTTAATACCTAATATAAATATAAAATTAAAAAATATAATATAATATGCCAACACTAATATAAATATAATATAAAATATAAAATTAAAAAGTATAAAAATTAATTCGATTCGGTTCGGTTCAAAATCGGGTTTTTTTATGCCAAAACCGAAAACCAAACCGACCCTGTCAGTTTTATACTTGATCAAACCGAACCGAACCTTAAAAAAATCTGGCCCGAAAATTTTCGGTTTGGTCGATTTTTTTGCACACCCCTACCTTATTCCAATGAATTGCAATGGACAAATGTCAGTTTTGATCATAGTTATAAAGAACTTATGATTTTGTGATTACATGAAGATTAAGCATTCTGGATTCATGACAAAGCTGTTTTTAACGTGATGTAACATTATGGTTTATATCCGATTTTTCTGATTGTCAAAACAGTATTGATTAACATGTGGTATCAGAACTTTCGGTTTATAATCTCATATTTTCCGTTAATGAAAACTCCTTTATAACAATTCTGATTTATGATCTTTTGAAAATCTGGAAATCCGAAATTTTTGGTAAATCTGGAAATTTTGATTTTCTGGAAATCTGGAATTTTTAAGCAATCTGGTAATCATACATATAGTAATTCGAATTTGTGTTATGTATGATATTAAGAACGAAATTACTGCATACAGTCCTTATCTTATGATAACTGTCCCATTATTGTCCAACCCTTTTTTCGTGTTATTGGAACCCTAATATGTCGTTAGCATTATTTTATTGTTTCGAGTTGTGTAAGCGTTCTGAAAAACACTTTTATTGATCATGATAAGAAAACAAATATGTTTTTAAGATTAAGTAAGAACTGTGATTTGACGCAAAACAAATTTCAGAAGAATTTTTTTTTGCGCAGTGAATAATATTTTTTGAAATTTTGGGTGTCCGATTGATTTGAAACTTGATATGTTGACTGAAAACGGATCAACGATTGAATTTCACCACCTTTGGCCGTGATGTAATGTGTTTTTCGACAATCCGAGTCCGTTAAGGCCCTCAAAATTCCATTTTTGCCATTTTAGGAAATAATCTCGGGGCTTATAAATCTTTACAGAAAATTGATATTAACGTTCCACAAAAAATTTTGGTTTTCTGGCACATTTTACTTCGATTCTAAGGTGAAAACTCATTTTTAGCAAAATTCATGTATTTTGTGTTTTTATCATACCTGGGCAATTATGTTTTTGAGGCATTTAAGCTGCTATTGGTATATTTCTAATAGATTATGTATTATAGTTAATATTTAATGCATGATTAACTATATTTAAATTGAGACATGTAAGAAATTATTCATTTGAATTAAGTCAAAGGTCAAACACAGGCTGAGACTGCATGTACGAATAATACACTTACATGTAAAGGTTTATTCTAATTTTAGTTATAAAATTGAACTGAGGCGCAACACATGCTAATTTTTGAATTGAACAATGTGGTGATAATTATTATTCAACACAAATAGATAAGAGAAGCACAATCACCAAGCGGAATAAAGAAGATAAAATTTTAATCACACAACAGGAGATGTACGTGGTTCAGCAAGAATGCCTACGTCCACGGTGGTGCAGTCAGTATTATTTATATATACTCCGGGGAGCGTTTATAGAAAATACCGTGCGTGTCTTATGCCTCGGACCTAGGGTTTATTATATACATGTTTGTCTTCAGGGAGTGGGGGTGTTGGACTCCCCCACGTTTACCATCTTCTCCTCGAATACCTCTATACGAGAACATGGGAGAAGACCAAGTCATAACTGAATTAATGTTAAAGTGTGAAGGGTTTGGACTTTGGGCCGTTTTAATTGGGCTACTCGTCCAGGCCCGTCATTCCAAATCCGTGTACCCACAATTGCCCCTAAGTTTGTTGGGAACAATTTGGGCTCAATAAATTAAATGATTTGTCATAATGACTCCTTTGTATATCGTGTAACTCTTCCCAAAGTTTGAGGACTAAATTAGGCGGAAGTTGCTTCGTGTCTTGTGCGCGATGATTAGCAATATTTAAAAGTCATTTTGGGAAATGTTTCATAGTTGCCATTTCAATCTTCTTAGTGTTCTTCCATCTTCAACGAGTTTTAGCAATTTGTGCCCTCTTCTCCAGGTCTTCATTTTCCTCGCTTTCGATCTCCCTCGTCGTTTGGTCTTGTGATCTTGCATTGTCTAAGTCAAACTCTCATCTCGTAAGTCTCTTTTGCTTTCTCTTTGTGATTTCTTTGAATTTGTAGTTTAGGGTTTACAAATGGTGAAGATAGGTAATAGATCAGTGTCCGAGTTTAGGAAATTTTACAATATCCCAGAGTGGGTAGAGATTGAGTGCGCCTCTCTTCCTAAAAATGTTAGAGAGATAGAGGGTGCCCATTGGATTCACGTCTTGTTACTTTCTCAAGGGGGATTACTTTTCCTCCAAACGATTTATTCTTGCATTTCTTTGGTTATTTCAATATTGTTCCTGCACAGTGTTCGCCCAATGTATGGAAGATAATCAATGGCGTTCATAGAATAAATCAACTGTATGGCACCAAATTAGGGCTCGTCGAAGTCTGCTTTTTCTATTCCTTTTCTCGAACTAGCTCTGGTGTTCTTTATCTTAAGGCCAGGAGTCCTGATAGGGTGTTGGTAGTAAACCTACCTGATTCCCACAAGGATTATTGGCAAGATGGCTTTCTTGCTAGAAATTGGCAGTTCTCCTCCCAGACTGAGGGGTTGAGGTCTGATAGGTTTACTGTTCCCTTTTATGGGGAAGAGTCTATAGGTAGTCTTTGCTCTGTCCTTTCAATTTCTTTATTAATGTGTGATTTTTCTGACTCTTTCCTGTTTTTTCTTCAGCGAGGTCGAAGAACTTAGAGCCTGCCCTCAGCGAGGTTCGACTTTCAGAGTTGGTTAAAGCTTGGAATATCAGGGAGCCCTTAGCTGACGGTGAACATCCTCGGTCTTCTACTTTCCTCCTCTAGTACAAGAGTATTGGGTCCAGCTTTATCGTGAGGCCTGTGGATAGTATTCCTGAATTTGATACCTCTGAAGAAGTTGCTGCCGATCTCATTCAGTTGGACGAGGAGGAGAGCAGTTCTGAGAGTGATATCAGAGGCGTTACTGAAGGCAATTTTAGCGAGGGGAGTTCCAGTGGTGACAGTTCTTCTAATTCGAAAGAGGTTTCTGAAGCCCAAGAACCTTTGAGCAGGTCCAGCAGCTCTAGCGAGGAAATCGTTCCTCCAAGGAAAAACTTGATTCGAAATGATGATGATGATGATGATCATGTACTTCTCGCTCAGAGGTCGAAGAAGCAGAAGTCCAGCACTGGGGCTGTTGCTACTGGTTCTCGATCTGCTGCTCAGGAGAAGAAGAAGATAAAGGAAGAAAAGCAGGTGAAAGAGAGAGAGAGGAAGAGGGAAGAAGAGTGAAAGAAGGTTGAAGAGAGGAAGAGGATGGAAGAGAAGAGGAAAATAGAGAGGGAGAAGGAAAAGGAGGAGGAGAGGAGGAAAATGGAAGCGAGGACAAAGGCTGGGTAGGCCTTGGTGCCTGTGTCCGCGTTGCCAGAGGGGGCCTTAGTTTCCATTTCCCCTTAATTGGCCCCTGCGCTGCTCGAGAGGGAAGTCCTTCCTGCAGATCGCCAAAGGGCGACGGGGTCCGATCAGTTAGCCTTGTAAGCTAGTCAGAGGATAGCCTTGGTAATACCATTTATCTTTTCTAATGTTTAACAAGTTCTGGTTGTTTCTTTCTTCTAATATCTCCTTCTATTTGCAGTTTGCGAATGACTTTGCCGTGCTCTATCGCTCTCGCGATGAGTTGGAGTAGTAGAATGCTGCCTTGAAAGTGAAGGGTACAGAGCTCGAGGCTAGTTTGAAGGCCACTGATTCTTCTCGGACATCTTCTGATCTTGCTCTTGCTAAAGCCAATCGTGAGCAGAAGGCAACAGTTAAAGAACTGAACGAATTACGGTAAGCCTACGATCTGGTAGCCTCGAGCAAGCTGGCTATTGTAGAGGAGAATAAGGCACTGACTGAGAAACTAAAGGAGAAAGAGTCTCAGGCAGCAACTATTAAGGAGGACTTGTATAACTCCGGGTGGGCTGCTACGTATGAAGACGCTGAGGTTCAGATAGGCTACATCAGTCGTCTGAACTTCAAGAAGGGCTGGAACAAGGCCCTTTTAGGTGCTGGTGTGGATGTTGCTTCTCCTATGTTCGACGAGCACGATCCAGGCCCAAAGCTAATTATGGATAAAGCCCCTGCCCCAGCCATTGAAGGTGTTGACCTTGCCTCCCAGACAGTTCCTGCCAATGCCCTTCCTGCTCAGGCGACAGAGGTTATCCCTGCTGAGGGAGGTTCTTCTACTGTTGCTGACAAGGGGAAGCAGTCAGCTTCTTCTGGGCAGCCTGAGGTCGCGAGCTAATTTACCCTTAGGGTTACTCTTGTATTTTTATTTGTAATTTTCCTTTCTACTTCTTTAATGTAC
The DNA here is from genome assembly GCA_949130495.1 of Sambucus nigra. Lineage (NCBI taxonomy): Eukaryota > Viridiplantae > Streptophyta > Magnoliopsida > Dipsacales > Adoxaceae > Sambucus > Sambucus nigra. Next base: position 505,430,947 of record OX422214.1, on the reverse strand, counting down.
TCTGATCTTTTTCGTATGAATGAAATGAGAAGACTTTTTCCTTTAATGTACTGAATAATTCCATCTTTCATCGCTCTTTTATTGCCTGTAGTTGATTGATGTTGATGATTATATACCATCCACTTCTCAATTGGGGAGAATGCTTGGTCCTGATGTAAGCTCCGAAGTTTGCCATACCTTTGTGAGGATTTGCAAATCACTGTGATTAAGGAACAAGCATTTTATAGAGCAAACTGAGATTATCGTTAAACTAAAAGACATGCTCCAAGAGATGGAAGAGGTCGGTGCCTCAGTCCAGGAAGAGGTGAATACTCTGAGAGCAAGGATTCTAGATGCTTCTAAGATCAACCAAGTTGGAGAAATTCTTCAGCAAGAGAATGAGGCTTTGAGGAGGGAAGTCTCGTGACTCAGGGAGCATGCACCGAGCATCGCTCCTACAGTATTACGAGGTTCTTCCTCATCACGAACTGGAGATGGACCAAGCGATGTTCCTCCGGTGTTGTGAGGTTTTAACTCGTTGACCGTTCTGCGATCTGGTACAAATGCAAGAAGTTTAGCTAGGGAAATGGAAGAGCTTCGCGGTGATGTCCAACGAGCATATATGATTGCTGTTAGGCTTCAAAGGGATGTCACTCAGCTGAGGCATTTGTTTAAGAGAGGACCTCGGCAATCATGGACCTATGGTTACGATCAAGGTTGGCTGGATGCTCCGACGAGGCTAACAGAGTTCGAAGAGCTGGCTTTTATCAGGGGATGGTTGAGTGCCCTGAAGGAGCTGCAAGTCCCAAGGAACTCAATGCTCTGGTATCGTCATGAGATCTCTCCTTCCACTCTAATGCCCAATCCCTTCCGGAGAGATGATTAGTGGATCCCTATTGATGCCATCCCTCGGCAACTATTAGAGTCGAATGTGAATGAAGTCGAGGAGAAGCTAGTTTCCCATACCGATGACGGTCGAAGAGCCCAAGTGGCTGATTATCTCGTTCAGAGGCCTCGACCTCATTAAGATTTTTCCAGTAGCAACTCTGTATATTTTATAGTGAAGTAATGTAATATTGATGTTTTGTGCGAGATCGCCGACTAAACATGGGTTGTATTTGTTGTAAATACGATGAAGTAATATAAATTTTATGTTCTGGGTGAATTTGCTGATTAAACAAGTGTTGTATATTTTCCACATCTTTTAGAATTTGCTAAATAATCTTGAGCCTCTTTTCGCTGACTAGATTTATAAGTTTGCATTGCCAAGTGAGTATCCCTCCAGTCCAGTATGCTTATGTGATACCATTCTGCGCCACTTTACCTTTTAGGTCATGTCGTCACACTCCCTTAGGCCTAAGTGTGGCAATTGGCGAGGACACACCTGGTGTTGGATGCTCTATCGGATCAGGATTTTATTAACCAAACATTATTTGGCGATCAATTTTGACTTGGCCATATTGCCTAAGGATCTCCTGTAGGGCTTCATATATTGCTAGGGTAAATGCCATAACGAAAGCCTGAGGAGGGTGATTTCCCTGCTATAGTATAATGATTAATGTGCCTGTCACTTGGAAAAGGTGTGTGAGTTATAAAGTTCATATACTAGTTAACTGACACTTCGTAGAATGTAACTGCTAAACAACTGTTATTAATGAGTTTCCAGTCTCACAAGTACAATTCAAAAGAAGAATCTAGTAATAGAATTTCTTAAGATTGGCTGCATTCCATGCTCAGGGTATCTCTCTGCCTTCCAGCGTTTCTAAGTGATAGGCTCCTTGTAGATCATCTCTTGTTATCTTGAATGGTCCTTCCCAATTTGGCCCTAACTTACCGTCTGATGGTTTTACTGTGCTGTTCAAGACTTTTCTTAGGATATAGTCCTCAACTCGGAATGCCCTTGGATTGACCTTCTTGTTATAGTGCTTTGCGAGCTGCTGCTGATAGCTCGCTAGTTTCACCAGGGCAAGCTCTCGGCATTCGTCGGCTAGGTCAAGTTCAGCAAGCAATGCTGCATCATTATGGCCCTGGTCGACAAGGGTGGACCTCATAGTGGGTAAGCCTACTTCCAATGGGATGACTGCTTCCATTTCATATGTTAGTGAGAATGGGGTTTTCCCCATTGCTCGTCGTGGGGTAGTACGGTAGACCCACAGAATATGCGGTAGTTCATTCACCCATGCACCTTTGGCTCATTCTAATCGTTTCTTTAACCCATCGATCATCGTCTTGTTGGAAGCCTCAGCTTGGCCATTGCTCTGGGGGTAAGACACCGAGCTGAAGTGGTGTCTGATTCCGTGTTCATTACAGAAATTCTGAAAGTAGCAGCTCTCGAACTGCGTTCCATTGTCAGTGATGATGGTCTTAGGGATCCCAAAATGGGTGGTTATATTTTTCCATATTAACCTTATCATATCCGCATCTCAAATGTTTGCCAGTGGCTCGGCCTCGATCCATTTGGTGAAGTAGTCAGTTACGACCAATAGATACTTGCGATTGCCGACAGTGGTAGGAAGAGGTCCTACGATGTCCATTCCCCATTAGGCGAATGGCCATGGGCTGGAAAGTGATTTTAGGTCTCTAGCAGGTTGATGGACCGTGGGAGCATGAAGTTGGCATTTCTCGCATTTGCGAACATACATTGTAGAGTCTCTTTGCATATATGGCCACCAATATCCTTCCTTCACTACTCGGAAAGCCAATGACCTTCCACCAATATGGCATCCACATATTCCCTCGTGGAGTTCATATATGATTTATTCGACATCCCTCGGGTGAACACATTGAAGGTAGGGACCGAAAAATGATTTCTTATATAACTTTCCCTCAGGAGATAAGTGAAAGCGAGCAACTTTGGCTCTTATCTGGTGAGCGGTCTTCTTATCATCTGGAAGTGCGCCATCCTTCAAATAGTCCCTTAGAGGATCCATCCAGTTTGGTGCTGACTCAATTTGGAGCACATGCTCCATGCTTGGCAGCTCGTTGTTACGATTAATGCTCGGGCGAGCTAGGAAATCAATGGGGATTATTCTTTTTAAGTCAGAATCGATTGCCGAACTCAGGGCTACTAGGCGTCATCATGGCTGTTCTGTCCTCTGGGAAACTGCTGGACACTAACTTCCTCGAAGATGGTCATTAGCCTTTTCGCCAAGGCGAGGTAGGATGTCATTCTTTCATCTTTCGCATTGTAGTCTCCACTTATGTGATTGGAGACTAATTGTGAGTCGCCGAACACCTGTAACTATTTTTCCCCCAAAGTCTATGCCTTTTGGAGGCCGACTATTAAAGCCTCATATTCTGCTTTGTTGTTGGAGGCTTCAAATCCAAGCCTGATTCCTTGTTCGAGTATCGTATCCTCTGGGGTGATAAGCACGATGCCTACTCCTGCCCCCTTTGAATTGGAGGCTCCATCAACAAACAACTTCCATACTACCACCGTTGCGTGATTCTTTCTTTGCTTCGCGGGTTGAAGATGGTCGAGAGGCTGCTCACCTGCGAATTTGTCTATGAAATCGGCGAGGATCTGCCCTTTGATTGTGTTCCTTGGTTGAAATTGGATATCAAATCGTCCGAGCTCGATTGACCATTTAGACAGTCTTCCCGACAAATCTGCTTTCCTCAGGATTTCTTTAAGGGGTTGTGACGTAAGAACGATGATAGTGTGAGCTTCAAAGTAATGCTTCAACTTCCTTGAAGCCACTACAAGTGCAAAGGTGAGCTTCTTTAGTGGTAGGTACCTCTGCTCGGCCTCTAATAGGGTCTTGCTCGTGTAATAAACGGGGTGTTGGATTCCTACTTTTTTGCACACCAATGTAGAACTGATAGTATGGTTGGAAACAACGAGGTATAAGTATAAGGAATCTGTCTTCTGGGGTATGACGAGCAGCGGTGCTGAGCTAAGGTAAGCTTTGAGCTCGTCCAATACCCGTGAGAAATCTCGATTCCATTCTACTATTTTTTCCCTTTAGGAGATGGAAGAAAGGCTTGCATTTCTCGGAGGACTTTGAGATAAGTTTCAAGGCAGTGAGCATACCGATGAGCTTCTATACGTTTCGGATTGTGCAGCTGCCTCTCTTACTGACCAAGTACCCAAGAAATTTTCCTTACTGGACATCGAAAGAACACTTGCTTGTGTTAAGTTTCATTCGGTACTTCCTGAGGATTTCGAAGGTTCTTGATAGGTCTGAGAGGTGGTTTTCTTTCTTCCTGCTTTTGATGAGCATATCGTCGATATATACTTCCATGGTATCTCCCATTTGGTCCTTGAACATCTTGGTGACTAGCCACTGGTAGGTTGCCCCTGCGTTTTTGAGCCCGAAGGACATGACCTTGTAACAGTATAATCCAACGGTGGTGATGAATGCTGTCTTATCCTGGTCTGGAGCATACAAAGGGATCTGATGATACCCTGAGTATGCGTCCAGAAAACTCATTCTCTCGTGAGCTGCTGTGGCATCCACTAGTTCATCAATTTTTGGCAGAGGGAAACTGTCTTTAGGGCACACCCTGTTAAGGTCAGTGAAGTCGATGCAGACTCTCTATTTCCCGTTGCTCTTTGGAACTACTACTGGGTTGGATAACCATTTGGGGAATTGGACCTCCCATATGGATCATGCATCCAACAGTTTTCAACTTCTTTTTCCACGACATTTGTCTTCTCGGGTGCAGTTCTCCATGCCTTCTACGTGATTGGTTTGAAGGTGGGGTCGATGTGCAACTGATGATAAACCATATTAGGATCAATTCCAAGCAGCTCGTATAGTTCCCACGCGAAGACGTCTATATTACTTCTCAGCAGAATAGTCAACTCCTTATTTTCCTGACCTGTGAGAGAAGCTCTAATCAAGAAGATCCTGCTATCGTTGCTATCTCCAACTATGACTTCCTCCAAGTCCTCAATGACCCGTTCATAGGGGAGGAGCCTGATCTCTTCCACTCCGAGCCTTTCGTATTTTAACTGTTATTTTGAAGGTATCAGACCTTCTTGTTCTTCAACTTTCTCGCTGGACTTGTCGACCTTCTTCTCTGGTCTTGGGCGGATGGCTCCTATGAAGCACCTTCTTGCCATCGCTTGATCGCCATGAATCTTCATTATACCTCGCTCGATCACATATTTGAGTTTCTGATGGTAGGTCGAGGAGACTACCTTCATTGCGTGTAACCATACTCTGCCTAGGATAGCCTGGTATGGTGAGTCAATGTCGACTACCAGAAACTCAATCATTTTAGAGACATTTCCTGACCTTACTGGCAGCACGATCTTCCCCAAAGGCATAGTCACTTTTCCAGCGAATCCAACTCGGAAGAGCTTCCTTGGTCGACGAGCAACTTGTCGACGTCGTAGTTAGCTATCCTAAGAGTAATGATCAAAGCATCATGATGTGGGGTTCTCACTCCCACCAAATCTTCATCTGTGAGTACAATGTGCTTAATATAGTCGACGTCATCTGCTCCTCGATGCTTTCCTGATTGTGTCTTTACTGGATCGATCTAAAAAAGTTTGCATAACCACTGTAAGCTTTTTTACCTCCATTCGAGCTGAATTTCCTTGAATATGCTTTACGTCAGATGCCCCATGAATTACTGCAAATTCATGGCCGGCGTCATCTTCGAGTATGTTGTCAGGCCTTGCTTCTCTATGGGCATAAACTTTCTCTGCCTTCTTTTCCACGAATTCGTTCAGATGCCCGGACTGGGCCAGCTCTTCGAGGTGGGATTTAAGAGCCTTGCAATGCTCAATCTTATATCCTCCTTCTTTATGAAAAGCGCATCTCAGCGCATTGTTTCTCTTTGAGGGATCTCCTCCCATCTTTCTGGGCCACTTAATAAATGGCTCGTCTTTGATTTTTGTGAGAATTTTGTAAATTAGTTCTCTGAAGACAGTGTTGACCGCCTGAAATGCTTTTTCCACATCGTTGCTGCCTCCATTATTAGAGCCATTCTTTCCTCCTTTCTTTCGGTTCTCATTTTTGTCGCTCCCTTTGGCAGCGAGTTTAGCTCGACAGTTTTCCCCTGTGCTGGGGCGGGTCACATCCTCCACCTTGGCATATTTCTCGATGCGAGCCATCAGGTCGTCGATGGTCATGTCCTCTTTCTTTGTCAGGGGCTGGTACAGAAGGGAAGAGTTGGGTAGCCCAATTTTGAAAGAGGCCACTGCCACTTGCTCCGAGAAGTCCTCGGCCTCATTGAATAACTCTCAGTACCTCTTTGTGTAGTCTCGGAGGGTCTCTTGAGGCGTATTTTTCATTGTTAGCAAAGCATCCATCCTTTTGGGATGGGAGTTACTATTAATGAAGCAGGCCGTAAAGAGCTCGACCAGGGACTTGAAGCTTCTGATGGACCTATGGGGGAGCTTTTCGAACCATTTCTGCGCCATGTTGTGTAGGTTCGAGGGAACAATTCGGCACATCAGTGCGTCTCGATGGTTCCAGAGGGTCATGGCTTACCTGTACTGTCTTACATGATCAATTGGATCAGTTTTACCATCATAAATATTGAACCTTGGAATAGCAAATTTCTTGGGAGCTTCCTCTTCTTCTATTTCCCTTGAGAAAGGTGTGAGTTTTGAGAGCTCGCCTAGCGAGTTCTTGGGTCGATCTGGTAGTGCGATGCGCAAGGTGTTGGTCCATCTCCCTTCGGACCAGACTTTGTATGTTCTCGTTGCTGCGAGCTGGGTTACTATAATTGCGCGCTAGTCGCAGTTGTTCGATCAGGTCGTCCTCTGAATCGTTTCCCTCAACTTTCTAGGACCCGCATCTAGGGCTTCTTCCTCGACTGCGAGACTTGCTCGCCTGAGGGTTAGGAGTGCGGTACGGATGTCTTCTAGTGCCATGATGGAGCTTTCTCTCCATTCTTTCTAACCTTGTTTTGAGGCGAGCATTCTCAGTTTTGTGCCTACGAGAAGAATCCCTCTGCTCTTGGAGCTTCGCCTCATATGCATCAATCAACCTGGATATTTGTGTGGACCTCGCGGATCCTTGGCTTTCTTCTGAGGCTGGCCTCTCTAGGCGAGCCCTCTAATTTGAACGCCGAACTTCAGATCTGATCCTATGAGGAGCAGGTTGTTCTTGGATATCTCCTGCCTGAGGAGCATTACTATTGTGACCAGACATTTCGAACTCTTTTGTTGGTGTGGATTTTCTCAGGGAAGATAAACGTTCCCACAGACGGCGCCAATTGTGGTGACAATTATTATTCAACACAAATAGATAAGAGAAGTGCAATCACCAAGCATAATAAAGAAGATAAAATGTTAATCACACAACGGGAGATGTACGTGGTTCAGCAAGAATGCCTACGTCCACGGTGGTGCAGTCAGTATTATTTCTATATATCCGGGGAGCGTTTATAGAGAATACAGTGCGTGTCTTATGCCCCATACCTAGGGTTTATTATATACATGTCTGTCTTCATGGAGTGGGGGTGTTGAACTCCCCCACATTTACCATCTTCTCCTGGAATATCTCTATACGAGAACATGGGAGAAGACCAAGTCATAACTGAATTAATGTTAAGGTGTGAAGGGTTTGGACTTTGGGCCATTTTAATTGGGCTACTCGTTCAGGTCCGTCATTCCAAATCCGTGTACCCACAAACAACATAAGAAAAACTTTTGTGAAAAACATAATAGTTGACATTAAGTCCATTAACAATGGTATTAAATGTTTAGGCAACAAACAAAGATGCCAAAATTATGTGACCATGATAAATGAATTATAGGGTAATATATCTTTACAATCTGAGCATTATGTGATGATTAACACAGATTCCGTGATATTCAGATTGTAAATGAAATGTGCTAAAAAATTTATTCAACAATTCAATATTCAACCCTTGCAATTTTTGTTGTGAGTGAAAATTTAATTTGTGAACATTATTATTAATAGTAGGTCCCCTTAACCTGTATTCGCAAGCTCAGTCCTATTCCAAATTTGATGGAGCTAATTTTTCTAAATGGAATGAGCTAATTGAGTTCAGCCTAGGGGTTCTCGACTTGGACATGACAATTATGTGTGATGAACTCGCTGCTATTACTGATACCAGTAGCGAGGATGAAATTGTTGTCCATGAAGCATGGTCTCGATCCAATAAGCTGGCCCTTATGTTTATGCGAATGTGCGTTGCTGCTAACATTAAGACCTCCCTACCTGAAACTACGAAAGCGAATGAGTATTTGAACAACATTAAGGAACGCTTTCGCACTGCTGATAAATACCTTGATGGGAAACTGATGGATGACCTGAACACTATGAGGTTCGATGGTACTCGAACCATGAATAAGCACATTATAGAGATGACCAATCTGGCTGCTAGACTTAGAGTTTTGGGCATGACAGTGGATGAGTCTTTTCTCGTCAAATTCTTCCTAAACTCCTTACCTCCTGAGTATGGGCCTTTACAAATCAATTACAACACACTAAAAGATAAGTGGAATGTATATGATTTGCAAAGCATGGTGGCACAGGAGGAAGGAAGGCTTAAGCAACAGAATGGCCATGTGACTAAGGGACGAGTGGCAAATATTATAGTCAAAGGAGATAGTTTTAAGAAGAAGTTCGGCAAGGGCATTAAGAAAGGTCATGGGCCGTCTCATCAAGTTGAACCATCAACTGCTGATGTAAAGAAGGAAAAGAATGACAAGTGTCACTTCTGTAAAAAGAAGGGTCATTTCCAGAGGGATTGTCATAAACGAAAGTCCTGGTTCGAGAAAAAGGGTAAGCCCTTTATTTATGTTTGTTTCTAATCAAACCTTATTAATGCTCATTCTAACACTTGGTGGATTGATTATGGTTCTATGTGTCGTGTTTCTAATTCGATACAGGGCTTCACTTCGATTCACAAAACAAATCCAAATGAGCATTTTCTCTACATGGGAAATAAAGCGAAGGCTAAAATCGAAGCTATTTGAGTCTTTCACCTGATTTTAAGCAATGGATTTATTTTAGATTTGTAAGAAACTTTTTATGTTCCCACAGTTTCTAGGAATTTAATTTCTATTTCCAAACTTGCTTTAGATGGTTTTGCTATTGAATTTAAGTACAATGGTTTTGGTTTGATTAAAAATTCTAATAGTGTTGGTTCTGGATTTTTATTGGATGGTTTATATCAATGGAATCTTGAAAAGAATTTTTCTGAAACCCTTGTGATCCCGCATCCTAATGTTGGTACGAAACGTACACTTAATGATGTAAAATCTGCTTATTTGTGGCATAAAAGATTAGGGCTCATATCTAGGTCGAGAATTGAAAGGCTCATTAAAGATGGAATACTCTATAACCTGGATTGGGCCAATTATGATGTATGTGTGGACTGTATTAAAGGAAAACAAACCAAACATACAGAGAAAGGAGCCACAAGAAGCACCCAGCTACTTGAAATAATACATACAGACATATGTGGACCTTTTGATATTCCATCCATTGGTGAAGAAAAATACTTCATCACCTTATAGATGATTTTTCACGTTATTTCATTTTGTACATGTTGTATGATAAATCTGAGTCTGTGAACGTTGTTGAAATATACATTAATGAGGTAGAGAGTCAACTAGGCAAAAAGGTGAAAATTATTAGGTCTGATAGAGGTGGTGAATATTATGGTAGATATGATGAGTCAAGGCAATGCCCTGGCCCATTTGCTAAAATCCTTGAAAAATTAGGTATTTGCGCCCAATACACAATGCCAGGATCACCTTAGCAGAATGGTGTAGCTGAAAGGCAAAATCGTACCCTTATAGAAATGGTTAGAAGTATGATAAGTAGGACCAAATTGCCTGCATTTTGTGGACACATGCACTAAAGACCGGTATACACATCTTAAACAGGATTCCTAGCAAGTCAGTTTCAAAAAACCCTTTTGAACTTTGGAAAGGATGGAAACCCTATTTAAGGTATTTACATGTGTGGGGCTGCCCAACGGAAGCTAGAATCTATAACCCTCATGAAAAGAAATTGGATCCTACGACATTGTCATGTCATTTCATTAGGTATCCAAAAAATTCGAAGGGATATAGATTCTACTGTCCAAATAATGCAACTAGAATCATAGAAACTGGAAATGCTAAATTCATTGAAGAAGGTAAAGTAAGTGGAAGTATAAAAGAAAGGGAGGTAATCATTCGAGAAGTCAGGGTACAAATTCCTATACCCAGAGTTCATAACATACCTGTTGTTCCTAATGTAGTTGTTGAACCGTTCATTGACCCAATCAATAACAATGAACAATAAGTGAATGATCAACCAACTGAACAACCACATAATGAGACTATAACCGATGAAACTTTTGAAGCACCACAGGAACTTCCATTAAGAAGATCTCAAAGAGAAAGGGGATCGGAAATTCCGGATGATTATGTGGTATACCTTCAAGAGACCGAATTTAACATAGGGAATATTAATGATCCAATTTCTTATGAAAAAGATGTAAATAGTGATGATCCCGATAAATGGATTAATGCCATGAATGAAGAAATAAAATCTATGAATGACAATAAAGTTTGGGAGTTGGTCGAATTTCCAGAAGGACAAAAATGAGTTGGGTACAAGTGGATCTTTAAGACCAGACTGACTCAAAAGGCAATATCGAATGACATAAAGCTAGAATTGTTGCCAAAGGTTTTAATCAACGAGAAGGCATTGATTATAATGAGACATTCTCTCCAGTTTCAAAGAAGGACTCATTAAGAATCATATTAGCGTTGGTGGCCCATTATGATTTGGAGTTGCACTAAATGGACGTAGAAATAACTTTTCTAAATGGGAGTTTAGAAGAAGAAGTCTACATGGAACATCCACAAGGCTTCATAAAGGAAGGAAAGGAAAACATGGTCTGTATATTAAAGAAGTCAATATATGGTCTAAAGAAAGCTTCTCGTCAATAGTACATTAAGTTCCAAGATACCATTACATCCTTTGGGTTTAAGAAAAACACTGTTGATCGGTGTATATACCTGAAGATCAGCGGGAGTAAGTTTGTGTTTTTAGTACTATATGTTGATGACTTACTTATTGCCAGCAGTGATCTTGGTTTATTAAGTAAAACCAAGAAATACCTTTCCAAAAACTTTGAAATGAAAGATTTAGGTGAGGCATCCTTCGTGATCGGGATAAAAATATCTCAGGATAGATCACGAGGAATGTTAGGACTGTCTCAGAAAGCTTACATTAATAAAGTTTTAGAAAGAATTAGCATGAAAAGTTGCAATCCCATTAATGTTCCACTTCAGAAAGGGGATAAGTTCAGCTTAAGTCAATGCCCTATAAGTGATTTAAAAAGGGAGCACATGAAAGGCATGCCTTATACTTCGCTCATAGGGAGCTTGCTGTATGCACAAGTTTGCATTAGACCAGATATCAGTTTTGCCGTTGGGATGCTAGGCATATATCAAATCAATCCGGGGATTTACCATTGGAAAGATGAAAAGAAAGTGATGAGGTACTTACAAGGGACCAAGGATTGCATGATCACATATCAGAAGACTGATCACCTTGAGGTGATTGGTTATTCAGACTCAAATTTTGGGAGATTCCTTAACAGTAGGAAGAGCACTTCGGGTTATTTCTTCCTTATGGCTGGAGGATCCGTTTCATGGAAAATTTCTAAGCAAAGCATCATTGCATCATCTACTATGGAGGCTGAATACGCGGCTTGCTTCGAAGCTACAAATCATGGATTATGGCTGCGAAATTTTATTTCAGGACTTGGAATTATGGAGTCAATATTTAAGCCACTGAAAATTTATTGTGATAATGTCGCAGCAGTCTTCTTCTCGAAGAACGATAGGTATAGTAAGGCTACTAAGCATATTGAGATGAAATACCTATCAGTTAAAGAAGAAGTTCAGAAATAAAGAGTGTCAATTGATCACATTAGTACGCGTGATAACATAACAGATCCTCTTATGAAAGGACATCTCTGAAGACCTTTATGGAACATGTCAAAGAGATGGGTCTCGATTAGTTAGATTATGATTGCTATTTTGGCTTAGTTATTTGATGACACTATTACTTGAATTCAATAAAGTGTTTCTGATTTTTATTATTTCTGTCTTTTGTGAATGCATGCATATAATTCTGAATTATTGTTGACATATTTAGTCCTTATTCCAAAGGACATTATGAGGCCATTATGATACCCAATATTAAAGGCTCAGTTGAATGAAACCTTGGTGTTGTGATACATGGAAGGAACTATGCTCTTGAATAGCATGGAACCGCCATGACTCGCATCCGTGAATCATTTGATTTAGCAAAATTTATCAATGATTGTGCACCTTATGATACCTAATTTAATTATACGAATTATTAAGACCAAGTGGGAGACTGTTGGAAATTAATGTTAAGTGACGAAATTAATTATTTAATTTCAATTGTATTAAATTTCGAATTTCCTATTTATATGGTCTTGATAAATGTTAGATAATTAATTAGCAATGTGATAAATAAAGATATTAAAAGATTGGGTAAACCTTATCCGTTAGTCACATGATGGTTAGTGGCATTAGTGGGATACTTGAAAAGAGTCCCACCTCCACTAAGATTCCGGCACTCTCCCCCTTATAAATTGAGACCTCTACACCATCTAGAGTCATCTCAATACACACTGTTTCTAAGGAGGGAGAGGAAATCCGAAATTCTTATTATTCGTATTTTCTCACAAATATTCTAGGCATATAAGAGAGTAATTATGGGCTATTCAAGAAGGGATTCAAAGGACGCTTTGACAGGAGCATTCAAGTCACCTTATTCCAATCAATTTCAATGGAGAAATGTCAGTTTTGATCATAGTTATAAAGAACTTATGATTTTGTGATTACATGAAGATTAAACATCCTGGATTCATGAAAAACTATTTTTAACGTGATGTAACATTATGGTTTATATCCGGTTTTTCTGATTGTCAAAACAGTATTGATTAACAAACCTTAAGGTGATAGTTAAATTCTTATTTTTAATGTTATTTTTTTGCTTATATTTTTTATTTTATTATCTAATCTGCATCTGCTTTCAAAAGATTATTGAATTTAGTTTTGTATGATAAATAGAAGGCCAAATCATTGTAAATATAATAAATAATAAAATATGTTTACTATATTTATTTGTTGCTAGGTTGGTTTTGAGGTTTTTAACGTAGGTGTTTGATATATGGTTAGAGAAGATGATAGATTAAAGTATAATTGTACAAAACTATTGCTCCATCTTAAAGTAAGAATCTTAAATAATAGTTTCTTCAAAAAAAATTGTTTCTTTAATTTGTTGAACCTGGATCACTCGCACAAGTTATTTGACCTTCTACATGTGAAGACAAAACTATTGGCTTGGTTCATGAACACAACCTATTTGGTATACTACCTGTGAATACAAAACCATTGACTAATATTCTATTGTGCATATTTTTTATTATGGTAATTAGGAAGTTTAGCTTCTTATTACATAAAATGTGCCATGGTTTTATATTTGTTTAAAAGAAATATCAGGACATATAATTTTATAAGATATCATTTTCTGGGCTAATTCTTCTAATTGAAATTTAGCGGTATATATATTTCTTCAATACTAATCAAGTCGAGGAAATAAAATTTATTGTATGAGGATTGTCTTTGATTGTTAAACTTTTATCCTTTTGAAGATACCTTAGTCATTGAATTATATTGGATACATTGAATATATTATTTTTTTATAAATATACCCGTTGTAATACATATACATTAGTTTAAAAAATTATAATTTTTTTCTTAATGTATTTATATCTTTTACGTTGTTTATGGACATGGTAACTTATAATTTGAGTTAGTCTATGTTAGAGATATTATCATAGTCTTAAACTAATGCCTTTTGTTTCTCACACTATTTGATTTTATAAATAACCTGAAATAATAATTTCAAACCAATTCATGTGTGTAGATAAAATTCGCATATAAAAACATCATTACTCTATTAAACATGATACGATGTCCGATAACATATTACAGTTTTCGTGCACGCAATCGTTTTCAACATTTACCAACAATTGAGTAAATCAAAATGTGTATGTAATTCAAAAATAATTGGATGCTCGTGCATCGCGCGGGTTGCATGCTAGTTGAAAGTAAAACTAACATCACCTTTTAGAATAATTAATCATACCATTAACATGCTATTTATATGTTATTCTCGAAATATATTTTTACTCAATAATTCAGATAAAGAATACAAAAAAAAAAAAATAAGAAATAATTTATAGTTCATGATTATAAAAATTACTCACAATGTTTGGTGAAGAGGACGATTGAGCTGAGTGTTGAACACTCTTTCTGAAGATGAAATCTTCTCGACAAGCGCAAGAAGTACGACAATGTGCTTATCCCATAAACTAGAAATGGTATTCTTCTATCTCGAAGGAAGAAGAGGGGCACAAGAAATAATTTTTCTGGAATAAATAGAAAGAGGGAAAGGGTTTTATTTATAGGCCTTGAAGTGTCTTTTCTAAACAGTCATGTTTACTCCTGAACAAACATAATAAATGACTTAGATTAATTTGTTATAGCCGACACTCTAGATTTAGTGACGTTTCAAACTCAACTAAAATGATGACGTTTTTTAGCAATGTTTCACTAATGTTTTAATTTTAGTTAAACCGACAACAATTTTAGTGATGATTTCAAACAATTAAAATTGTGACGTTTTGAAAACAATTTCAGTCCAATTTTCGAGCCTAAAAAATTATGTAGAAAAACCTGAAGAAATTTTCAATAAAAAAACATGGACTCGAGATAGCGGGCATCACACGTGTGGGCTTTTGAACCAAATCCCAAACCATTTTTAGTGTATGTCATCTTCCTTTCAAAGGGATGGATGCTTCAAACGGTTGGATCTAATCCTTTGTGCTAACTAGTGGGTATATCACCTACACTCATTTCTTGTATTTTTCCTATGTGGGACACAAGCTCTGCACCAACTACATCAAGGTAGTTCATGAGTTAAACGGGTACTTTGAGACCAATTTGTTTTAATTATTTCTTATTTGTTTTGATCAAATGAGTGTTCCACGTTGTCCACCAAGTGAAGGGGAACGTGCAGATAGCTTGACCACATATTTTAATGACGTGGGTCCCATATTATTTGTTTCAAAGTTTTCCAAAAATATGATTTTGTCAAAACTTGAAATGGGTTGAAAACTGATTTCATCCGACAATCCCTCACATGAATGAAATTGGGGTGAAGAATCAAATTGAATACGAAGATAATTTTAGAGAGAGTATTAGTGGAAAACTGATGCATTAGATAACTTTTATCTTTGAATTTTCTCTAGTGAGAGACCATCGGGTTTACTAGCCAATCAATGAACACAATGTCTTGAATCAATCATTTTTTTATGTAAATAGAGACAATAGAATTCACACAACACTTTTTTAAACATTCTTGGTTCTCTTATTGTGTCCATTTCGACATTGGGCACCTCCTGGTTTATGAGTATGTTAGAGAATATAACTGTTCATTATTCTCATAAAAGTGGCCCCTTCTTACTCACATATGTGATTTCCATAAAGAGTACCCCGTCAATACCCCACTTGGCCCATATGCTTAAGATATAAAAATTATTAAAAATTATATGTGACAAATTGTGACTAATTCATCCTCGGAATGGAAGGAAGAATTGGTTTTCTTCTCAGTGCTAATTAAATTGCACATAATTAGGTTGTCCCATTGAACCTGTTTATTGGGATGTCCATTCGGTTAGGTTGGGTTTCCATTATGGCATTTTTTAAAGTTATAATCGGTTTTAAGACCATTCCCCTGATGAACTTCTCACCCGCTCTCTAGGTAGACCTTTTGTTAGTGGATTTATAACATTTTTCTTTGATTTTACATAGCCAATGAAAATAATTCCACTTGAGGGAAATTATTTAACGGTATCGTGTCTACAATGTTTATGTCGGTACTTATCAGTATAGTAAACACTTTTTACTCTTCCAATCGATTATTGACTACCACAACGTATTACGATTGGTGGCACTAGTTTAGGCCAAATTGAAATATCTTCTAAGAAGTTGCGAAGCCATTATGTTTCTTCTTCGTCTTTATCTAGAGCGATAAATTTTGATTTCATAGTGGATCATGCAATGCATGTTTTCTTTGAGGATTTCTACTAGACGACCACACCTTCAAGAGTAAAGATATATCCACTTGTGGATTTGGAGATGCTTGAGTCAAATATCCAATTTGCATCGTTGTATCCTTCAAGAACAGTTAGATATCTTTCATAGTGCAACCATCCTTTAAGGAGTACATTAGATATTTAAGTACCCTTATTAAGGCCTTCCAATGATCTTCACTAGGATTACTCGTATATTGATTTGACTTACTTACCAAGCATGCTATATTACGTCGAGTGCAGTTTGATAGATATATTAATTTGTCTATTATACAAGAGTATTCTTGTTGTGATTTTATTTCAGCTAAATTAGGTATGGGATGAAGATTTTTATCGAAAGGTGTTTTCATCGGACTCATGTTTTATTTATGATATTTTTCAAGAATTTTCTCGACATAGTGAGATTGAGATAAAATGAGTCCATTGGAAGTTCTAGTAATATTTATTCATTGAATAAGATTCGACGCCCAAATCTTTCATTTCAAATCTATTCTTACCATATGTTTAGTAGAGTAAATGACACCATCGTTATTACGAATGATTAACATTTCTTCTACATACAAACATACTATGACATATCCCTTTTGAGTGCTTTTAATGTAAACACAATTGTTGCACTCATTTATTTTAAAACCATTTGCCTTCATCAAATTGTAAAAAATTTCATCCCACAACTTTGGTGCTTTCTTTAATCCAACAAGTGATTTGATAATCTTGCATACTTTCTTTTCTTTATGAGGAGCAATGAAACCTTTCGATTGTTCCATATATATTTTTTCATCCAATTCCCCATTTAAGAAAACCGTTTTGACATACATTTGCTATGTTCCAAATTGTGTATTGCAGTTGTAATTAGAATGAGTATGGATGTAATTCTTGTAACAAGTGAATGTGTTAAAATAATCAATTCCATAATTTTGCTTGTAGACTTTTGCAACAAGTCTTTCTTTGGATTTATCAATTAACACATCTGTCTTAATTTTTATTTTGAATATCCATTTACATCCTAAAGGTTTCATTCTCGGTGGAAGATCCACTAATTCCCATATATGATTTTGCATAAAGGACTGAATTTCACTATTGATTGTTTCCTTGCAATATGAATCTTCTGGAGTACATAATTCCTCTTTAACACTTTGAGGTTCATTTTCTAAGACATAAGTTAAAGAATTTGGACTAAATGACTTTGAAGTTTTAGCCCTTTTACTACGTTTAGGTTCTTCCTTAATGTCCTTTGCCGTAGACTTGTGATCTATTGACCTTTGAGGATCAGTATCTGTAGCATCATGTATTCTTTATGATAACTTGTTTTTATCCATTTTTACATGGAAAATTATCATCGAAAAATAATGTATTCCCATATTCTATAATTGTATTAACATAAATATCAAGAATATCAAATTTATGCACTAGAAATCGATATGCACTACTACTATTTTCATAATCAATGAAGCCATAATCAATGGTTTTAGTACCTATCTTAACTCGTTTGAGGTTCGTAATAACTACTTTAGCAAGGCACCTTCACACTTTTAAATATTTATATGAAGGTTTTCGAACTTTCCACATTCCATAGGCGATTTTGTTCCTAATGAATTAATTTGTTGAGAATATAATTAGCAGAAATCAAAGCTTCCCCCCCACATGTTTTGAGATAATACAGAACTTATCAACACAACATTCATAATTTCTTTTACTGTTTGGTTTTTACGCTCCGTAGCGCCATTCGATTGAAGTGCATAAGGAGTGGTAGTTTGGTGTACGATACCATTTACGGAACAAAAGTCCTTAAAAGGCGATTCGTATTCACCACCTTTATCACTTCTTGTAGCGTTAATTTTTTTTGCTAAGTTGATTCTCAACCTCATCCTCATAGTGTTTAAACATTTTAATTTCCCCTTCTTTTCTCCTTAATAGATAAACATAATAATATCAAGTGCAATCATCCACAAAACTAATAAAGTATTTTTTTCGCCTCTACTTTGCACAAATTATAAGTCGCATATATCGACGTGAATTAATTCTAAAGGTTCGGTATTTCCTTAAATTGAGTGAAAAGGTTCTAGTTAATTTATCTTCTACACATATTTTACATTTTTGATTTGTATTATTTCTAAATTTTAGACTTAATTTTAATTGAATTTATTTACTTAATATATTATAGTTAACATGTCCTAGTCTACCATGCCACACTTTCATAGACTCAAGAATATAAGTAGAATATGCTATTTTATTATTAGTAATATTAATATTTGGTGCAATAGTCATGACATTCATTTTGAACATCCCATCTAGTAAGTAACCATTTCCCAAATACATGCCATCATTTGTAATTATAAACTCGTCGGAATAAAATATATGTGTAAGCCCTTTCACTACACCATATATCGAGAATGGTCACGATTTTGGGCTATGACAAAGGCCTAGGTACCTAAGTTTTTTGTCACATTTTTGGATTGTGACCATTTTTAGGGTGATCATATTGGGGCTCACGATTCTGAACCGTGATCATAATATAGGGTCACGATTGTTTGGGTGATATTAAGGCCATGGCTTGGTTAGGGCTAAGGACTGTGACCATGTGGTCACGACTCAGAACTTTGACCTTACCTGTGACCATTTCTCATATTGTTTTGATGGTCACGGTCCCCAACCGAGACCATCAATGGTGTAATTTTGGGGATAGTTACGGTCTCAAACCGTAACTCGTAGTTGTGACCAAATTGATCATGGTTCTGAGCCATGATCAAACCCGTGACTATTTAAATTACATTAATATATGGTCACGATTTTAGACCGTGACCATATATTAATATAATTGAAATGGTCACATGTTTAGTCACAGATTAAAACCGTGACTATTTTTAAATTGAATTAAAAAATAAGTTTTAATTTTTTATGTAAGCGCAAATACTTTAGCTTAGACTTTTTTATTTGTATTTATTCTCACTTTGGCATATTTGGCGTATCCTGTTAGAAACTAACACGCACCGACACGTTAAATCAAACTCCAACATCTCTATATTTATTTTAGGAGTTCTTAATTATTCACATTTATATTTGGTATGTGCTTTTAGAAAAATCGAGGATGGATTTTTTGTTTTAAAAATAATGTTTTTTGCCTTGGTCGAACGAAATTTCCATTTCGTTTGAAGGTTGTTAGATATTTTCTTCGAACGAACATCTAACATGGTTGTACTTCTTTACAGTGAATTCTCGTTAGAAACTCGTTAAATATCCATATCGAACGACATGCCTCTGTCATTTGAACGACCTACTGTTCTCGTTCGAACGAACTATCTTTCTCATTCGAATGATCCTTATTTTAGTGCGAACGAGCCATAACCTCGAATTTTGTGTCATACTAATAAATACCTATTTTGAAACCTTTTTTCGTGCGACTTTGGGAAAAAAATCCTTTCTACATATCTTTGTCAAAAAATTTGATTCACACACTTTACATCCCCAATGATTTTGTGAATCCTTTTGAAGCTCTAGAAATTTTCTGTATTTTACATACACATTATGGACAGGATTCTCTACGAATGATCTTGTGACCCGAAGGATCACGTCTAAAGAAGAAGGAAGAAATATTGATCGATGGATATCGAGGGTAAACCGTTACTTGTGGACAATTCTGGACCGAGCCGTTTTGTTTAGAAGTTTTGTGCAGACTACGCGTTATACTTAATCTATCTAAGTAGTATGTAATTCAAATGTTTTGTAAAAAAATCTAAAGTGTTAAATATAGGTTTTGTCCTGAAAAATGATTTTTTCTTATTTACTGTGTGTGATTGCATGCTTAGTTTAGTTTCTATGATTGGATCATGTAGCTTATACAAACATAATTTAATTAAAAATTAAAAATTGCTAAAATTGGAGTTGTGTTGGACATTTAATTATATAAATTAATCCATTAAGTTCACATTGTGCACTCTCATTATGCCTCCCCAAAAAAAACTGTACATGTTTTCAAACATGTATACATTTCCATAAATAAATATTAAGCCATCAAATTGTTCAAATCAAATTAAAAAATTATTAAGCCACTAATTAGTCCATAAATTAAAAAATAATAATAATACAACACAAATTAACTAACTATTAAGCTATTAAATTGTTCAACACAAAATGTATACATTTTCATAAATAAATATTTAAATCTTCAATATGTTCCTTCCACAAAACATATGAAACATGCTCAAAGTGTTCCCTCTCCCACTAGGCCTGTAAATATTTCAAAATGTTTCAAATGGTAAGAAAGGATTTGAATACCAAAATAATTTCGAGATGCCGATGTAGCCAAAAATGGCATCAAAGTCCACGTAATTTGTACGATGAATAAGGTTGGGTCTAATTTATAATCTGAATCTAGGATGTCACTTTTCATATATGAAAATAAATGTCAAATGTGTTGAAAATGTTAAAAATTCTGTTAACATTCTAAATAGGGAATTGTGCTATAATACTCCTTTTTTGGGTTTTCGATTTATGAAAATAGATTTGAATGTACATATGATAATGAAAAGAATATGATTAATTATATAAGTATAATAAACAAGATAAAAATGGATATTAGAAAATGGGTTATCATTACTAATAAGAGATTTTGATGCCTTGTGTCTCAATGAACGTCAAATAACACAAGCCACCAATCGAGGCAACCACACAAATAGTGAACATCAGCAAAAATCGTGACCATTTATGTGGTTACCTTAGATTGGCGGTTTGCTATTAATGTCACATTAAAAACTTAATAAAATATACATAAAATTTATAAAATGTGAGCGGCGAGTAGAAGATGCACAAATGTAAATAAACAAAAGGGTTTTTCCAACACATATGATACAAATAGGCTTGTCATATAAAGGTTAATTAAAACTAAATCTACGTCTAAATTAACTAAAAGATTCTTTAAATTAGGGTTGTCATCAAGAGTAGACTGGAACTCTTTAACGGCCTTTGATGCGTCTATGACACATATAAAAGGCAACATGGAATATTTAATCTTCATCTTAGATAAATCTAATATGACAAGTTTTGAGGCAGGATCAACTTTACCACCATTTGTAGTATCCTCCACCTTCATCCAGTCACAATAGAAGACGACTTATTTAAAATCTAAGTAATTTAGTTCTTGAATTTTTTGGACAATGACATAATAGGTTAGCATCGTATCCTTTGGATTTTTTATCGCATTTTCTAGCCACACAAGAAGTTAAGGCATAAATTAATTTTTTTTTGTTTTGCGTCAACAATTTTTCCTCGCATGGGTATGAGACGAAGTCAAAATCGTTGACGCGAAAGTTTTTAAACTCCTTCGCACGAAAATTGGGACCTTTGACTAGGCGTGTAAGACTTGAAGAGACTTCGCCTCTTTTTAAAAGATGCGTTTATTAATGGATTTATGTTAGGGAATTTTTTACAACACATACATAAATAACTTCAATAAAAGAGGTGGAGAATACCTCCTTTGATACTTATGCCCTAAAATCATTCATCATTCAACTTCTCATCTGATTTTGGCAATTTCTCTCTCATAATTCCTAAACATGTTCATGAAATTGTAGAGTTTAGATGGTAATATAGAGAATACACGTAATCAAATAAAAATAAGTTATATATGCAGCTACTTACTATTCTCAATCTTTAACTTTATCTTTCAATTAAAAGATATAACAAGCTTCTTGCTCATATTACAAATTGGTGAGTCTCACCTCTTTAGGGTTACCGAAAGGTAATTTAATCTCAAACCCCTCAGGTTCTTGATCACCCGTTCTCCACGAGGATTAAACCTCATAATACCTTGTTTTAGCATACATTCCTAGCGTATAACAATGATTCTTATGTTATGAATTCTTTCGCAATTGACCCTATAACATACCATATATTCTTAACGTAATCTTTAATGGTTTCCTCAATTGCTCGAAGAATACATCTAGTGATACCTAAGAATCCCATAAAACATATCCTCGTCACATTGATGCAAAAGTAGGTGTCAGTTATGTCAATAAATGAAGGAGAAAAATATTTCTCTAAGACATAAGTCGCCTCTGCTAATGTGGCTTTTGCAACGTTAATATCCGTCTCGTTTACCATTTTTTCATACAGTAAGGTGAATCACAAACTAATCTACATAATTGCACTATGGAGTTCTTCGTACTTAGCAAAGAAATGCCTAAACAACAGAGGGATTAATCGAATGATGACATGCAAGTCGTGAGACTTGCACTATTTCTAGTCATTTTTTTTCTATCTTACAACCATGTGAAAATTACTGGAATAACCAATCAGAGTATTCAAGTTAAATAACGCATTTACAAAGATCTTTTCCTCACTAGTAGTCAAAGTGACACTAGCTGCGGGAATTGAATTTCTTCTTGTTGTAGGATCAATAGTTAAACAGTTTTTTTCATCTCCTTTAGATTGTGACGCGCCCTCTCTCCATCTCGAATGAGAACAACTCAAGAATTTTCTTATCAGATGTTTTGCAAAAAAATTCTCCGCGTGCATCAAATCAATTACATGCCTTCCACGGTGCTATTTCCAATACGGTAAGTCAAATAAGATTGACCATCTAGACCATGCCTTCATTTTACTAGGATCTTTCAAATCCTCCCTAGATTTATGCTTCTGGCCTGTAAATTGAGGGTGTTTGCATACAAACTTATTCCTGAAGTTGTAACCTTCGCCTTCTCCTCGATTTGATAACTTTCGTCCTACGCTCATGATCGACAGGTAAAAATTTAGACTTGTCGTTCCTAAAAGGGTAATTATTCGATAAAAATCTATGATGATCGACATAAGTTATCTTACCACTATGACGTAGCCAAGTGGATTATGTTTCCTTCGCACAAATGGATATCCATAATAACCATGAACATTACAACTGGACAAGGTCCCATGAGCAGGAAATTCGTGGATCGCGTAGAACACCATTGCTTTAAGTGTGTACTCTTCACCATTATAAGTGCCAAATGCCCTTATGTCCTCATCCCATAACTTTTTAATTTCTTCTATTAACGGGGCAAAAAAAATATCAATGTCATCACCTAGAGCCTTTAGCCCTAGTATCAATAACAACTATAATGTGAACATTTTTCTCATGCATAGTGTTGGAGGGAGACTTATAAGTTCCATGAGAACTGGCTAATAATTTTGATTAGTTCTTAAATTATCGATAGGGTTAAACTCATCGATTGATAATGTAAGATGGAAATTACACGGTTCCTTTTAAAAATTCAGGGTGTTATGTATTCACTTCCAGGTGATTGATTAACTGGATGATGTATGAGATTCCTTCCCACCTCAGCTTGAGTGTGCCATGTCAGGGCCTGTGCTATCCACAGTACAATGAAAAATATTTTTAATTGTGTCCCGAGGGGAAAACACTTCAATACTTATTGTTGAACTTATGAGCACTTAGGAAATTTGGCATGTTTGTCTTTTCCACTCTCACAAACCATATATCTTGGCTCATTGCATACAATACACTCATCTATCAGTTCATCATTGATGTGCAATATGCAATCATTCTTTCATACATGAATAAATATGTACTTCAAGCCCAAACCCTTCAAGCTCTTCTTCATGCTCAAATAACTATCTGGTAACTTGTTCCCTTTTGAGAGAATATCTTTACCCCACTTAAGAATTCATGTTATGATGTTGCTCAACAAACTTAATTCACTCTTCATATTATGCAAATCGATCATTAAGTATAATTTTGAGTGATCTTCTCCATCATTTTTATACAAAGGTCTAGCTGGATCGATTATTAATTGTATGTATTCCTGATCTTCTAGTAATTCAACATCAACTTATTCATTGAATGCTACATAATGCACATTATACATATCCATAGGCTAGTGGTTTTTATGGTGGCAGACTGAGTAAGCATCATCAATTAGGCCTATTAAAGGATGATATGCCGACGAATCATTCACCACTTTAACCCAGTGGGATTTCATTATGTGCTTGTGTATCGATAATTCTTTCAGAACATATGGTACATTCTTTTCTCCATGGAATGTCCATATATTATAGTCTTGCTACATAACAAACATTAGTAAATTCAATTCAACGTCTTCCAAAGATTTAATTTTTCATGCATATAATGGCTATAAGGACACGAAATCTTATCACTAAAGACTTCTATCGGCATATTTAAAAAATTCACAAACACCCTTTCCATTATTACCCTAGACTTTAATAATCTCTCCCATTCACTCTTTGTATTGTGGGAAACCCATTAAATAGTCTTTTAAATTCAAGTCACCTATATAAATAGGCTGAAATGAAGGTCATGCTCTATACAAGAACTCTTAGTTTATAATTAAAGCTAATTCATTCAACCCAAGAAAATTCAAGCAAATTCATTTAACCTGATCATTCAATAAATATGAAATAAAACCAAACAAGTTAAGATGCCATCAAACCCCAAAAGTTTAAATTAAATTAACTTATGATGTCAACATATGTGCCGCATAATTTAAACATTACAAACTTGTTTCCAAATAAAACATTGTTCTTCGCCTAATCCTGAACAACAAACAAATTGGCCAGGCAATATAACAATTTCGATAATATTTTAACAGAGGCCCTTCACTGGAGTCAACATGCATAGGCTTATCTCCGCAACCATTATATTTATCAACCAATATCTAAGCCTCACCCACTGCCAAAGAGTGATTATGGACAGGTGTTTTGACATTTATGGAAACGAGTGTGCACGTACCAATGACCCTGCTATTGGATAAGTGCTTAAATAATACTCCTCTCCATAGTCACAATCCATGGGTGATGATTATATATGGAATGTTGCAGTAGGAGGCACTTGGGAGGGAAATGTTACAAGAGGAGACACTTAAGAGGGGAAACCTTGAGGCATAGGGTATGAGAATGTTTGAGGATGCATCTAGGAGGGGAAACTATGTTTTTGACAAAATAATTGGACCAACCCCTTGATTTCATTCGTTAGTATTCCAAAGTTGCTGATAACATTGACCAAGTACCTACTAAGCTCTGACACTTACCCTTGTATCATGGTCTATTTTTTTGCCTAGCTTAATATGTGACTCTTCGTTGAAGAGATCTCGTCAACTAGAAGTGTAGTGTGCCATAATTTTCTACTTATCATATGTGATCCCACACCTCTTGCCCTCCCCATTTTATCATTACTAAGTGCCTTAGAAAGGACATCTTCTTCAATTTCACTAGGGCTACACTTGGACTGAATGTTCATGATGCCTTCTATAATTTTGTGACACCCCGCTCAAAATAATAATGGGTGGTCAGCCCTATACTAAAATAATCAGGAATCTCAAGTGGATCATTCTCAGCATCTACTGACGATTCTAAAATAAACACGACTAACTACACATTATTATAAAAAGAGGGTGCCGATTTTTTTTAAACACGACTACAACAAACTATACAACAACTACCAACAACATAATGACTAAATATGATAAGAGACACACACATGCTAAAATAATAATACTAGAGTACAATAAAATGTACAAAATAAAATACCTGAATATGCTGTCGGGTCATAGACAATACAACAGTCTAAGAACGAAAATATAAAAGCGCTACACTACAACACTTGGGTATAAACCCGATACACAAACTGAATCCTGATCTAGATACACGAAAGATAGGAAGCGACTATAACAAAATACCGCAATAGTCCGCTACTGCCACAACTCCACGAATACACTGGATGGATATCATCAATGGCGTCCTTACGGAGGAACACATAAAATAATACAATATATACATGGTAAGAGAAAATATAAACGGGTCAGAGCCCGAGGTGTGAAAACATTTTAGCAAGTGCATTAAAATGCATAATAATTATAAATGCATTATAACCTGATTAAAGTGGAGTCGCACTCTCCCGAAAATCCAACTCACCTCTCAACTTAAGCGTACATCTAAACGTATGTACATGATCCTCAAATAATTGCCCAAAACTATCTAGGGCAACAATATAACCTACCCCCAAATTTATACTCAATTAATATTCATCTAAATCATATCTCTCAACTTCTACTATTTCCAATCTCAAATATTCGTCAACTTACTAACATATAAAATATACGTAAACATCCTCTTACTAGAATTTATCATATTCTAGTTAGGCACATATATATAAATATATATATGAGTTATTAGCATCTAAATGCTAAGGATTAAACTTCTCCCAATTCTCAATACTACACTGCGTTTCGTGCGTGGGACGTCTCGCAAGTGAAATCCAAATAAGGAACCCCCCGATACACTACTCCTCGGCAGTATTGATTATCGAGATTCATTATGCCCTCAATGCATGACGTATGTAACCCCAAATTCTTATATATTAAAAATAATTAACTATTCTCAATTCTCAACAATGCACGGCATTTCGTGCGTGGGACGTCTCGCAAGCGAAATCCAAACAAGGAATCCTCCAGATACACTACTCCTTGGCACTGTCGATTGTCAAGATATATACTAATATGATAAATATGAGAACTAAGGACTAAATTTTTCTCACTCCCAACATTGAATGGTGTTTCGTGCATGGGACATCTCGCAAGCGAAATCCAAATAAGGAACCCCCCTGATACACTACTCCTTGGCAATGTTGGTCGTTGAGGTCCATTATGCCCTCGATACCCATGGTAATATATATACTCATTTAATTATATACGCTTCATCTTCACTTTAATATATTAATCATAATTTAGTCCAGATAAAATCTCCTAGAATGAGATTCAATCAATCTTCTTATATCTCTTTACTCTAGAGACAAATATATGATATCTCATAATCGTATAAAATTAATATACTATTCACACAAGTATAATAATAACCATCCCAATGAGCTATAACTCGAGGATGTAGGTTCTCAATGCTATCATCTACCAGGGTATCAGTCATATATCATCTTGGGTACCAACGGTGGGAATCTCACACCGCTTTGGTAAAAATCAAATCACAACGTACGGAAAGCGTTCATAGTTCCTCCCTGAAAATGAGACGAAACAAACCCACCACGTCTCACCCCTAATAAAAATCACACAATAATGATGGACGCTATGACCTGGGGACTATACGCTCCCTGCTCCTTAAGCCAGGGGCCTCACCCACATCGCGCAACTTCCCATGATAGCATAAAGGGGGTATGCTTCACCTATATATATATTTTTATATCATTCACACTAGATATACATACATCATGACATCATATAAATGTATACCATCACACAAGGTATATATATATCACACTATTTACATACTCTTATTACGCTCTTAGGCATAAAGGAATTTATTTCCATTTATTAGTATATTTTACTCTCGATATACTATTCGTCAATAACTCACATAACTTCTCGACTTTGTATACATGATACTATTTCTCACTTGAAATTCACATCTCACTTCTATTTGGAGGAATCATCTCTCAATTCTACTTACGTTGAGGATATTCTCTATATCCTTATGCACATCGATCAACATTTATCATTTATATGAAAGATCTCCCAATTCAATTTACGTTGAGGATATTCTCTATATCCGTATGCACATCGATCAACATTTCTTATTCTCAATCCATAATATGGTTCAATTTATCATATGAACGTTTTAAAGTTATCCCATTTGGGATTTTAATTATAAAATCCATTATCACTAAGCGCATCCTAACTCTCTTATAAATCCATAATTATCTCCAAATAGAGTTCTCAATGATAGTGGGCTTCCCCACTAGTCGGTGTGATACGTTCCAATCAGTATTCTCTCGAATTAAGTCAATATGACTCCAACAATTTATATAAGGGAAACTTCCTTAAAGTCTCCAAAACATACTTCTCATAACTTATGTAAAGGTTCCCGATCGATAAACCCAAACGAAACGAAATGAAACTCACCCCAGAAAAACTTTCCCAAAATAACCATGTTTCCGAATCGATTCGGGCCCAATCTCAATCGATTCAGCCCAACGAATCGGTTCGGACTCCATGGCAGCTCGATTCGGGTCAAAAGAACTGTCATGCTGGAACATTCCGAATCGATTCAGATTTGGGCCGAATCAATTCGGCCTGTTCAATAGCTACGGAAATGGCAATTTTTCTCCAAAATCCAAAATTCCAAAAATCATATTTATCATCTTCTTCTCTTCATTTCTCTTCACCCCCCCCACACACACAAACACACACACACACACACACACACACACACACACACACATATATATATATATATATATATATATATATATCATCAAAATTCATTATATAACTCAACCCAACCATTTTATATCCTCAAATCCATATATACACATCAAATGTAAAATTTTACCCAAAATCTAGGTTTTAACATTTTAAACCCAAAATCCATAATTTTGTTCACAAATCATGAAATAAATGGTACACAACAATTATTTAGTAAGTTTAATCACTTGCCTCAAATTTGTAGAGGTTGGAAAGCCCTCGAAATCATGGATTGGTCGGAGTTCCCAAATTTTTCCTCTTTCTCTTCTTCTTTTCTTCTTCTCTCTTTCTTTCTCTCTCTCTAAGGAGATATGTTTCTCCCGTAGGCTTAATAAGCCTTATCTCCCAAAATACACAACTTTAAATGATCATACACACTTTAAATGACTTGGTCATTTTAATTCGAGCCAAACGAACTTAAAATATTTCGGAACCCAAATAAGACCCCAGTATAGTCATTTTGACTATCTCGACCCTTCCAGAATCAACCGCACCCTCAGAATTGTCATTCGAATTACTTTCTGACATCTTCAAATTTTGACCTCAAATGCCAATTTAATAATTCTCCAATTAAAATAATATTTATTTCTCCCCAAAAGAAATAAATTATTGTCCAAAACATCTCGGGGCATTACAGACTTCCCCATTTACAAGAATTTCGCCCTCGAAATTAAGCTAAGCCTAATACTCCAAAGCTCAACTAGTTTCTACGACACTTATCCTCACGATGACGATACATTTTCCTCCCACTTCTCACGACGAATTATATTAATTTTATAAAACCAATTTTAACAACTAGGGCGCCCGTACACCCTTTATTCGAGCTCTACTCGCATAAACATAATTAGGCTTCACTTGCCTTCAATAGTACCATAACTCGAAATATATTTAATTATACTAACATACTAATAATATAACGATTTTGAAAGGTCCAGAGATTTAAATCCTCTCAATTCCTGACATTCGCTACTTTCGTGTGGGGGAGGTCTCGCAAGCGAAATTTAAACAAGGAACCCTCCCAATACACTACTATGTAGTGACGTCGGGGATTGAGAGTTAGTTTGATTGGAACTAGAGTTTAGAAATATTTTTGTGTAAATCATTTTTGAAATTGCCCAAAGTCCTATAAAAAGTTTATTTTAAAAACAGTTTATATCTTTCGACATTTAAATAAAATACCTTATGCCCAAGACACAAGTTTTTAATAGTTATCATACTCATAATAATATATAGTTCTCAAAATTAACATAATTTTGAGCAAGAATCTCTCGCTCAATAATAATCCACTAAATTCTGAATCATTTCAGTAATAATCTGTTACATCATAATAATATATTGCCATACACTAGGCTCTTCCATAGCTGGAATATAATAAATATATAAGTCTAGCACGACCATAAATCAATAGCTTTATCATCTCTACACAACACATTACAATAATTCTCACGCTCATAGGGAAATTAAAGCTCTATATTAGCACATCACAAGATAATCTATCATCTCAAAAGGTAATAATATAAGAGCCTCACTTGCTCAAAATTCCCTTACGGGTCATTCCATACATAATAGGGTTATAACACTACCCTCTGATATCAAACTTAGATAGGACACTCCAAAAGTCTCATATATCATAATCCTATTCATAAAGGA
Source organism: Sambucus nigra (assembly GCA_949130495.1). Lineage (NCBI taxonomy): Eukaryota > Viridiplantae > Streptophyta > Magnoliopsida > Dipsacales > Adoxaceae > Sambucus > Sambucus nigra. Next base: position 505,400,930 of record OX422214.1, on the reverse strand, counting down.
ATATAACTTACATCATACCTCTCTAGTCCGATTTCATCTCTTCATCAATGGGTTCCCACACAAAGTCCCCCGGCCTAAAATGACCTCGAATCTGCTGTAAGGTTTTCACATCCAAAACATCCTCAAAACGTGGTCCTCTACCTCTTTTATGATAATTTTTCTTTCAATGACCTATTTCTTTACAAAAGAAACATCTACCCGTAAATCCTCTCTGCCCATCTTGAGGAACATAACTTTGCTGCGATCCTCTATAGTCCTGCTCGTACCCTCTGGCATCCCTGGCATTCTCTTCACCAGACCTACTTGATGAACTCGAATCTTTAAAGTTCTTACCCCCTCGTGAACAAGAGGATATTCATGACACTGTAATAGTCCCGCATTCACTACCTCGGTGAAAGCCACTAAGGTTGGGTTCCCTAACAAATGCTGTCAAATTTGCCAATTTAAGCCTCATATGAACTTCGATATTCTTTTCACTTTTGTATTCACCTCATTGGGCAATAAATTCTCCAATCAAGTAAATTCTTCCTCATACTCGGCCACCGTTCTATTACCTTGAAACACATCGATCAATTTCCTCCTCATTTCTTTCTGGAATGCAAAAGGAAAATACTTTCGGTCAAAGAGTTCCCAAAAATCTGTTACGAAAAATGTATCTCTCTGTTCCGATGTGGTGATAGACTCCCACCATTGGAGAGCTGTTCCCGTTAACTTAAAGGTGGCAAGAAATTATTTTCGCACCTCGCTACATTCAACCATACGAAGGTGCCTCTGTATACTAATCTTCCATCGAGTTGAAGCCATCACATCAAATCCCCCTAAAAACTCTGGAGGATGACCCTTCCTAAAATATTCCCGTACTCTTTCCCACAAAGACGGTCCTGGAAGGGTTTGGGCTACTTGAACTGCAGGTTGATGTGCCATCGCAGAAATAGAAGTAGTTACTTCTTGCGCCACAATACTGGCAACTTCATATGTGGTTATAGTCCTTTGAGGCAATTGGGGTTGCACACTCTTAGCCCCTTCATTTTCCATGCCTGAACGACTTCTCTTTAGTGGCATCTGAAATAAGACCAATTGTATCAGAACGCCTTTCAAATGTTTTCTCATCACAGAAGAAAATATAGACGTGTGAACACAACAGTCCTAATAATAGGTCTCTACATCAAGAACGCTCACGGAAAATTGCAGAAAACCCACACATATCCTAAAGACACTAGAACTTGATGCTTTGATACCACCTATGACACCCCGCTCAAAATAATAACGGGTGGCCATCCCTATACTAAAATAATCTAGAATCTCAAGTTGATCATTCTCAGCATCTACTGATGATTCTAAAATAAACACGGCTAACTACCCATTATTACAAAAAGTGGGTGCCAATTTTTTTTTTAAACATCACTACAACAAACTATACAACAATTACCAACAGCATAACGACTAAATATGATAAGAGACACACACATGCTAAAGTAACAATACTAGAGTATAATAAAATGTAAAAAATAAAATACCCGAATATGTTGTCGGGTCACAAACAATACAACAGTCTAAAAAGGAAAATATAAAAGTGCTTCACTACAACACTTGGGTATAAACCCGATACACAAACTGAATCCTGATCTAGATACACGAAAGATAGGAAACAACTATAACAAAATACCGCAACAGTTCTCTACTGCCACAGCTCCATGAATACACTGGATGGATATCATCAATGGCGTCCTTACGGAGGAACACCTAAAATAATACAATATATACATGGCAAGAGAAAATATAAACGGGACAAAGCCTGAGGTGTTAAAACATTTTAGCAAGTGCATTAAAATGCATAATAATTGTAAATGCATTATAACATGATTAAAGTGGAGTCGCACTCTCCCGAAAATCCAACTCACCTCTTAACTAAAGCGCGCATCTAAACGTATGTACATGATCCTCAAATAATTTCCCAAAACTATATAGGGCAATAATCTAACCTACCCCCAAATTTATACTCAATTAATATTCATGTCAATCATATCTCTCAACTTCTACTATTTCCAATCTCCAATATTCGTCAACTTACTAACATATAAAATATACGTAAACATTCTCTTACTAAAATTTATCATATTCTAGTTAGGCATACATATATAAATATATATATGAGTTATTAGCATCTAAATGCTAAGGACTAAACTTCTCCCAATTCTCAATACTGCACTGCATTTCGTGCGTGGGACGTCTTGCAAGTGAAATTCAAACAAAGAACCCCCCCGATACACTACTCCTCGGCAGTATTGATTATCGAGATTCATTATGCCCTCAATACATGACGCAGATAACCACAAATTCTTATATAATATAAATAATTAACTATTCTCAAATTTTAACAGTGCACGGCGTTTCATGAGCGAGACATCTCGTAAGCAAAATCCAAACAAGGAACCCCCCGATACACTACTCCTTGGCACTGTCGATTGTCGAGATATGTACTAATATGATAAATATGATCACTAAAGACTAAATTCTCCTCACTCCCAACATTGCACAACGTTTCGTGCGTGGGATGTCTCGCAAGAGAAATCCAAACAAGGAACCCCCCAATACACTACTCCGTGGCAATGTTGGTCATTGAGGTCCATTATTTCCTCGATACCCATGGTAATATATATACTCATTCAATTATATACGCTTCATCTTAAATTTAATATATTCATCACAATTTAGTCTGGATAAAATCTCCCAGAATGAGATTCAATCAATCTTCTTATATCTCTTTACTCTAGAGACAAATATATGATATCTCATAATCATATACAATTAATATACTATTCACACAAGTATATTAATAACCATCCCAATGAGCTATAACTCGAGAATGTAGGTTCTCAATTCTATCATCTACCAGGGAATCACTCGCATATCATCCTGGGTACCAACGGTCAGAATCTCACACCGCCTTGGTAAAAACTAATTCACAACGTACGGGCAACGGTCATAGTTCCTCCCCAGAAATGAGACGAAACATACCCACCACGTCTCACCCCCAATAAAAATCACACAATAATAATGGACGCTATGACCTGGGGACTATACACTCCCTGCTCCTCAAGCCAATGGCCTCACCCACATCGCGCAACTTCCCATGATAGCATTGAGGGGGTATGCTTCATATATATATATATATATATATATATATATATATATCATTCACACTAGATATACATACATCATCACATCATATAAATGTATACCATCACACAAGGTATACATATATCACACTATTTACATACTCTTATTACGCTCATAGGCGTAAAGGAATTTATTTTCATTTATTAGTATATTTTACTCTCGATATACTATTCGTCAATAACTCACATAACTTACCGACTTTGTATACACGATACTATTTCTCACTTGAAATTCACGCCTCACTTCTATTTGGAGGAATCATCTCTCAATTCTACTTACGTTGAGGATATTCTCTATATCCTTATACACATCTATCAACATTTATCATTTATATGAAACATCTTCCAATTCAATTTACGTTGAGGATATTCTCTATATCCGTATGCACATCGATCAACATGTCTTATTCTCAATCCATAATATGGTTCTATTTATCATATGAGCGTTTTAAAGTTATCCCATTAGGGATTTTAATTCTAAAATCCATTATAACTAAGTGCATCCTAACTCTCTCTTATAAATCCATAATTATCTCCAAATAGAGATCTCAATGATAGTTGGTTTCCCCACTAGTCAGTGCGATACTTTCCAATCGGTATTCTCTTGAATTAAGTCAACATGACTCCAAAAATTTATAGAAGGGAAACTTCCTAAAAGTCTCCAAAACATACTTCTCATAACTTATGTGAGGGTTCCCAATCGATAAACCCAAACAAAACGGAACGAAACTCACCCTTGAAAAACTTCCCCAAAACAACCCTGTTTTCGAATCGATTCGGGTCCAATCTGAATCGATTCGGCCTCTAAGACGAATCGATTCGGGTCAAAAGAACTATCAAGATGGAACATTCCGAATCGATTCGGATTGGGGCCGAATCAATTTGGCTTGTTTAACAGTTACGAAAATGGCAATTTTTCTCCAAAATCCAAAATTCCAAAAATCATATTTATCATCTTCTTCTCTTCATTTCACTTCAACCCCCCCCCCCCCCCCCCACACACACACACACATATATATATATATATATATCATCAAAATTCATTATATAACTCAACCCAACCATTTTATATCCTCAAATCCATATATACACATCAAATATAAAATTTTACCCAAAATCTAGGTTTTAACATTTTAAACCCAAAATCCATAATTTTGTTCACAAATCATGAAATAAATGGTACACAACAATTATTTAGTAAGTTTAATCACTTGCCTCAAATTTGTAGATGTTGGATCGCCCTCGAAATCATGGATTGGTAGGAGTTCCCAAATTTTTCCTCTTTCTCTTCTTCTTTTCTTCTTCTCTCTTTCTTTCTCTCTCTCTAAGGAGATATGTTTCTCCCGTAGGCTTAATAAGCCTTATCTCCCAAAATACACAACTTTAAATGATCATACACACTTTAAATGACTTGGTCATTTTAATTCGAGCCAAACGAACTTAAAATATTTCAGAACCCAAATAAGACCCAAGTATAGTCATTTTGACTATCTCGACCCTTCCAGAATCAACCGCACCCTCAGAATTGTCATTCGAATTACTTTCTGACATCTTTAAATTTTGACCTCAAATGCCAATTTAATAATTATCCAATTAAAATAATATTTATTTCTCCCCAAAATAAATAAATTATTGTCCAAAAAATCTCGGGGTATTACAGACTTCCCCATTTACAAGAATTTCGCCCTCGAAATTAAGCTAAGCCTAATACTCCAAAGCTCAACTAGTTTCTACGACACTTATCCTCACGATGATGATACATTTTCCACCCACTTCTCACGACGAATTATATTAATTTTATAAAACCAATTTTAACAACTAGGGCGCCCATACACCCTTTATTCGAGCTCTACTCGCATAAACATAATTAGGCTTCACTTGCCTTCAATAGTACCATAACTCGAAATATATTTAATTATACTAACATACTAATAATATAACGATTTTGAAAGGTCCAGAGATTTAAATCCTCTCAATTGATGACATTCGCTACTTTCATGTGGGGGAGGTCTCGCAAGCGAAATTTAAACAAGGAACCCTCCCAATACACTACTATGTAGTGACGTCGGGGATTGAGAGTTAGTTTGATTGGAACTAGAGTTTAGAAATATTTTTGTGTAAATCATTTTTGAAATTGCCCAAAGGCCTATAAAAAGTTTATTTTAAAAACAATTTATATCTTTCGACATTTAAATAAAATACCTTATGCCCAAGACACAAGGTTTTAATAGTTATCATACTCATAATAATATATAGTTCTCAAAATTAACATAATTTTGAGCAAGAATCTCTCGCTCAATAATAATCCACTAAATTCTGAATCATTTCAGTAATAATCTGTTACATCATAATAATATATTGCCATACACTAGGCTCTTCCATAGCTAGAATATAATAAATATATAAGTCTAGCACGACCATAAATCAATAGCTTTATCATCTCTACACAACACACTACAATAATTCTCACGCTCATAGGGAAATTAAAGCTCTATATTAGCACATCACAAGATAATCTATCATCTCAAAAGATAATAATATAAGAGCCTCACTTGCTGAAAATTCCCTTACGGGTCATTCCATACATAATAGGGTTATAGAACTACCCTCTCATATCAAACTTAGATAGGACACTACCAAAGTCTCATATATCATAATCCTATTCATAAAGGAATATAACTTACATCATACCTCTCTAGTCCGATTTCATCTCTTCATCAATGGGTTCCCACACAAAGTCCCCCGGCCTAAAATGACCTCGAATCTGCTGTAAGGTTTTCACATCCAAAACATCCTCAAAACGTGGTCCTCTACCTCTTTTATGACAATCTTTCTTTCTATGACCTATTTCTTTACAAAAGAAACATCTATCCGTAAATCCTCTCTGCCCATCTTGAGGAACATAACTTTGTTGCGATCCTCTATAGTCCTGCTCATACCCTCTGGCATCCCTGTCATTCTCTTCACCAGACCTAATTGATGAACTCGAATCTTTAAAGTTCTTACCCCCTCGTGAACAAGAGGATATTCATGACACTGTAATAGTCCCGCATTCACTACCTCGGTGAAAGCCACTAAGGCTGGGTTCCCTAACAAATGCTGTCAAATTTGCCAATTTAAGCCTCATATGAACTTCGATATTCGTTTCTCTTTTGTATTCACCTCATCGGGCAATAAATTCGCCAATCAAGTAAATTCTTCCTCATACTCGGCCACCGTTCTATTACCTTGAAACACATCTATCAATTTCCACCTCATTTCTTTCTGGAATGCAAAAGGAAAATACTTTCGGTCAAAGAGTTCCCAAAAATGTGTTACGAAAAATGTATCTCTCTGTTCCGATGTGGTGATAGACTCCCACCATTGGAGAGATGTTCCCGTTAACTTAAAGGTGGCGAGAAATTATTTCCGCACCTCGCTACATTCAACCATACGAAGGTGCCTCTGTATACTAATCTTCCATCGAGTTGAAGCCATCACATCAAATCCCCCTAAAAACTCTGGAGGATGTCCCTTCCTAAAATATTCCCGTACTCTTTCCCACAAAGACGGTCCTGGAAGGGTTTGGGCTGCTTGAACTGCAGGTTGATGCGCCATCGCAGAAATAGTAGTAGTTACTGCTTGCGCCACAATACTGGCAACTTCATATGTGGTTATAGTCCTTTGAGGCAATTGGGGTTGCACACTCTTAGCCCCTTCATTTTCCATGCCTGAACGACTTCTCTTTAGTGGCATGTGAAATAAGACCAATTGTATTAGAACGCCTTTCAAATGTTTTCTCATCACAGAAGAAAATATAGACGTGTGAACACAACAGTCCTAATAATAGGTCTCTACATCAAGAACGCTCACGGAAGATTGCAGAAAACCCACACATATCCTAAAGACACTAGAACTTGATGCTTTGATACCACCTATGACACCCCGCTCAAAATAATAACGGGTGGCCATCCCTATACTAAAATAATCAAGAATCTCAAGTGGATCATTCTCAGCATCTACTGATGATTCTAAAATAAACACGGATAACTACCCATTATTACAAAAAGAGGGTGCCATTTTTTTTTTGAAACATCACTACAACAAACTATACAACAATTACCAACAGCATAACGACTAAATATGATAAGAGACACACACATGCTAAAGTAACAATACTAGAGTATAATAAAATGTAAAAAATAAAATACCCGAATATGTTGTCGGGTCACAAACAATACAACAGTCTAAAAAGGAAAATATAAAAGTGCTACACTACAACACTTGGGTATAAACCCGATACACAAACTGAATCCTGATCTAGATACACGAAAGATAGGAAACAACTATAACAAAATACCGCAACAGTTCTCTACTGCCACAGCTCCATGAATACACTGGATGGATATCATCAATGGCGTCCTTACGGAGGAACACCTAAAATAATACAATATATACATGTAAAGAGAAAATATAAACGGGCCAAAGCCTGAGGTGTTAAAACATTTTAGCAAGTGCATTAAAATGCATAATAATTGTAAATGCATTATAACATGATTAAAGTGGAGTCGCACTCTCCCAAAAATCCAACTCACCTCTCAACTAAAGCGCGCATCTAAACGTATGTACATGATCCTCAAATAATTCCCCAAAACTATCTAGGGCAATAATCTAACCTACCCCCAAATTTATACTCAATTAATATTCATGTCAATCATATCTCTCAACTTCTACTATTTCCAATCTCCAATATTCGTCAACTTACTAACATATAAAATATACGTAAACATTCTCTTACTAAAATTTATCATATTCTAGTTAGGCATACATATATAAATATATATATGAGTTATTAGCATCTAAATGCTAAGGACTAAACTTCTCCCAATTCTCAATACTGCACTGCGTTTCGTGCGTGGGACGTCTCGCAAGTGAAATTCAAACAAAGAACCCCCCCGATACACTACTCCTCGGCAATATTGATTATCGAGATTCATTATGCCCTCAATACATGACGCATATAACCTCAAATTCTTATATAATATAAATAATTAACTATTCTCAAATTTTAACAGTGCACGGCGTTTCATGAGCGAGACGTCTCGTAAGCAAAATCCAAACAAGGAACCCCCCGATACACTACTCCTTGGCACTGTCGATTGTCGAGATATGTACTAATATGATAAATATGATCACTAAAGACTAAATTCTCTTCACTCCCAACACTCGACAACGTTTCGTGCGTGGGATGTCTCGCAAGAGAAATCCAAACAAGGAACCCCCCCGATACACTACTCGTTGGCAATGTTGGTCGTTGAGGTCAATTATTTCCTCGATACCCATGCTAATATATATACTCATTCAATTATATACGCTTCATCTTAACTTTAATATATTCATCACAATTTAGTCTGGATAAAATCTCCCAGAATGAGATTCAATCAATCTTCTTATATCTCTTTACTCTAGAGACAAATATATGATATCTCATAATCATATACAATTAATATACTATTCACACAAGTATAATAATAACCATCCCAATGAGCTATAACTCGAGAATGTAGGTTCTCAATTCTATCATCTACCAGGGAATCACTCGCATATCATCCTGGGTACCAACGGTCAGAATCTCACACCGCCTTGGTAAAAACTAATTCACAACGTACGGGCAACGGTCATAGTTCCTCCCCAGAAATGAGACGAAACATACCCACCACGTCTCACCCCTAATAAAAATCACACAATAATAATGGACGCTATGACCTGGGGACTATACGCTCCCTGCTCCTCAAGCCAATGGCCTCACCCACATCGCGCAACTTCCCATGATAGCATAGAGGGGGTATGCTTCATATATATATATATATATATATATATATATATATATATATATATATATATATATATATATCATTCACACCAGATATACATACATCATCACATCATATAAATGTATACCATCACACAAGGTATACATATATCACACTATTTACGTACTCTTATTACGCTCTTAGGCGTAAAGGAATTTATTTTCATTTATTAGTCTATTTTACTCTCGATATACTATTTGTCAATAACTCACATAACTTACCGACTTTGTATACACGATACTATTTCTCACTTGAAATTGACGCCTCACTTCTATTTGGAGGAATCATCTCTCAATTCTACTTACGTTGAGGATATTCTCTATATCCTTATACACATCGATCAACATTTATCATTTATATGAAACATCTTCCAATTCAATTTACGTTGAGGATATTCTCTATATCCGTATGCACATCGATCAACATTTCTTATTCTCAATCCATAATATGGTTCAATTTATCATATGAGCGTTTTAAAGTTATCCCATTTGGGATTTTAATTCTAAAATCCATTATAACTAAGCGCATCCTAACTCTCTCTTATAAATCCATAATTATCTCCAAATAGAGATCTCAATGATAGTTGGTTTCCCCACTAGTCAATGCGATACTTTCCAATCGGTATTCTCTTGAATTAAGTCAACATGACTCCAAAAATTTATAGAAGGGAAATTTCCTAAAAGTCTCCAAAACATACTTCTCATAACTTATGTGAGGGTTCCCGATCGATAAACCCAAACAAAAAGGAATGAAACTCACCCTAGAAAAACTTCCCCAAAACAACCCTATTTTCGAATCGATTCGAGTCCAATCTGAATCGATTCGGCCCCTAAGACGAATCGATTCGGGTCAAAAGACCTATCAAGATGGAACATTCCGAATCGATTCGGATTGGGGCCGAATCAATTTGGCTTGTTTAACAGTTACGAAAATGGCAATTTTTCTCCAAAATCCAAAATTCCAAAAATCATATTTATCATCTTCTCTTCAATGCTCTTCAACCCAAACACACATATATATATATATACAACCCAACCATTTTATAACCTCAAATCCATATATACACATCAAATGTAAGATTTTACCCAAAATCTAGGTTTTAACATTTTAAACCCAAAATCCATCCTGAAATAAATGATACACAACAATTATTTAGCAAGTTTAGTCACTTGTCTCAAATTTATAGACGTTAGATCGCCCTCGAAATGGCGAATTGGCCGGAGTTCCTAACTTTTTCCTCTTTCTCTTCTCCTTTTCTTCTTCTCTCTTTCTTTCTCTCTCCCTAAGGAGAATTGTTTCTCCCGTAGGTTTAATAAGCCTTATCTCCCAAAATACACAACTTCAAATGATCATACACACTTTAAATGACTCGTTCACTTTAATTCGAGCCAAACGAACTTAAAATATTTCGGAACCCAAATACGACCCAAGTACAGTCACTTTGACTGTCTCGACCCTTCCAGAATCAATCGCACCCTCAGAATTGTCATTCAAATTACTTTTTAACATCTTCAAATTTTGACCTCAAATGCCAATTTAATAATTATCCAATTAAAATAATATTTATTTCTCCCAAAAATAATTAAATTATTTTCCCAAAAATCTCGGGGTATTACAAATTTCTTATAACATAATATTATATTTAGGTATATAATTTTAATATTATTTTATTATAACGTGTATATATATGATAACTAAATTCAAACTCACTAGAGTCGGTGCTAATTTATCTGAAATTTATTGATCCCTTCTCTGGGAGTCCCATCGATCTTGTTCATCAATTAACCCTTTAGACCATAATATGATTTAGCCCCATGTTTGTGGACATTACCTATTTTTGCCCTCTCTATTTATTTTTCTCCTCCCGGTCAATTTTTTCTCCCTGACCTCATTCTCCGAGAAGTTGTTCCAGTGGTCGATGTGCATTTTAATATTTGGGGGAACTTTATATTTCAACGCATAAATATTAGAACTTGATGCCCCCTTTGGGAAAAAGACTTCTGAAGGTTCTTTTGTTAGGTTTTTATATGTTTACTTACTCATAAAAGAATCTTTGTCTTTAAATGGGATGGGAATTTAAAAGTCCTATAAAGTTGACCGACGTGTCATCCTTATGGAAGGTGATAAGCACCACCCAAAAGTGTACATTTTATACCATGAATAGATGTATTTTAGTTACCAATTCTCGACAAATATGGGTCTCATGTGCTTAAATATTTATCATGTAGGTCAAATGCACGTTGCGGTGTTCAAATGCGTAATTCAAGGCAATTGTGCGCAATATGGAGCTAATTACCCTTGTCCTGTATCCTAGCCAACCCTAAACCTAACCCAAACCCTGTGTATGATTTGTTTGTCCCTTTGTATTATTTTTTAGATTTTTAGTTTGAGTCACTTTATTTTTAGTATTTATTTTTGATTTATTTAGTATTTTCTAGGATTTGTTTTCTATTTTTCTATTTTATCTTTATTAGTATAATTCTATTTTGTTTTGATTTTTATTATTTTTAGTTTTATTAGGATTAGATTTTTTTAGGATTTCATTTATTTTTTTAGTTTTATTTGATTTTACATTTATTTAGGATTTTAGTTTTAGTTTTATTTTTTTATTTATTTTATTTCTTTTTAGTTTCATTATTATTAAGTCTTTATTTTATTTTTAGAGTAGGAATTTAATTTTTAGATTTAAAGTTATTGTAGTTTTATTTTTATTTTTATTTTATTATATTTAAGGGTCCAAATTAAACACACACTAACACCTAACTAACCTGCATACACTCACACCCAATTACCACACACTCCCTCACCCACACCTTTTCCCCATACACCCTCACACACACAAACCCACCTCCTTCAACTATTCATCATCATCTACACTCACTCTCTTTCTACTATCTCCTCACCACAAACCTCCATTACCCACCTTAAACCAATCCCATAAACCCACCTACTTACCCCCCAAACAAACCCCCGCCAACAGTAATCTCAACTCGGAGCAGGGCCCTAACGAACACTAACCCGAACCAATCCTGTCTCTATCACCTACCTGCCAAACCCCACAGCGCCGACGACCCCTCCCCCCCCCCCCCCCCCCCAATCGCTGGAGCCCTCAACCCAACCACCAGCTCCAGCAAGTTCAACCTCAGCCCCTGTTAAGCCCCAAATCCTACCAGCTCTCGACCCAGCAGCTAACCTAGACCCAAACTACATGCGCAACCCATTTCCCTTAACCTCTCTATCTCTCCATTCACAAAATCGGAGACCCTGAACCTAACTCGTGGCAACTTGACCTCTCAAATCGGTGTTGGTGCGAACCGCCACCAGACATCACCCAACCGCACTTACACCAGACCCATCGCAAGACCCGTCATCGACTCAACCCACAACCATACCCTCATCCGAACTCGAAAAAAGCCACCCAACCCCATTTTAACCCCAAAGTCCTTGCACGATTTCTTCACCTGCCAACAAACAAACCAAATCCAAAAAACCAAAGTCAAACACAAAACAAAACCCCACATGCCAACTTATTCCCTTTTTAATCATTTTACCTAAATACCCCCAACTACCTATTTAACCCAACTTCCCATTATACCCTCTAAACCAAATCAGATTTTGTCACCCCATTTAACCCATATGACCTCACACCTCTCTTACCTTATATGTACACACCCCATTTCCATGCACATTAAACCTTCCCAAAAATACCCCTTAGCTCTATGTGTGCCATGTATCTACTATAAAAGAAGACCCAAGACCCCATTTGATGATATATATCATCAAATTGAGATAGAAAATTCTAGAGAAAAGTAGAGAATTAGGTTAGAATAAATTAGGTAGAAATATTTGTAAATACTTTTATTTTTATTTTTTTAGATATTTGTGAGGTTAAATTTTGTAAGAGATTTAATTTAGTGTATATTTTAATTGCAAATCACTTGGATGCTCAATTAGAGGGATTGTATGCTTCAAATTGGAAGATTTGAGTTCAACTTTCTCAAAGATATTTGGTTTGCTTGTTCTATTCCCTTATATTTTATTTTAGTAGCCTTCATTATTTGTTCATCATGTTTAATATCATGTTAGGCTAAATCCCCTTTCAAGGGGTGGGGGAAAACCCTTATTTGATGATATTTTAGTTTAATTAGTTTGATTACTTGAAAATTCCCTTTGAATATTAATTTTGATCACCCACCCTTAAATTTACTCCTCGAGAGAGGGTAAAAGATTTCTGAGAGAAAATCGAAATTCTAGTTATAATACCGATTTTAGATTCGAACTAGAGATAGGGGTTTCTTAAGTGGGGTATTATTACTTGAATTTCAACTCTAAATTTATTTTCTAATATTTACATGAATTTTAATCGATCGATCCTAGCAGGTGATTAATTAAAAGGAGTGTAGATTTTTTTTTTCTAGAGTTGTGGGGTGTTAAACTTAATTTTCTAAAAGGTTACTATTAAAATTACATTTGCAAAGAGAGTTGGTTTGTAATTTTGATATTAATTTGGGAGAATTCTATTAATTAAATTAATTAATTAGAATAGCTAAAATTTGTGGTGTAATCCCACTCCTTGATTGTTCTCAAATTTATTTGCCTTACTTTATCTTTTATTTTAGTGTTAGACTTTATTTTTCACTTTTAGTCACTTTCTAGTTAGTTGTTTTTCATCTTCCGTATAGTTTAGTATTATTTCACCTCACCTCACTCAATTGTTTTAATATTTGAAAAAGCTAAAAAAAATAGAAAAATCAAAAACCCAAAAAGAAAATAAAAAGTGAATTACAATTGTTTTCCCCTCACTTTACCCCCTTGATGTGGATTGATACCCTTACTTACCTCTACACTGGAGATTATATTATTTTGTAGGTATTTGAGGTTTTGATTAACTTGGCTTTCAACAACCACATACAAAAAGCATAGTTATCAAATGGCGCCATTGCCATTCTTGGGAGCGTGAAGCACATGGAGCGGATTTCATATTGTAATTCATTTATTTTTTGCACTTTATCATTTTTTGCACCATTTTTATATCTTTAGAAGGCTTGTATTAAGATTTTTGTCATTGCTTGTATTGCAGTGCATAGAGATACCTTTATTTTATATTTTATTTTAAAAATTGTAACAATCGAGAACAAGTGTGATAGGGAAACCGAACAAGGTAGGGGGAGGGGTCCAAAGGAGAGGATTTAGAAGCCTCTCTACCTTGGGTCGGTAGGACTCCTGGGACCGACTGAGATAGGTGCGATCTCCCCCCGGTCGACTCAAATTTTTCGGCACCCCACAACGTAAAAACCGTGGGAGGTACATTTCTTACACCCTCGCGCCTCTCTTGTTAGCGAGTCAATTCTTTTGTGTGCTTTGTGTGCTCTTACTTGATTTTATTCTCGCATTTATTTTCGAATGGTGTGATGAATTAATAGACTAAGACCTACACCCGATCACTCACAAGAAGGGATTTCATCACCCGACTCACTCGCTTACCAATTTTGTGCTACCCTAGCCATCATTAAAATTAAAAATCAATCAACTATGTAGCCCAATCGGAGAAAATTCTGTGAAGGCGATCACTAAGTTATTTCCGTGATTTTTTATCGCCCTCGGACTTAATTAAAATTTGACTACCCTTTCACTAAATAAAAAGATAAAAATTGGCTATGTGCTAGTTAGGATTTCTTTTCCTTCACTTGTGTGTGTCGAATTCCTTTTTCGGTAGTCCATTTTAGTGAATTTCTCCAAATTCAAAGAGTCCATATTCTTCCCCACCCTTTCTCCCAAAAAAAAAAAATCAAAAATATTTTCTTCCATTATTTTTAGAAAATCCAAAAATCTTTTCTTTCCTTTTGAAAAAAATTTAAAAAACTCCCAAAAAAAAAAAATTTCACTCCACATGGCCGAAGAACGTCCCTTCCGGGACTACTTTGGTCATTTTCCATTAACACGCGACACGTGTGAGAGTGATCCTGAGCCGTCTCTTTATGATATTCTTTGTGGTTTCACCTCTCTCACGAGTACCATTGGTACTCTTGACCCATCTATGCACGCACCTCCTATTCCATCACCCTCGGTGTCAAGTGTTGAGATGTCTCATCCTTTGTTGTGCACCCACTGTTATTATGTCGATCACATGTCCCATGAGTTCCCTTACATTCAATATCCATCAGAACCCACCATGGAACATCTGTATCCATATGAAACTGTTGCGGAACCCATCTCGGCCTATTATCTCGATGTATATAATCCCGAGTTGTGTGAGTACCCGAGCTATTCGTGGAGGCCTGATCACCCTTTCACGAAATACGAATCCCAACTCGATGTTGTGGATTCTCACACTATCCAACAGTCATCATGGAAATCCTATGCACCCATTCCCGATCAGTACCCTCACTACGCACCCCATGAGTATCAACCATTTATCCGTCACGAAAGAGATCCTTTCGTGTATGATGAACTTGGACCCACTCCACCCACTTCCTTTGAGTATTCTTCCTACACTCATGATAGTAGCGAGTTGTGTCCACCTCACCCACCACTATCACCCATCATTCCACCACCGCCATCCACATTCGCTCTCGAAAGCCTCTTGCAAAAGTTCATACTCGAGCAAGAGCAAGCCACTAAAATTCAAAATGAAGCTCTACAAAGGCTTGAACAACGATTAAATGAATTGGAGTGTGAGAGAGAGTCGAACATTCCCATGGATCCACCCATTTTTGCACCCGAGTGTGATGATGATATGCCCTCTTATGACACGGATTTTAAGTGTGACCAACCCTACCACCCTGAGAATCTCAAAGTTGAGACCATTCCATGGTCCGGGTCCCAAGTCGACAATTGTGTTGACTTACCTTTTATTAGTGAGACTGATCCGATCCCACCATGTCCACATGAACCCATCATTGCGGTTCACCTTCCCACTCCCGCTGAATCCAAAACAATGCCCGATTCTACACCTATCGAGCTTCACCCTTGTGTTCCTGAGGAACCAATTTATCCTAGGTTAGCTCCGGCTACGAGTGTTCACCATTTTCCTGAGATAGAATCCACGATAGTTCCTAACTATTCGGATATGGATCATATTCCTCCATTCCTGGCTCCCTTTGAGCTCAATATTTCTAGTGATCTCTCTATATCTGATCTTGATGCCTCGTCTTACCCACCCACCACATTCATCGATGCCAGTCTTATGGAGAAGTTGACCACTCCATATTTAGAAACCACACTCCCTTGTGAGTATTCCTTTACTCCTCTCAATGAGTGTGTGTTCCCTACTGTAGAGATATATCATCTTCCTCCACCATTTATCCCACCCGACACACCGTTTATCCCACCCTTTACCCCACCCCATTGTTCCTTCCACCCTACCACCTGGTTTGAATCTTGATTTTACACAGTTCATGTTTCCATCACATTTTTAAATCCTCACCTGAAACTATCCTCCACCATCTACGAGAGTATTTGTGGTGATACTCTCCAATTTCGTGACGCCGTGCTTGTTATTCTATGCCCACCACTCTCTTGTGGTGTTGATTTTCTCCATCGACATCTCCCTGGTGTGTCACGAGGTGACCATTATCATCGTCCATTCATAGAACAGTCGTGTGATTTTTATGAAGCCCATCCCATTCCACTTTCCCCACCATATTTACTTCCTCACCAACTTGAGTACCATGTTTATGGGGACCTTGTTTCCCTCACATTTAAGCTCAACAAGGCCCGCGATTGATACTTCATCACCCATGCCTTTCTCACTTTTACCCCGATCCCCACCCACCCATGGTCCACTGATGCTTTGCATCGCGTGATGCACTTTGCCATACATGTGCATTGATCACTTTAACTTTTTCCAACAAGACTGACGCTTCAGTATTTTTGGGGGTGATTCTCATTACCCATTTTTTTCCACCCCGCGCCGTCATAGATCTTATCTTTAGGGTGAGATTCCATCAGTCTGGCTGAAGACATTAAACTTAGTGCTACCGGGAGACAGCCCGCGTTTCTTGTACTAGTCTCATCCTGTTTGGGGGTGGTGTTTCACATCATCCAGTTCTTTACCATATTTATAGACTTGTACACATTTTTTTCTCTAACTTCTTATTCAGGTTTATTCTTGGCTACATTTGTCCACCTCATTAGCGGTTCATTCTGGTAAACTCTTTCCTACCTTATGCTCTCAATTTTAAAAATCGTTTTATCTAGCATCGAGGAAGATGTTCCTTTTTGTTTGGGGGTGGGGAATTTTATCAAAATCGTACCTCTTTTGAATTTTTTGGAGTTTTAAACCTGATTTTTAAAATTTTCGTGCAGTTTGTTTCATCTCACTCATTGATGTGAATTTTCAGTCATCCATCCTTGTAAGTCTAGGAATCAAGCTAGATTATTTTTTCTAATAGCTTATGTAATACATAACAAGGCATGTTGCACCATGAATTTCGAGACTCAATATAAATTTACGCACTTATCACGTCACTACGATTTAGAGTTGTTGAGTACTACAATTATCAAGAGAACCTTAAGGATCACTAGTTGAGACTTTAGCTTGTGAGATTTGTGCCTTTCACCCTTTTTGAGTGTTTTACGTAATCTCCGAGTCACAAGTTGATTCAACTTCTTTTTGGTCCGCACTTTAATTGTTGTATTATCTCATTATCTTTCATAAAATTTTGGCTTGATCACTGAGAATGACATTTTTTTCGAGTTGTAAGAAACGCGTGTCTTGATATTTGTCCCGATCATAAAATTTTCATCCTTACACTTACCATTTACCATTCACTTCACCCATATTCCCATTTATTCCCCTCATCATCCATACACATTCCCCACTCCATGCATATATCATTCATATGTCATTTTTAAATAAACGAGTGTTGTATTCAAATGTTAAATGTCTTCACTGTTGGTTTGAAAAGAGAGACAAAAACAAAAAAAGAAAAAAAAGAGAGGAAAAAAAGCATACATAAGAAATATAGAAAGAAAAAAAGAATATAGAGAAAAAGAAAAAAAATAGAGAGAAAAGAAAAGAAAGAGAGTTTGTAGTTAGTAGTTGGTTTTTAAATAAAGACATTTGTTCTTCACAGTACACTCTTCTCAATCTTATCGCATATCCATCCATTTCGCATCCATTTTACATCCATCATTTCACACATCCATCTTATCCTACCTAACCTCATATCCCATCCTTTTCATTTCATTTCCCCCTCACCCATTATCATCCATATTTTCCCCTAGGTGTTCGGGCAAATGAAAGTCAGCGTGGTGAATAACTCGACGTTCTCACTATAGTGGTTAGCATTCTTTCATGGGATCATTTTTCTTTCTAATTGTTCGTTCTTTCTTATATGTGTGTCAGACATTTGAACTTGATTACATTTACTCACCTCCTCACACACAAGAGCGATACACTAACCCTAATCTCGTGAATTCGTTTGAGAGAGTTATATTTAGTGAGATTTGAAGTTGAAGCGTTGATTCCGAAATGACAATTTAGGAATTACTCTTGTGATACTCGACCCGTTTTGACTGATTATCACTACACACGTTGAGTTCTAGGAACGATGTGTCTTAAGTAGTTACTTAGCTAAACTTTTTATGCTTCTAGCTTGTATTTCTGAAATCATTTCTCGTATGATGGATTGTGCGATTATTCTATGTCTAATAAGAGATCGACCGCCTTTCAATAAATCATTTTGCAAATAAAGAATTTTGTGGGTATTTTCCCTGCAAACCCTCACGAGACACAACTCGTCCTGTAGGGCAACCTATAGGTTTAAAGGCTCGTTGCACATGCTAAGTGCAATCGCAAGTACCCGCGGAAGTGGTACACTTTTGGTTACTTATTTTTCTCTTTCTCTCTATCTTATTGCTCGAGGACTAGCAACACTCTGTTTGGGGGTGGTGTGATATGCACCCAAAAGTGTACATTTTATACCCCGAATAGATGTATTTTAGTTGCTAATTCTCGGAAATATGGGTCTCGTGTGCTTAACTGTTTATCTTGTAGGTCAAATGCACGTTGTGGTGTTCAAACGCGTATTTCAAGGAAATTGTGCGCAATATGGAGCTAATTACCCTTGTCCTGTATACTAGCCTACCCTAAAACTACCTCAAACCCTGTGTGTGTTTTGTTTGTCCCTTTTTATTATTTTTTTAGATTTTTAGTTTGAGTCACTTTATTTTTAGTATTTATTTTTGATTTATTTAGTATTTTCTAGGGTTTGTTTTCTATTTTTCTATTTTATCTTTATTAGTATAATTTTATTTTATTTTATTTTGATTTTTATTACTCTTTAGCTTTATTATGATTAGATTTTTTTAGGATTTCATTTATTTTTTTAGTTTTATTTGATTTTACATTTATTTAGGATTTTAGTTTTAGTTTTAGTTATATTTATTTTTTTATTTTATTTCTTTTTAGTTTCATTATTATTAAGTATTTGTTTTATTTTTAGAGTAGGAATTTAATTTTTAGATTTTTAGTTATTATAGTTTTATTTGTATTTTAGTTTTATTTCATTATTTTTAAGGGTCCAAATTAAACACACACTAACACCTAACTAACCTACATACACTCACACCCAATTACCACACACACCCACACCTTTTCCCCATACACCCTCACACACACAAACCCACCTCCTTCAGCTATTCATCATCATCTACATTCACTATCTCTCTCCTCTCTCCTCACCACAAACCTCTATTACCCCCATTAAACCAATCCCATAAACCCACCTACTTACCCCCCAAACAAACCCCTGCCAACAGTAACCTCAACACGGAACAGGGCCCTAACGAACACCAACCCGAACCACTCCTGTCTCTATCAACTACCTACCAAACCCCACAGCGCCGGTGAACCCCCCAATCGCTGGAACCCTCAACCCAACCACCAGCGCCGGCGAGTTCGACCTCAGCCCCTGTTAAGCCCCAAATCCTACCAGCTCTCGACCCAGCAGCTAACCTAGACCCAAACCACCTGCGCAACCCATTTCCCTCAACCTCCCTCTATCTCCATTCCCAAAATAGGAGACCCTGAACCTAACCCATGCAACTCTACCTCTTAAACCGGTGTTGGCGCGAACTGCCGCCAGCCATCACCCAATCATACCTACACAAGACCCATTGCAAGACCCATCATCAACTCAACCCACGACCATACCCTCATCCGAACCCCAAAAAAATCCACCAAAACCCATTTTAACCCCCAAGCCCTTGCACGATTTCTTCACCTGCCAACAAACAAGCCAAAGCCAAAAAACCAAAGCCAAACACAAAACAAAACCCACATGCCAACTTATTCCCTTTTTAATCATTTTACCCAAATACCCCCAACTACCTATTTAACCCAACTTCCCATTATACCCTCTAAACAAAATCAGATTTTGTCACCCCATTTAACCCACCTTACCTCACACCTATCTTACCTCATGTGTACACACCCCATTTCCATGCACATTAAACCTTCCCAAAATACCCCTTAGCCCCATGTGTGCCATGCATCTACTATAAAAGAAGACTCAAGACCCCATTTGAGGATATATATCATCAAATAAAGAGAGAAAATTCTAAAGAAAAGTAGAGAGTTAGGTTAGAATAAATTAGGTAGAAATATTTGTAAATGGTTTTATTTTTATTTTTGTTTGATATTTGTGAGGTTAAATTTTGTAAGAGATGTAATTGAGTGGATATTTTAATTGTAAATCACTTGGACGCTCAATTAGAGGGATTGTATGCTTCAAATTGGAAGATTTGAGTTCAACTTTCTCAAAGATATTTGGTTTGCTTGTTCTATTCCCTTATATTTTATTTTAGTAGCCTTGATTATTTGTTCATCATGTTTAATATCATGTTAGGCTAAATCCCCTTTCAAGGGGTGGGGGAAACCCTTATTTGATGATATTTTAGTTTAATTAGTTTGATTACTTGAAAATTTCCTTTGAATATTAATTTTGATCCCTCACCCTTAAATTTACGCCTCGAAAGAAGGTAAATGATTTTCGAGAGAAAATCGAAATTCTAGTTGTAATACCCAATTTAGATTCGAACTAGAGATAAAAGTTTCTTAAGTGGGGTATTATTACTTGAATTTCAACTCTAAATTTATTTTCTTAGATTTACATGAATTTTAATCGATCGATCCTAGCAGGTGATTAATTAAAAGGAGTGCAGATTTTTTTTCTAGAGTTGTGGGGTGTTAAACTTAATTTTTTAAAAGGTTACTATTAAAATTACATTTGCAAATAGAGTTGGTTTGTAATTTTGATATTAGTTTGGGAGAATTCTATTAATTAAATTAATTAATTAGAATAGCTAAAATTTGTGGTGTAATCCCACTCCTTGATTGTTCTCAAATTTATTTGCCTCACATTATCTCTTATTTAATGTTAGACTTTATTTTTCACTTTTAGTCACTTTCTAGTTAGTTGTTTTTCATCTTCCGTATAGTTTAGTGTTATTTCACCTCACCTCACTCAATTGTTTTAATATTTGAAAAAGCTAAAAAAAATAGAAAAAGAAAAAACCCAAAAAGAAAATAAAAAGTGAATTATAATTGTTTTTCCCTCGCTTTACCCCTTGATGTGGATTGATACCCTTACTTACCTCTACACTTGAGATTATATTATTCTGTAGGTATTTGAGGTTTTGATTAACTTGGCTTTCAACAACAACATACAAAAAGCATAGTTATCAGAAGGATCAACATTCTTCCAATTGTCTGAGCTCCTGGCATATATAGTCATCTTTTCGAGAAACAAACAATGGGATTTAAAAATTTGGACGTGGGATTCTTGAAATTGGAGAACCTAATGGGCTTCTTATTATTATCTTAGAATTACTCGGTAGAAGGATGTGGGGGTGTTGGATTACAGGGGTTTTTCAAGTTTGATGACTTAGAGATGGAGTAGTAGACTGAACTTGTGACAAAGTAGAGTATTGCAACCCATAGGTGATGAATATTTAAGATGGGGTGTAAGAGAGCGCCCAGTTGGTGGTGTTTTGTTATTTGGTGGATTATTTTCGTTCTTGTTCGACATTGACAAAATTAATGTTTATGACAATATATATGTATACACTTTTTTGAAATTTTTTTAAAGCATTCTCAATGTATATAATTTCCATCCAATCAATATTAGTTTTTAAAATTTTATAAAATTTTACATGCGGCCAACTAGGCGAAAGCATATATATGATTGACGTATAAAGGTTCGTGACATAAACTCTAAATCCTTTCTTCTTCAACTTACTTACTACCTCACTTTTAATGTGTATATGTCACGAGCCGCCCCAATATGGGTGAATTCTTTCTTTACGGAGTTATATCCACAATGGATGAATTTATTTTTAATTTTTTCTAATAGTGTCACCAACATCAATTCCCTGTCGGGATTATAAAGGCGAAATATATTCTCTACTGCCTTATCCTAGCATTCTGGTAAGGAAACTAAAATATAATCGAATAGGTACGCTTGCAAGAGGTCAACTCCATGATTTGTCAAGTAGTTAAACTATTCAATTTTTCTATTCCCACACTTATATATAAGAGTTTTCTCTATATGACACACACTAATAAAAGGTGTTTTAGTGCGGTCGAGTTGCAACCTCTCGTCCTCTTATTAAAAGTAATATTATCGTGACTCATTTTTTCTAAGAAAATATATAGAAGGAGGGTGTGAATATGAGTCCTAAAGGCAATTGCTCTAGTTAATCCTAAACTAATTATTATTTTTCAACAGATCAATCAAACACAACAGGTTAAATTTAAGTTCATTTTAATTAAATTAATCCTAAAATTACTATGTGTTTACCAAATGTGCAATCCCTTCCACCAATTTATGTTCACTTAAACAACAATCACTTAAGGAAGAGGTGAACACGACCATAACAGTTAACCAAATAGATATATGCATTAATATTCATCCGCACAGTATCAATAATCCCAATTTAAGCTTATTTTAATTAAATTAATCCTAAAAATACTATGTGTCCACGAAATGTGCAAGCCCGTCCATCAATTTGTGTTAACCCAAATAACAACTACTTAAGGAAAGGGTGAAAATGGCCATAACAGTTAACCAAATAGATATATGCATTAATATTTTACCTCATAATATCCACAAGTCCAATTTAAGTTCATTTTTTAATCCAAAAATTACTATGTGTTTGCCAAATGTGCAAGTTCTTCTATCAATTTGTGTTCACCCAAATTACAATCACTTAAGGAAGGCATGAACGCAACCACAACGGTTAACCAAATATATATATGCATCAATATTCATCGACATAGTATTAACAAGTCCAATTTAAATTAATATTAATTAAGTTAATCCTAAAATTACTATGTCTCCACCAAATGTGCAAGTCCTTTCAACAATTGTAAGGAATTTTTTTTCATCATTGCTCCTAACTTCTAGGACTTGTCCATAGAGTCTAGTTTACATTGAGTATGGCATATCCCATTACATCTGTTAAGGCAATTCACGTTCACACGTTCAAGAAAATGGATTCCGAATATCAAGAATCTTTAACATGTTCTACGACTTGACGTAACATTCGTATGGATTTTGTTTTGTGTTTCGTAGTTTTTTAATAAGTATTAGGATATTTTTTAAAATTGATTTTTGTCAAAATGAGGCATTTTTCAAATAGTTTTTTGAACAACGTTTTAATCTTAAAAATTATTTTTCACCTGCAATCGTTAGAACAACTTGGCCTTGTCATTGGAATGACTTGATCAAGTTATTTGCTATCTCGTTTGATGGCATAAATTTAATATGGGTCAAACGAAGGCGTACTGTTTTGGTTTTTGAAGTTCGTTTGATGGGTCGTTAAATGGCCATTTCTAACGAGATTGATATCCCATTCGAACTGAAAATCTATTACTAAAGTCGTTTAATATAAAATTAAACTATTTAAGTAACTCCGAATAGTATTTGAAGAAACTCTTTTCTTTAAAACCAAAACTAATTAATCACAAGATGTGTTTAACAAAAGTATGTATGAGATCTGTTAAGGATTCGATTAGCAGGTTTAATAAAACTATTTAAGAAACTTTAAACTCAGCACAACTAAGAATTAGATGAGGAGATGTAGAAAGATTAAGAACAAGGATTTTTTACGTGGTAAAACCTCACCCAACTGAGGAAACATCCACGACTCCCTCTACGGAGTAAACAAAAAATTCAACTAAAACAAATCTTAACAGTTACAAACTATATAATAAACATGCATACAACTCAGACCTATATAAGTTTAGGAATGTACCCTCTGGTGTCCTTATAACTTCTCTGTAGTTCTGATTGTTGATGTTGTTCTCCTAGTTTGCTAACTTCCAATTTATGGAAGTTCTTTACGTCGACTCTTGTTCTCAAGATCTTATTATCAACACTTTTAGTGTGGGAGGTTGATAGTGTTTGTGGAGGTGCTTTCTAACACATGCATGCACACACACACACACACACACACACACACACACACACACACTTATTTTATACAACCAATCCTAACAAATTATATATAAGAACTATATGTTGTGATTTTTCTATTTCTCTCTTCTCACAAAACTTAACCTTATTTGACCTTTACAATAATCCCAGAATCCACGGCTATCTTGCTCAGAAGACGTATCAAGATCTTAATCAATCTCAGGTTTTGAAAATATTTTTGAGATTGAAAATCACCAAGTGCGATTCCAAACTAGGTCAAAGGTCTTGTTTCAAGAGAACTAGAAATAGAAAACATTATTGTTGATTTCAAAGTTAAAAACATTTACAAAAAGGAATCAACAATATATTTCTCAAGATGAGAAATAAAATATGTAAATCTAAGTGAAATGTAGCATAAAGTACTCAGATCTGAAATTTCTATAAAGCAGAAACTTAGATCTAAGAAAAATGTTTAAGTTGGACACAAGATCTAAGAACGAATAGGTTACATCATCAAACCAACTAAACAAACCAACTCTCAACCTCTCAAACACTCAAACACTCAAGTTTGTGTTTGGTATATATAGGACTTGAAAAGAGGTTTAGGTTTGAAAAGGTTTAGACGATTTAGGGTTAGGGTTAGGGTTTCTAACTCTTTCTTTCTCTTTCTGGTTTCTCTCTTTTTCTCTCTCTTTTTTTTTCTTCTCTCTCTACTCTCTCTTTTCTCTCTAAAGGACAAAATGGTAAAAGTCTCTGATGGTTGAGGATAAAGGTCCTTTTATAGGAGGCTGAGAAGATTCGAGAATAAGGTTAAAAAATAATGGCTCAGATTGAGTCAAGGTTGATTGACTTTGATCCAAGGGTTCACGATATGCGGTGATTAAAACTCTCCTGATTGGTTCATATGAGGTTCACAGGGATGATGTAAGAGTGCATACAGATTGTTGATAAAAATAATCCAAGGGCTGTAAACAATCACTGGTTTACTCTCTATGAAGAAACACAAACTCAACCAATCAGAATGTAACAGATGTTGGGCAAACATAAGATAACAAACGCACGTCTAAAAATAAATACAAATGCACCCTGAAGTCTCTGCCGCTTTCGGATTTTACCCAAGGTAACTTACAGCCAATATAACCATCAATACATAATTGCAGATTGACCCCAAAAACTTATAAAAACAAATTTTAATTAAAAAAACTTATTTTAAAGGTTTATAAAATCCCAAAAAAAGTATTAAAAAGTAATTTTAGGGATTTAAACACACTCAACATATATACACACAATTATATGTAATATGAAATGTATGAGATCAACTCTAGTGTGTGTGAGTGTTGGTAATATTGTTTAGATCAATCAAACAAGAGGGATGAAATAACAAACCAAACTCTGGGGTTCTTTGGTTTCTAGGATAGACACAATTTTGTCACAATTTCCAAACTAGATGAACACTTATACAATACAGACTCAAGTGAGTTAAGAGTATAAGGTTCTTCAATCTCCACCTTTGGAAATATGAGACAAAATCTCCTTTGAGTCATCTAGGACTCGTAGGGCAATAAGGAAACATATTCCTAAAAAAAACTCTATCTACCCATTTCCTAGAAAGCAAAAGTACATAACTCAACTATTTACATTTAAATACCCTATTACAACTGTTGAGAATAATTGTACATAATCCTGCAATGAATCACTAAGATCAAGCTATTTAGCATATGTGAAATTCATTAGACTCAAATTTCTCCCCCATTTTGTCTCAAATAGACAAAGGGAAAAAATTGAGAGATCAAAGAGATTAATCAGACCATACCTATAGATTTATGTAAGGAAATAAATCGATTGTAATCTAAAGGTTTGGTAAACATATCTGCGACTTGCAAATCAGTAGGAAGATAATTGATTTCTAATTCCTTAGTTTCAACCAATTCGCGTATAAAGTGATGTCTTATTTTTATGTGTTTTTTTCGCGAGTGTTGAATAGGATTTTTAGAGATATTGATCGCGCTTTGATTATCACAATAGAGATGCAATTGGTTTTCTTGAATACCATAATCACTTAGCATTTGTTTAAGCCAAAGTAATTGAGCACAGCTTCCAACGGCTCTGTATTCAGATTCAGTTGTTGAGAGTGATGTGCAGTTTTGTTTCTTACCACTCCATCGTACCAAATTATTACCTATATAATAACATGATCCTTATGTGCTTTTACTATCATCAGTACACCCAGCCCAGTCAGCATCAGTGTATCCAATTATAGTGCTTGGTGTGTCACTAGTGTACCAAAGTCCTAGGTTCAGAGTGCCTTTTACATATTTAATGATTCTTTTAACAAAAGATAGGCGGCTCTCTTTAGGTTTATTTTGATAACGAGCACAGACACACACAACATACATTATATCAGGACGCGAGGCAGTAAGGTATAGCAAGGTTCCTATCATACTACGATATATACTTGGATCTATAGTTTTTCCAGTTCCGTCTTTAGATAGTTTTACCGTAGTACTCATGGGTGTTTTAGCATCTTTAGCACTCTCAAGGCCAAATTTTTTTACTATCTCTAAAGCGTACTTAGATTGCGAGACAAATAATCCTTCTGAATTTTGTTTGACTTAAAGACCTAAGAAAAATTACAACTCCCCCATAAGAGACATTTGAAACTCTTTATGCATAATCTCACAGAAGGATTTTACTTCTGAGGGAGAAGTTGATCCAAAGATAATATCGTCAACATAAACATGAGAAATAATGATGTGTTTGCCAAAATGTTTGACAAATAGGGTTTTATCATTTCAACCTCTTTTAAAACCTTTATTTAAGAGGAAGCTGGAAAGACGTTCATACCAGGCTCTAAGCGCTTGTTTAAGGCCATACAAAGCCTTTTTAAGACGAAATACATGATTTGGATATTGAGGGTCAATGAACCCTTTTGGTTGTTCTACATAGGTCTCTTCAATCAATATTCCATAAAGGAATGCAGATTTGACATCCATTTGGTAAAGTGTAAAATGCAAGTTTACAAGCTATGGCAAAGAGAAGACGAACAAATTCTAAACGAGTAATAGGAGCAAAGGTCTAGTTAAAATATATTCTTTCAATTTGAGAGTATCCTTGAGCAACTAATCTAGCTTTGTTTCTAATGATTATCCCACTTTCATCAGTCTTATTTTTAAAAATCCAACGTGTACCAATAACCTTTTTGTGATTAGGCCTAGGTACAAGATACCAAACATCATGAATGACAAAATGAATAAGTTCTTCCTGCATAGCAAAAATCCAGTGAGAGTCATTAAATGCCTCATTTACATTCTTTGGTTCCACTAGGGAAACAAAACATGCATAATGTTCATAATTTCTTAATTGAGATCTTGTACGCACATGCTCACTAGGATTACCAATAACGTTATTCATGGGATGGTCTTTAAAAACCCAGTTAGGTACTTCAGGTATCTCAATTGGTAATGAGTCATCTATTTCTGGAGAGTCATTTTTAAAAACATTTGTAGGCTCTTCCTCAATAGTTGATTCACCAGTCTTACTCTCTACAGTAGTGTCACTTACAATTACATTTATGGATTCCATCAAGGTTTTAGTGCGAAGAATATAAACACGGTAGGCTCTACTATTAGGTGAGTAACCTAGAAAAATAGCTTTATCTCCCCGGCTCTCAAATTTGTACAGGTGTTCCCTATCTTTGCATATATAATAAGTACTACCAAAAGTTCTAAGGTACTTAAGATTAGATTTTTTCTTATACCAAAGTTCGTAAGGGGTTTGTTTGGAATTATTTCTAATATAGACCCTATTTATAATGTGACACGCAGTATGAATAGATTCTACCCAAAATATTTAGGCAAATTCTTGGCATGTAACATAACACGTGCCATCTTTTGAAGAGTACGATTCCTTCTCTCGGTGATACCATTTTTTTGAGGAGTCTTAGGAGCACTAAACTCGTGTTTGTAACCATTATAGTCACAGTACTCTATTATACCAGTGTCTTTGAATTCTCCACCTCTATCACTAGGAATTCTATTTACTTGAGTGTCCTTCTCATTTTCAATCCGAAGAAGTATTTTTAAGAAAGTTTGAAAAGTGTCAGACCTTGGTTTTAAGAAGGCTACCCACGTAAATCTAGTGAAGTCATCAACCATAACTAGAATGTAACTGTGTCTATAGAGACTAACAGTTTGGGAGGGACCCATTAGGTCCATATGGATGAGCTATAAAGGATTAGAGGTAAGGATATCTTTAACTTTCTTATGAGGTGATTTAACAATTTTTCCTTCCTGACAGGAACCACAGACAATGTTAGAAATGGATTTGATTTTTGAAACTCCTCTAACTATTTCTTGAGAAGTCAATCTACTAAGATTATCGTAATTTATGTGACCCATCCTATTATGCCATATCTCATTGTCATCCATTCTGGAAACATTACAGATTTCAAAATTATTCATGACAGTATAACAATCATCAGGGGTCCTGCATCCTGTAATTATGCATTCACCTTTTTCATTTAAAATTTTGCAATTGTTCTTTGAAAAGGTAACAATATGATCCGAGTCACAAAATTGCGAGATATTAAGTAGATTGGCCTTAAGACCTTTAACTAGAAGAACATTTTCAAGAACAGGAAGTCCATCTTCTTTGAGAGTTCATTTGCCTATGATCTGAGATGATACTCCATCACCAAAAATAACTTTTTCTCCAGCAAAGCTGGTTTTGTTCAAGAGTTTTGTATTATCCCCAGTCATGTGTTTAGAACATACAGAGTCTAAATACCAACCAGACGATGTGTGTTCATCTTTTAAAGTAGTAATAACAATGTTACACTTCATCTGGGGTAATAGAGCATATTTTCTAACCCAAACTGCTCTTGTTTTCATTTTGCGCTTATTAGCTGTCAATTGATAAAATTTGTGAGCATTCGATTTTTGTTGAAAAATATTTCGCGCAGGATTTTGAGTTTTATGAAAGACATGAGCATTTGGTTTAGGAAAGTGTTTAGGAATTCTTCTAGGGAATGTTCTTTTAGGTTTGGTCATTCTCTTCCTATAGTTAGAGTTTTTGTCTGGTTGTCTAGGCAGTACATAATTGTTAGAATAGTTAAAATTCTAATAGATAGGTGGATTACAGAAAGGTTTAACTAGTCTTCTAGCATAGCAACCATTAAAAGAATGACCGTATATATCGCAGTAGGAGCAATAAAGATTGCTCAAAGTTGGGGTCTCCTTAGAAAAGTCTCTAAACATAGGTTTCAAAGAATTTTTAGGTTGAACTCTATTCCTAGATAGTACAGTTTTGAATGTAGATTCACTCTTCCTAATTTAGGGGCAGACATATTTAGCCTTAGGTGAACTTTCATGTTTAGAGAAACTTGATTCCCTAATGTTAAAATTTTGATGTTTTAAGTCAAACTCAGTTTTTAAAGAGTGAAAGTCTGGGCAGGTTTCAATAGGTCTTTTACCTCCTGACACAAACTTGATAGGTTCAAAAGATTTTGTTTGTGTCTTCAAATTGGGGCAAAACCCTATTCCAGTTCGATCATCAGAATTGGTTTTTGATTCAGTAACAAATCTATTAAAACAGTTTGAGTTATTTTCAAATTTTGTAAATTTTTTGAAAACATTTGTTGTCTTTTCTTTACTTTGTTCCAATTCGAACAATGTCCTTTTGTATTTTTTCTCTAGAGTTTCATTTGTTTCAGTCAAATTTCTCAGTTTTTTATTAAACATTTTGATTTCACTTTCATGAGTTAGACATTGGATAGTTTACTCTTCATCATTAAGTTTGACCATCAGGCTTAGATCTTCTAACTTCTTGGTGAGATCTTTCACAATCTTCTCTAGTCTAGTGCTTTTCTTGAGAGTTTTAGCATAAAGTATGTGAATATCTGGGAGATCTTCATTGTCCGAGTCACCAAGTGTAGTGTGTGAAGTGACGCCTAAGGCATCATTTCTTGGACTCACACACCCATTGATATCGTCATTATCGCTTTCCCTTTGACTCACACACCCCGAGGTAGAAATATCAATGTTCTCAGTAATTAAAGCATCTAAACCAGTAATAGCATGATTCGAAACAACAGAAGTAGAATTACTGGATTCATCCTCACTAACAAATACAGGCATATCAACATTATAGATAATCTTGGCAAAGAAAGACATGCAAGGGTCAAAAACATCAGATGACTCAGGTTCCTCATTTTCAAAGTCACTTGAATCATCCCATGTCTTGCAAATGTTGGCTCTAGCGTGTTTATTTTGAGTGTTCAAGTTAACTCTACAATCTTGTGCAATGTGTCCTAGTTTACCACATCTAAAGCATTCAGTCTTCTTAGGGTCTCTGTTAGGTTTAGTGTGAGAGTC
Organism: Sambucus nigra; assembly: GCA_949130495.1. Classification (NCBI taxonomy): domain Eukaryota; kingdom Viridiplantae; phylum Streptophyta; class Magnoliopsida; order Dipsacales; family Adoxaceae; genus Sambucus; species Sambucus nigra. Next base: position 505,370,106 of record OX422214.1, on the reverse strand, counting down.
CTTGTGATGTTTGTCATGACTTTTCTCATGAGGTTTATGATTAGAGTGAGTTGGATAATTGGACTTGCCTTGTTTGTTTTCCATGTTGTTTTTAAACTTAATAATTTTCTTAAACTGTTTTGACATTAAGGCAATCTAATTATCCAAACTCTCTATATCGCATTCCTCATCAGAGTCATCATTGGGAATGTTAAACTCAGGTTTAATCAACTGAGAAGAAAAGCTCAGATTGGAACTAGTTTGTTTCCTATAGGACTGGGCCAATTGTTTCTTAAATTCTAGTTCCATTTTCACAATTCTTAATTTACTACTGAGTAATTCAGGAGTGAGATTTATGTCACACATTTCCTCAATAGCATATCTTTTGTTGTCAAATTTCTGTGGTAATGATCTCAGAATTTTAGATACAATTTCATGTCTGTCATATGTTATCCCATTAGCATGCAGTTTTGTCACAATATCAGTCAAGTTCATATAAAAGTCATCAAATGACTCAGATTCAAACATAATTAAAGAGTTATACTGTTGAATGAGTATTTGTGTTTTAGCAGCCTTAACTCTAGTGTCACCTTCATGAGCAGTAACCAAAGTGTCCCAAGATTCCTTAGAAGTGGTACAGGATGAGATTCTTTTGAACTCATGTTCATTTATGGATATAAATATGGCATTCTTTTCTTTGTTATTATTGCGAGAAACTTGTTTCTCTTCTTGTGTGAACTCACTTAATACTTTCTTAACCCTCTCATTACTTCCTTCAGTGGCTGATTTAGTAGGAAATATGTATCCATTTTCAACAATGTCCCAGACATCATCTCCCAAAGTTCCTTGAATGAAAACAATCATCCTTACTTTCCAGTAAGCAAAATTGGTTCCATCAAAGATAGGAGGTATAGTCAAGTTACCAAATCTTTCATTTTTCTCGTCCATGTTTGATTTTCAGAAAACAATTTCAGAAACACAGGATCTATTTAAAAGAAGTTTACAAAGCTCTGATACCAATTGAAAATCTGTTACTAAAGCCGTTTAATATAAAATTAAACTATTTAAGTAACTCCGAACAGTTTTTTGAAGAAAATCTTTTCTTTAAAACCAAAACTAATTAATCACAAGATGTGTTTAACAAAAGTATGTAAGAGATATGTTCAATATTTGATTAACAAGTTTAATAAAACAGTTTAAAAAATTTTAAACTCAGCACAACCAATAATTAGATGAGGAGATGTAGAAAGATTAAGAACAAGGATTTTTTACGTGGTAAAACCTCACCCAACTGAGGAAACATCCACAACCCCCTCTACGGAGTAAACCAAAAATTCCACTAAAACAAATTTTAACATTTACAAACTATATAACAAACATGCATACAACTCAGACCTATATAAGTTTAGGAATATACCCTCTGGTGTCCTTATAACTTCTCCGCAGTTCTGATTGTTGATGTTGTTCTCCCAGTTTGCTAACTTCCAATTTGTTCAAGTTCTTTACGTCGACTCTTGTTCTCATGATCTTATTACCAACACTTTTAGTGTGGTAGGGTGATAGTGTTTGTGGAGGTGCTTTCTAACATATGCATGCACACACACACACACACACACACACACACACACACACACTTATTTTATACAACCAGTCCTAAGAAATTACATATAAGAACTATATGTTGTGATTTTTCTATTTCTCTCTTCTCACAAAACTTAACCTTATTTGACCTTTACAATAATCCCAGAATCCACCGCTATCTTGCTCAGAAGACGTATCAAGATCTTAATCAATCTCAGATTTTGAAAATATTTTTGAGATGGAAAATCACCAAGTGGGATTCCAAACTAGGTCAAAGGTCTTGTTTCAAGAGAACTAGAAACATAAAACATTATTGTTAATTTCAAAGTTAAAAACATTTACAAAAAGGAATCAACAATATATTTCTCAAGATGAGAAATAAAATATGTAAATCTAAGTGAAATGTAGCATAAAGTACTCAGATCTGAAATTTTTATAAAGAAGAAACTTAGATCTAAGAAAAATGTTTAAGTTGGACACAAGATATAAGAACGATGAGGTTACAGCATCAAACCAACTAAACCAACAGACTCTCAACCTCTCAAACACTCAAGTTTATGTTTGGTATATACAGGACTTGAAAAGAGGTTTAGGTTTGAAAAGGTTTAGACGATTTAGGGTTAGGGTTAGGGTTTCTAACTCTTTCTCTCTCTTTCTGGTTTCTCTCTTTTTCTCTCTTTTTTCTCTTCTCTCTTTACTCTCTCTTTTTCTCTCTAAAGGATGAAATGGAAAAAGTCTCTGATGGCTGAGGATAAAGGTCCTTTTATAGGAGGCTGAGAAGATTCGAGAATAAGGTTAAAAAACAACGGCTCGGATTGAGTCAAGGTTGATTGACTTTGATCCAAGGGTTCACGATATGTGGTGATTAAAACTCTCCTGATTGGTTCATATGAGGTTCACAGGGATGATGTAAGAGTGCATACAGATCGTTGATAAAAACAATCCAAGGGCTGTAAACAATCGCTGGTTTACTCTCTATAAAGAAACACAAACTCAACCAATCAGAATGTTACAGATGTTGGGCAAACGTAAGATAACAAACGCGCGTCTAAAAATAAATACAAACGCACCCTGAAGTCTCTACCTCTTTCGGATTCTACCCAAGGTAACTTACAGCCAATATAACCACCAATGCATAATTGCAGATTAACCCCAAAAACTTTTAAAAACAAATTTTAATAAAAAAAAACTTATTTTAAAGGTTTATAAAATCCCAAAAAAAAATATTAAAAAGAAATTTTAGGGATTTAAACACACTCAACATATATACACACAATTATATGCAATATGAAATGTATGAGATCAACTCTAATGTGTGTGAGTGTTGGTAATATTGTTTAGATCAATCAAGCAAGAGGGATGAAATAACAAACCAACCTCTGTGGTTCTTTGGTTTCCAGGATAGACACAATTTTGTCACAATTTCCAAACTAGATGAACACTTATACAATACAGACTCAAGTGAGTCAAGAGTATAAGGTGCTTCACGAACGACCTCTCTAACTCATTCGAACGACTTTTTGCTGTCTCAAAATTTGTGTCCGCCTATAAATACCTGTTTTGTGAATATTTTTCTTTAAGACTTTTCAAAATTCATGTCCGCCTATACAAAATACTTTTGTGAATCATCTTTGGAACCTAAACACTTCTATATTGAAGTTATTCTTGTGGAGATATTTATTCATTGTTGATCTTATGGTACTCGAGGATATTCACTGCTGAAGGAGGATGACTGAGGTTCTTGAGGGAATCATTGTTGATTGAAGGTTGGAGTTTTTATGAGTTCTCGCGCGAATTCATTGCAGTATTTCTCTATTGTGTTGTAAATTGCGATTCACAAACTTTAGTGAAATAAAATGTTTTTCCCTCCGGGGACTTTTCTTGAAATTCGCCTTCTTGTTTGTTAGGTTGCATGCTTCTTGATTTACTTCTTTCAATCACATAGCTGCATGAACTAGGATTTAACAAGAATTAAAATTTGGGATAAGTTTCCATTTGATTATATAAGTTTGAACCATTGAACCGTAGCGTACTCTCACCAATTTGTGTTGACACAAATAACAACCACTTAAGAAAGGGGTGAATACAACCATAGACGTTAACCAAACAGATATATGCATTAATATTCACCCACACAATGTCAAAAAGTCCAATTTAAGTTCATTTAATTAAATTAATCCTAAAATTACTACGTGTCCACCAAATGTGCAAGCCCTTCCACAAATTTGTGTTTGCCCAAACAACAACATCTTAAGGAAGGGGTGAACATGACCATAACAGTTAAACATGTAGTTATAACTATATATAAGACTATGTTACATAAAAGAAAAGATAAGTAAAATTATCTGAATAAAGAAACCACCTAATATGAGTTGAGCTTAAATAATTGTTCTCTTATTGAATGCACATATGGAACGAAAAAGAAAACATGTTAACATATTATTCAATATAAAATGTCACCAAATTACTCTATTCCAAACATGAAATTGTGTGTGTATATATGTGCGATTGTGTAAAAGTATGTGTATATATATATATATATATATATATATATATATATATATATATATATATATGATATGCCCCAAGTGTCATCTCGGCTCAGGGACACCAATCTCGGCCGATATTATGGTCGACGCTAGAAAAGCCTTGGGTCAGTAACCAGCACCCTCAGCCATATGAGGGTCGGCCCTAGCTGACATCACTACCAACCTCTTAAGGGGAGACTACATGAATCAGGTGGCCGACAGTTCGAATGATCACCCGGGTGATGACAACCTCGATTGAGGCTAGGCCGAGGTTACAAGGAACCACACTACTACCAAGGGCGACCTCACCAGTAAATCAGCCGATGTTCCACGCACATGCCAGCTTAACCTCGGCCTAGGCCGACCCTAACTCCTTACCTCGGCTTCACATAAGCCGATGCCTTAGTGACTCATCTCGGATTATATGGTTGATTGGACCTTACCAGCCTCGGCCTCTTCCAGGTCGAGGTCAGGACTAAGCATCGAGGCCGAGATCTTATTGGCATATGTGTGGATAAGGACACGTGGACACAATTCAGTTATAACAAATTATTCCCCTCACGTGGGGGGAATATTTGATCATCATTCTTTACCTGTGACAGTGACAGATGTCTTCATCAAATTGGCTAGATCAACACACACATGCTCATTGCATGCATAGGGGGTACATTACACCCCCTAGGTACTATATATAGAGGTCATCCTCTACCTTGCAAAGGACCCAAAATTAGCAACCCTAGCTAAAACTCTGTTCAAATACACAATAGAGAGAGAAAGCTTGAGAGATTGTATCTATGGCCATTAGAGCCCTCATACATTGATACACATCATACACTCACACAGTGGACGTAGGCCTGATTGGCTGAACCACTTATATTTCGGTGTGAAACCTCTTCTCCTCACCTCCTTCTACTATATATACATATACCCTTATACTGCTATTGTTAACATTGAATTGAGATCACAAACACCTTGAAGGGTGGTGCTATATTCCGCATAATCATTTTAGCGCCATCTGTGGGAATCGAGAAGTTGTCTCTTCCTCTTCTTCAGCTTAACCTCACCGGAGACTCTGGTGGTGAAACAGGCACCACCCCTTGCGTGGAGCTGCTTCACCATCGAAAGAGGTTCTTTAAGGTATTAAGCTCACCTGCTACTTAAGATCTTTATTGATTAACAGATGGCACCAGAATTACCACTACCTCTTCCGCCACCTTGTAGGGGAGGGCCTAGCTCCAGACAGGCACCGCCTTAGTCCAAAATGCCGGAGGTAGCTGCAGCCTTGAGGTCTTTGGCTGCAACGCAACAAGCTATGCAGGAGCAGTTTGCACAGCTCAGCCAAACTATGATGAGGCCACCTCGAGTCTCACCGGAGATGATCACTTCGGCGGCTGTCCAGCCTCATCCTGACACCAGGGGACCACCCCAGGCACCAATGAAGGACCAGCCTGCTCCCCAGTGGAGGAGGAACGTTGTTGACCCTAGGCGCTTACGCCTGGGGAGGCAAGGAAACCCTTTCCCGGAGGACAGGTATGACGATCTAGAGGCGAAAGAGGTTCCGGAAGTTTACTGGGAGCCGTATGAGGTATCAAATAATACGGTACGTCCTCTTCAGCTGAGTCGAGGATGTATCGGCCGAAGAGATGAAGAGGCCTAACAACGAGGATTAGCTTTTGATCGATTGAGCAGAGGGTCAGCCTTTGAGAGGTTGGGCCCAGTGAATGACCTAAGATAGAGGTTATCCAGGGCGAGAAGTGCTGCCAGCTCGCAAAGAGGAAATAGACCAGGTCGGCCTGACCAAGGCCGACCTCGTGAAAGAAGGGGCAGAGACTAGGAAGAGGTCAATAGCGGGGAACCCTCAGTCCATCCCTTGAAGGTGGCTGGGGATAACCTCGGCCAGACCGATGGCAGAAGACCATGGAATGAATCTATCCAACGTCTTGAGGAGAAGATCGGAGACCTCATCAAAAGTAGGGACCCATTGCAAAGGGGTTACTCAGAAGGCTCTCCATTTGTGGCTAACATAGTGAGCTTCCCGACTCCTGCTAAGTTCAAACCTCCCGTGGTGTCTCCCAAGTAGGATGGTAGAACCAACCCTATACACCACATTGAGATGTATCAGTCAGCGGCGGACATCTACTCGATACCTGATGAGATGAAGTGTAGGGCCTTCTCTGGGACCTTGACAAGAGCAGCACATAGCTGGTTTACTTCTCTTCTGAAGAATTCAATTGATAATTTCAAGGTCTTGGCTGAACGATTCATTCACAACTTCTGCTTTGGGGTAAGACCTCAAAAGAAGACCACTCATCTACTATATGTTAAGCAAGGCGAGGACGAGAGCCTAAGGGACTACATCATCAGGTTCAACAAAGAGAAACTTAAGGTTGAAGATTACGAAGATAATATAGCCATGACCGCCCTCATAGGAGGTCTTTAGAAAGGGAAGTTATTATGGAAACTGACGGAAGACCCTCCCAGGTCCATGGCAGAGCTACTGGCAACTGCGGAAAAAGTCATGAATTCCGAAGAGGCAATGGCCGCCAAGTATGAGGATGAGAACCGCGGTAGTAACGGGAAGTCCCAAAGAAAGAAAGATGGAAAAAAAGGTCACTCGATGACAAGTTCCCTCACTATACTCCTCTAACCGTGAGCTGCGAGCATATCCTCAACGAGATCAAGAATGATAGGACTCTAAGATGGCCAGAGAAACTGAAGGCCCCTCCGTATAAGAGGAATAAAAACTTATGGTGTGAGTTCCACCAAGACCATGGCCATATTACAAACAGATGCTTCGCCTTGAAGGATGAGATTGAGAAGATGTTAAAATTCGGAAAGCTGAGGAAGTATTTTGATAGCAAAGCTCCTAAGGGGGGAAGAGATGACCCTAAGAAAAGGAGAAACGATAGATGACGTGACGATGCCCCAGTTAGAAGAGGCAATGACTCAGAAGATGACTCAGAAGACGATCCGGACCTTCCGTCGAAAGATGACAACACCCCGGGGAAGAGGGTTGGCATGATCTCCTTTGGTGTTGACACCATATGCGGAGGACTTACGGGAGGTGGTTCTGAAGTGGCTGACAGGAAAGTTCATGTGGTAGAGGCCAAGTCGGTAGCCAAACTTGAGGTTGTAAATCTAACATCTTCTGATACAGCATAGAAGAGAAAGAAGGTGGACATGGACACCCTTATAGTTGGGTTCTCCCGACTCTACTTCAAAGGTATCTTAGCCCCGCATGATGACCCTTTGGTAATAACAATAAGAGTGCATGGGTGCGAGGTGCAGAGGATCCTCATGGACGGAGGGAGTTCAGCAGACGTAATGTTTTGGCCTTGCTTCAAGAGCCTAGGTCTTAGCAGGGCTAGGCTGGTACCCAATCATCATCCTTTAATGGGCTTCAACGGTGAAAAGGTCCACCCACTGGGCATGTATGAGATGGACGTACGGATGTGTGACGAGTGGCCTAAGAGGTTAACCCAGAAGATAAATTTTTTTGTAATGGACGAAAACGTCTTCTCGGCCTATAACCTCATCATAGGAAGAGTGGCCCTTAAGGAGTTTGAAGCTGTGCCGTCGACGATCCACCAGTTGCTAAAATTTAGGACCCCCTATGGGGTAGGGGAAGTGCAGGATGACCAGACCATAGCACGAGATTGTTACTTTAACTCGGCCGAAGAGAGGGAGGCCCATAAGAGGGAAACCACCACCTATAGCATTGATACATTGGACCCAAGAGATGAAACAAAGTTGAAGAAGGGAGAGGCCACGGAAGAGGTAGAATCCATCGTCCTCAATGAGGACAAATCGGAAAAAACCATCCAGGTCGACAAAGACCTAAAGACAGAAATCAAGGAAGAGCTGATAAACATCCTCAGGAAGAGGCAGAGTGTATTTGCTTGGAGTCACGCGGACATGCCCGGCATCAACCCTGAGGTTATGAGTCACAAGCTCAACATGACCAAAGAGGCCAATCCTATCAAACAAAGACGAAGAGTTTATTCCAAAGAGAAGTACGACGTCATCCGGGAAGAGGTAAAAAAATTAAAAGAGGCTGAGTTTATAAGAGAAGTCATATACCCGGAGTGGTTGTCAAATGCAGTCATCGTGCCCAAAGCCAACGGGAAGTGGAGAATGTGTGTTGACTTCACTAACCTGAATAGGTTTTTCCCAAAAGACAGCTATCCCTCACCTCGGATAAATTAGATGGTAGATGCTACTGCAGGGCATGAGCTCATGAGCTTCAAGGACGCGTATTCAGGCAATAATCAGATCTTCATGGATACAGAAGACTCAGACAAGACAGCCTTCATTACCGACAAAGGGACGTACTGCTACAAGGTGATGCCCTTCGGTCTAAAAAATGCAGGGGCGACGTACCAACGTCTTGTGAATAAGATGTTCGAAGACCAAATAGGCAAAACCATGGAAGTGTATGTAGACGATATGGTGACAAAGATCTTAAAGGCCTGCACTCATGTGGTAGACCTTGAAAAGACCTTTGATATTATGGACATGTATATAATGAAACTCAACCCCGCAAAGTGTGTCTTCGGGATAGGAGCTGGGAAGTTTCTTTGATTTATCGTCAATCAAAGAGGAATCAAAGCAAACCCAGAGAAGATCAAGGCTTTGCTTGACATGAAGACACCAAGAAGCATCAAGGATGTCTAAAGACGTTCGGGGAGAGTGGCCGCACTCAACATGTTTATTTCTAGAGCAACAGACAAGTGTATTTCGTTCTTTAAAGTGCTTAGAAAGGCCTTCCAGTGGGATGAAGAGTGCGAAGAAGCATTTAACCAACTCAAGTCATACCTTGGGTATCCCTTGCTGTTATCTCGGCCCATAGTAGGAGATAAATTATATGTGTATCTAGCAGTCTCTAAATCGGCTATCAGTGCAGCCATAGCACGGGAAGCCGGTGGAATCCAAAGGCCTGTGTACTCCAACAGTAAAGACCTTCAAGGGTCTGAACAAAATTATCCTCTTATGGAAAAGTTAGCCTACGCCCTAATACATGCTTCAAGGAAGATAAAGCCCTACTTCCAAGCCCATTCCATGGTAGTCCTCACCGACTCCCCACTAAAACAAGTCCTGCATAAACCTGAGAAATCTAGAAGGTTGATGACTTGGGCCATTGAGTTGGGGGAGTATGACCTTACCTACCAACCTAGGACAGCCAACAAAGGGCAGGCCCTCGCAGACTTTGTTGTTGAGTTCACATGAGAAGAGGCCGAGACAGAGAATGACCTGATTGGTGCTGAAGGGTCAAACGGAAGTGTCTTCCGAGAGAAGGAAGAGATGACACCAAATGTCTTCCGAGAACAGGAAGAGATGGCACCAAACATCTTCCAGGGCCAGTAAGAGGTCGTATCCAAAAAGATCAAGGGCAGAATGGCGGAGAACGAGGAGGATCGATACCTCTTTAGGCAAGGAATTATGTTAGAAGGGGCCTTCTCATCATATACAGACATTTGGAATCTCTTTGTCGATGGTTCCTCCTGTGATAGTGGAAGCGGTGCAGGGCTGATACTTTCAGCTCCAGATGGTGCCAACATTGAATACTCTTTGAGATTCAACTTCAAGGCATCTAACAACGAGTCAGAGTATGAGGCCATGATAGCAGGTCTCTCATTGGAAAAGACTATAGGAGTAAGACAACTCCTACTTCATAGCGACTTAAGGTTAGTTGTCAATCAAGTGTTGGGATTCTATGAAGCCAAAGACGAAAGGATGGCTAAGTAGCTCAAGAAGGTGAGAACTATGTTAGAATATTTTAAAGAGACGAAACTGAAGAGAGTACCTTGACAAAGTAACAACCACACAGATGCATTAGCAAGGTTGGCCTCGGCGACTAAGACAGACGTCAGAAGGACAGTTCTGATTGAGGTCTTAGGAAAAGAGACCATTGAGGAAGAAGAGGTATGTAACCCTTGTCTCAATTTGAACCTAGGAGACTCATGGATGGACCCCCTCATCAGATATATCAAAGAAGGAGAGTTTCCCGAATCCATGCTAGAGAGGAGTAAATTGAGATATAGGGTTACCAAATTCTCGATAGTAGGAGATGTCCTGTACAATAAGGGATTTCTGTTGCCTCTCCTCAGATGTGTGCATCCCACCGAAGTTCCCCGGGTCTTATAGGAAGTTTATGAGGGTTCTTGCTCCATTCACATAGGAGGAAGACCCTTGGCCAAGAGAATCATTGCACAGGGATACTGGTGGCCAACCTTGGCCAAAGATGCTGAAGCTTACGTGAAGAGGTGTGATAAATGTCAGAGATTCGCCTCTATTCCTCACTAACCTCATCAACCTATGGCGTCAATCACCTCTCCATGGCCATTTGTAGTATGGGGAATTGACTTAATAGGACCCCTACCAAGAGCTTCCAACAGTTACCGATTCCTGATAATCGCCATTGACTACTTCTCAAAGTGGGTGGAGGCAGAGCCGATGATAACGACCACAGAACAAAAGACCTTCCAATTTATTTAGAGGAACATCATATAAAGACACGGCCTCCTAAACACTCTGATCTCAGACAATGGGACCCAGTTCAAGAACTCATCTTTAGAGAAGTATTGCGTAAGAGTTGGGATAAAGCGGTTCTTCTCATCTCCTGGCTGACCTCAGGTAAACGGTCAGACCGAGGTCACAAACAGAACAATCCTCGACGGAATCAAGAAGAGGTTAGAAGAAGCGAAGGGAAGATGGAATAAAGAGGTTTATGCTGTGCTATGGGCCTACAGGACCACGACAAGGACACCAAAAGGAGAAACCCCGTTCATGCTTGCACATGGCTCAGAGGTCGTCATACTAACATAAGTGGGACTCCCTACTCATAGGGTTCAGACCTATGACCCTGATAAAAATGGGGAAGAGAGGAGACTAGACCTAGATCTGATTGAAGAGAGAAGAGAAGACGCAGAGATTAGACAAGCAGCTTACCAGCAGAGAGCAGCGAAATTCTATAATCAGAGGGTGAAGTCAAGACCCATCACCGTGGGAGACCGAGTGCTGAAGAAGACCTTACAGAAAACAAACAAGCTCCACCCAAACTGGCATGGTCCCTACAAAGTGACAGAAGAGGTTGTGCCTGGCACCTACAGACTAGAAAACCTAGAAGGGGAACCTTTCGCTAACCCATGGAATGCTGATCACCTAAATAAGTATTACATATGATGTTGCAAAGAGTTAATGTAAATGTACCATCTTATTAGGAAGAGATTATTAATGAGAGATAAGTTTTCGTGTCAATTCTAGCTTCATTGTGCTCTAATGGTAGAAATTATGAGGATAACATCTTAGGTGATAACCTCAGACTCTTATAACATCACTCAGTGGTGACAAGGTCTGAGGTCAGATACTATACTTGGATGACCTCAGACCCTTAACATCATTAATTTGGTGAGCTTAATTGTGAGGATAACATCTTAGGCGATGACCTCAGACCCTTATAACATCACTCAGTGGTGATAAGGTCTGAGGTCAGACACCATCCTTGGATGACCTTAGACCCTTAACATCATTAATTTGGTGAGATTAATTATGAGGATAACATCTTAGGTGATGACCTCAGACCCTTATAACACCACTGTGCTTACAAGGTCTGAGATCAGACACCATCCTTGGATGACCTCAGACCCTTAACATAATTAATTTTGTGAGATTAATTATGAGGATAACATCTTAGGTGATGACCTCAGACCCTTATAACATCACTCAGTGGTGACAAGGTCTGAGGTCAGACACCATCCATGGATGACCTCAGACCCTAATAACATCACTTAGTGGTGACAAGGTCTGAGGTCAGACACCATCCTTGGATGACCTCGAACCTTAACATCATTAATTTTGTGAGATTAATTATGAGGATAACATCTTAGGTGATGACCTCAAGCCCTTATAACATCACTCAGTGGTGACAAGGTCTGAGGTCAGACACCATCCTTGGATGACCTCATACTCTTAACATCATTAATTTGGTGAGATTAATTGTGAGGATAACATCTTAGGTGATGACCTAAGACCCTTATAACATCACTCAATGGTTACAAGGTATGAGGTCAGAAACCATCCTTGGATGACCTCAGACCCTTAACATCATTAATTTGGTGAGATTAATTATGAGGATAACACCTTAGGTGATGACCTCAGACCCTTATAACATCACTCAGTGGTGACAAGGTCTGAGGTCAGACACCATACTTGGATGACCTCAGACCCTTAACATCATTAATTTGGTGAGATTAATTGTGAGGATAACATCTTAGGTGATGACCATAGACCCTTATAACATCACTCAGTGGTGATAAGGTCTGAGGTCAGACACCATCCTTAGATGACCTCAGACCCTTAACATCATTAATTTGGTGAGATTAATTATGAAGGTGACCTCCTAGTTGATGACCTCAGACCTTATAACACCACTGTGGTGACAAGGTCTGAGGTAAGACTATTGATTAAATTTAAACAGACATCATTGCGATAAGACTTCAGAGTTAAAACATCACATGACAGAAACATTCAACAAAACAAACGAAGTGAAAAACCCTCCTCAGAGGTTTCCATTGCAATTGTAAAAATACAAAGATACAAGTTTCATATGTTCTTAAGAGATTACAAACAGTTAGGGGTTACAAAATAAAGCTTCACAATTAAACCTAAGGATTAGAGGGGAGAGTGTTGGAATCCTCGGCCTGATTTTCTTAGCCAATGTTTGTCACCTCGACCCCATCTTCTCTGTGGTCAGCTCCTAGCTCAGTGAAGTCCAGTGTGGCAGTCTCTGCAGGTGCAATAACCTCCTCCTCAACCTCCTGAAGTGCTTGGGAAAATTGAGGGTCAGCAAAACCCAGACCTACGAATTCAGAGGCCTTCAGACTCCCTGCCTCCTTCTCTTTGGCAGCCACCCATTTAACATTAGCCTTGATACCTCTTTCAAGGTATTCAAAGCCAAAGCTCATGAACTCGTCCGAGACTTTGTAGTATGACAAAATCTCTTCAGAGGCATTTTCAAGGGTCGCCTTCACCGCAGAGTTGACCTTTTGCTAGAGTACATCATCCTTTTCCTTCAGAGCCACGAAATGGTCCTTTTTAAGCTTGGATATCTCTTTCTCCATCTCCTTCACCTTCTTGTCAGACCCATCCAATGTAGACTTCAGGCGATCGACCTCTGGATTCAGAGAGTTCTGTACCTTCTCAGCCTCTTGACCCTTCTGGATGAGGGGTAACTTCCTCAGAGTTCAATTGGCGAGATGATGCATGAAAGCCAGGCCCTACAAATAATGTGGTCGTGTATATGAGTTGAAATTCAAATCAGAGGTTACACTTTGAAGCTATACAGAAACCTAAAGTCATACCTGAATTGACCTGTGGAGGCCAAACTCAATTAGTAGAGGTGTGTCCATGGACCTGTAAAAATGCTTGTCAGCCTCGGTCATGGCAGAGCCGATAGCATCCAGATCCTGCAGACTGTGGCCTGTGATGCTGTCATTGATCTTTAGTTGCTCTATACGATCCGCCAAAGCATCTACAGATGATATGGGGATGGTAGAATCCTGACCTTTTTTCTTCTGCCTCTGATCTTCAGGGGCAGGGTCGCTAGCACCTCTCTTTTTTGTGGCCTGAGCCTTTGAGGTTGAAGGAGTAGGAGGATAAGCATTTAAACCTACTTTCTTAGCAAGCTTAGTCAGACTCGGTGCTGCCATTTCCCAGAGTTCGTCTGTTATGCCCTTTGGACGCTCTACAAAATTGAAAGGTCTGAGTTAGGGAGTCAGACATGCATAAACTCAGAGGTATAACTTGAATGAAAACACTTACAAATCTCTGTAAGAGGACTACCCCCCAAACTAGTCTCAGGGAGGTAGTGGGGGGTCATCAGATGTTCAAACTTAATGAGCAGACCATGCATCCCCTGGTCCTGAAGGTCCTTGACCTTATGAAAGTTTTGCAGACTCAGACCGAGGTCGGCCTTGGCAGATATCGTTACCTTACCCCATCTTAGGGGTATCCTCGGCTCTAGCAGGGAAGAGGGAGCACATGGACCAAATTCCCATTGCCCTGAAGCAAAAAAATATTGATGCTTCCAGTTATGGTTGGAAGTCTGAGTTATCTGGAGCATCTTCTTCTCAGGCTTCTGAGCTATAAAATGATAGTAACTCGGATGGTTTTTGGCAGATGAAGGGACATAACATCCTATAAAGACCTGGACTGGAAGGTCTGAGTGGTGAACAACCCTCCATAGGACTATAGCCCCAATTATGACCCTCCAAGCATTAGGTGATAATTGGGAAGGGGCCAAATTGATGTAGGCTAAGATGGACCTAATAATGGGATGGATGGGCAAACGAAACCCTAACTTGAACATCTGCTCATAGAAGCAGATCTCACCATCACGGTCGTGGTAAGCCCTCTCTTCCCTCAGAGGTCTCCTGAGCTTTATGGAGGGGCTGATGGAGTATAGATATCTAAAGCAAAGAAGGTCTACCTCAATAACGGTACTCTCGATCTCGGCCACCTCACAGACATCGACATCACTTTCAACGTCATCATCATCATTGTCTGACTCAACGTCGGCCTGAGCAGACGTTGATGGATTACTTGGGAACCTCTGAGCGAACTCAGCCCTGGTGATGGCCGACAGGGGAATGGCGTCAAGTATTGGTGGAATGGCCACACTCGGTGCAACAATCTCAACCTCCAAGGAAGAGGATGATGTGCTTGAATTTTTATGGGACAAGGCCCGACTAGAGACCTTAGCTTTATCAGGTACCTGATCTTGCTGAGTTGTGAAGTCCATGGCCTCTTAGAAAGACTCCACAGACATAGGGTCTGAGGTGGAAGACTCAGACATCGGTATGGGTTCAACAGGGACCTCTGCTTGGCTAACGGGTTCCAACGGTTCAGGGTATACTACCTTCAGGGGTGGTGGAAATATGGGTCTTAGAGGGAATTCTTGTGACCTACGAGCCTCCTCTTGAGCTCTTTCTATTTGCCTAATTTTCTCTTAAGTCTTCTCTCTGAGAGAAGGGAACTTCTCAAGAAGTTGGTAAAGGGGTCTGAGCATCAGAGGCAGACCCTACACTTATAACTCTCCTAAAACAATAAACAAAAGCTATTTTATTTTTTATTCAACTAAAGATCAAACTATGAAACCAATGGGAAAAAACTATTCGCCAGAAAAAATGGAGCCCTCGTTGGAAACCTAAGAGAACTCGCCTGAAAATGCAAAAGTAAGAAGATTACAGGAAAAATGAAGAAGAAAGTATGGCTGAAATTACCTGAGGATGAAATGGTAAGGAATAAGGAAGAAGACGCGAGGAATCACCACCAAAATCTTCTAGCAAAAATCTTTCTAGAGAAAGAGACTATTGTAGAAACGAATCAAGCCAGAAATGAAGAAGAAAGGATGGAAATAGGGTTTAAACCCTTAAATATGAAGGCACGTTTCCTAAGGCCCATCATTTCCTTGGGAGCCCCAAAGGACGGCTGACAGCACATGCTTGCCAGGCAAGCCACACTTCAGCAATGGACAAGTGTCAAATGAACATTGTCACATAGAAGAAAGACCTCGGAGAGGAAGTGATCCCATAGTCACCTGCTCTTACATGTAACTAAGGGCTGGGGGGTGATTGATATGCCCCAAGTGTCACCTCGGCTCAGGGACACCAACCTCGATCGATATTATGGCCGACGCTGGAAAAGCCTTGGGTCAGTAACCATCACCCTCGGCCATATGAGGGTCGGCCCTAGCCGACATCACTACCCACCTCTTTAGGGGGAGACTGCATGAATCAGTGGGCCGACAGTTCGAATGATCACCCGGGTGATGACAACCTCGGCCGAGGCTAGGCCGAGGTTACAAGGAACCACACTACTACCAAGGGCGACCTCACCGGTAAATCAATCGATGTTCCACCCACATGCCAGCTTAACCTTGGCCCAGGCCGACCCTAACTCCTTACCTCGGCTTCACTTAAGCCGAGACCTTAGTGACTCATCTCGGATTATATGGTTGATTGGACCTTACCAGCCTCGGCCTCTTCCAGGTCGAGGTCAGGACTAAGCATCGAGGCCGAGATCTTATTGGCATATATGTGGATAAGGACATGTGGACACAATTCAGTTATAACAAATCATTCCCCTCACGTGGTGGGAATATTTTATCATCATTCTCTACCTGTGATAGTGACAGATGTCTTCATCAGATTGGATAGATCAACACACACATGCTCATTGCATGCATAGGGGGTACATTACACCCCCCAGGTACTATATATAGAGGTCATCCTCTACCTTGCAAAGGACCCAAAATTAGCAACCCTAGCTAAAACTCTGTTCAAATACACAATAGAGAGAGAAAGCTTGATAGATTGTATCTATGTCCATTAGAGCCCTCATACATTGATACACATCATACACTCACACAGTGGACGTAGGCCTGATTGACTGAACATCTTATATTCCGGTGTGAAACCTCTTCTCCTCACCTCCTTCTACTGTATATACATATACCCTTATACTGCCATTGTTAACATTGAATTGAGATCACAAACACCTTGAAGGGTGGTGCTATATTCCGCATCATCAATATATATATATATATATATATATATATATATGGGGGGGGGGGGGTATGTGTGCACGTGTGAGTATATGACAAACTTCAATATCAATTTCAATTTCATTGTGTAAAATATACCATTCTAATGCGTATATGCCTAATTTCAATATCAATTTTACATTTACACATTTATATACCCATAACAATATCAATTTCACATACCCAATTTCATATATACGACCGTGACTATTATAATGTGTATATACCTAATTTCAAATAACTAATTTCAGCATTGTAATGTGTATATATATGTGCGATTGTATAAAGGTATATACATGTGTGCATATGTGTGTATGTGTGTATGTGTGCGCGTGTGAGTATATGAGGGAGTTCAATATCAATATCAATTTTAATTTCATTGTGTAAAAGTTACTATACTAATGAGTATATTCCTAATTTCAATATCCATTTCTTTTTTGAATCTACACATTTATATACCCATAAAAATACCAATATCATGTATATACCCGTAACAATACCAATTTCACACACCCAATTTCACACTTAGAACCGTGAATATTCTAATGCGTAAATATCCACTTTCACTATTCTAATGTCTGTATAAAAGGGCAATTGTGTAAAAGTATATATGTGGGTGTGGGTGTGTATGTAAACATATGAGGGGCTTCAATATCAATTTCAATTTCATTGTGTAAAAGTTACTATTCTAGATATGTATATACCTAATTTCAATATCAATATCAATTTCACATTTATGCATTTATATATGCATAATAATATCCATTTCATGTATATACTCATAACAATATCAATTTCACATACCTAATTTCACATTTACAACCGTAACTATTCTAATGCGTATATACCCAATTTCACACATACACACACAAAGATATATATATATATATAAACACATATAAACACATAGTAGGAGGGATAAAGAGTATTACCGGTGTAGGAGAAAGAGAGTGGCCGTTGGTGGGTGAGTGTGATAGATAATGGTTGTCAGTATGTGTGTTAGCGCAGAAGTGAGAGTGAGAGTAAGTGAGAGAAAAATCTTAGGTGAAATGAAATAATCCATAGGTGGTTAATTTAAAGCTGATAAATAGTCATGGTCTTGAGCC
Source organism: Sambucus nigra (assembly GCA_949130495.1). Classification (NCBI taxonomy): domain Eukaryota; kingdom Viridiplantae; phylum Streptophyta; class Magnoliopsida; order Dipsacales; family Adoxaceae; genus Sambucus; species Sambucus nigra. The sequence continues at coordinate 505,352,311 of OX422214.1, read as the reverse complement.
GTGACCGGTCATGTAACCAATCCAATTGTCATGAGCCTTGGTAAATGGTCACGGTCCCCAATCATGACCCAATTGGCCACCACAATTGGTCATGGTCTTAAAAAATGACCATATCAAATCAAATCCCCATCACTATTAGTGGCCATGATTCAAAATCGTAACTATACTGTCACGGTTGGGTCACGGTCTAAAACCATGACCATCTAGTTGACAAAAATGGCACCAATGTTCCCGCATAAATGGTTATGGTTAGGTTATGGTCTAGATCTGTGACCATTGTGGTCACGATCTTCAATAGTTACCAATCCCCTATATAGGTCACCCCTTCCCATGGTCACAACCATGGTCAATTGTAGTTTATTGTGGTTATGGATTTGGACCGTGACGAAGTGAATGTGACCATTCTCGATATATGACGTAATGTTTCTTGCTTAGTACGGATCTAGAGACAATATTCTTTCGAATATCCAACACTTGTATCACATCATTTATAATGAGTTCTTTTACCTAAGTAATCTTTAACAAAACCTTTCCCTTCCCTTCCACCTTGGATGTGGAGGAGTTTGTCATGAATATTTATTCTCCATTTTTAATTTGTTGGTATTCACTAGACATTTTCTTGTTTGATCATATGTGTCATGTAGAGCTGATGTCCACCCATCATTATTTTGTGTTTCACATCGTATTTATTTCAGAGACAACTACGGAGAGATGTATGTTGAAAACATCATCGAATAATTGCTCGACTTAGATCATGTTTATTTGGGCAATATTTTTCTTAAAGTTATAATGCTTCTTCAATTTACAATAGTCCTTAGCATGATGCCCTTACCTTTTTCATTTGGAGCACTTTCCTTTTAACTTTTTAGATGCATCGCCCCCTTGACTTGTTCCCTCTTTTTACGGAGGTATGAGCATCCTTTATTAAATTTTCTTTATCCATGAAAGGATTATTTCTTGATATCTTTTTAGACATTCGGTTATCCTCCAATATCCTCAACCTAACAAACAAGTCCTAGGGCCCCATTTCTTTACGTTTGTGCTTGAAATAATTTATAAAATCTTTCTAAGAGGGTGGTTAATTTTTAATTACCATTCTCTTGCAATGTTTCACTTAAAACCATATTTTCAGGACTTATTTCATGAAAAATTAATTGAAGCTCTTGCACTTGGTTAATAACAGTATTTGAATATAATATTTTACAATCAAGAAATCGATCGATAATGAATTTTTTCATTCCTACATCTTTCGTTTTGTACTTTTTGTCCAAAGACTCCCATAGAAATTTTAAAGTTTTTATTGGACTATAAACTTTGTACAACGTGTTGATCAATCTATTAAGGATGTATTTTTTCATAAAAAATCGAAATGTGTCCATGCTTCTATGCTGACCAAAGATGTCTTATCCATTTTTGTTTCATTAACCATGGGTGCGTCCTCATGTACAAACCTCGAAAGAATTAAAGTTGTGAGAGAAAATAACATTTTCTGTTGCCATCTTTTAAAATCAAGTCCGTTGAATTTTTCGGGTTTCTCACCATGGATTGCATGAGATGGAACTGTGATAGGCAAGTTTGTGTTAATAGGATTTGTCATAGTATTTTCAAAGGATGAAGTTTACATTTTTCTGCTACTTTCTATAGAATTACTATTAAGTTTATGTTATGATAATAAAGTAGTAACAAGAACAACTATATGTTGTAAGGTATAAAAAGAAAATATATACTTCGCTAAAATTATAGAATTAAGTTTCTTTAAAACAAAGATTTGAAGATATATTATAATATTATAAGTAAAACAAGATAAATTAACATGAAATTAATAGAGTAATTAAAATCCTATAAAAATTATGCCTAAAGATTATTTGTAGTACCTCATATTTCTGAGGATATTTAATTAAATTAAATTGGTGATCTAGGATTTAATTAAATCGATGATTTGGAATTTATTTGATTCGGTGATTTGGAATTTATTTAATTTAGAAAATTATTTAATTCGGTGATTGAGAGTAAATCAGTTCAAATTAAGTTTAATTTCACGCATTCGATATTTTGATATGGAATTAAAATAATTTTTTTAAAGTGACTCAGATTGTGATTTTGAGGTTACAGTTGGCTCCGAAAGGGTAAAAATAGTCGAAAAAGTGTACTCGGGTGTATAGTTTGGGTCCCGGGATGATTTTGGACCAACCCGACATCATTTAAGGGTATTTCAATCATTCGGGAGTTGGAGGTTTAGAGAACTCCGAAAATATTAAGTGTATATCTGCCATTAGAGAGAAGGGGTTAGGGTTAACACAATCACAATAGAAGAGAGGCCATTGAAGAGGAAGAGGAAGAGGAAGAGAAAGCCAAAGCTTTCTACACAGTTTTTCGCCCCGAACGCAATGGAATCGAGATCTGAGCGAGGAGAGAACAACCACACCATCATATTAATGAAATTCAGACCTTATATTGAGAGGCAAGTATTTAAATGGCAATTTATATTAAGCATGTTATACTACCCATATAGATTAGAGTTTGATTTCATGCTTTTGGAAGTTTTATATGAATTTGGGAGGGTTTAATTCATAAACTAAAGTGGGAATGCATATAGAGATGTTCCTTAATGATGATAATGCGAAATTAGTGGGTTTGGGTTGATTAATAAGAGAGAAATCTGAGTTCTTGATTTGTAAAGTTGATGAACATGAGAAAATTAGGGTTTTATGTTAATTAAAGAAGAATTTGATTCTTGGGTTGAATCTTTGATGTTTTTGTGTAAATTTTCATTGAAAATTTATCTCTATACGAAGATAAACTGATATTAGAATATATTTGATGATTAAGATTTAATCTTGATGGGTTCTTGATTGAAGAACATGAATCTTGAATGACTTAGGGTTTAATTGATGAACACAAGATGTTGATTTACCAGAATTATTAACGTAATTTTAAACGTATTCCATTTTCATCTTACTTAGAATTAAAGTGAGATCCATACATTTTTGGAAAGGCATTTGTCTTGGATTTCTAATGAGCTTTGAATCATGTCAATCGGAGTTCCGTAGAGGGAGAAATCGAAATTTTACTAGAGGGTGTTTAATCTGCCAAAAAATTTGAGACTTTTCTTTTTAAGCCTGAAATGTCATTTTATCGGGGAAGTGTTTGGGACCTTGATGAAATATATTATCAGAGCATCAGGTTCTAGTGTCCTTAGGATCTGTACGACTTTTCACCTTTCAACATAGCGTTCTTTGATATAGAGCCTTGTGATAGGATTGTTGTATTTCTCGACGTATGAGATTATGTTCTCCTGCCATTATATATAGTTGATGTGATTCTTGTACAAGTTCGATTGGTCTTCATACACCGAACATTATAAGACGACTAGTGAGGGTCGTTAGAAGGACTGCAGGAGGAGAGGCTCAGCAGAAAGACCTATATTGTATTGGGAATGGTGATTGAGATGGATGTCACCATGATTATTGTTTAGGATGGTGACAATAGGAAAATCACTTGGGAGGAGAAGTTTTCCCAAGCACTTTTATAGATAATGTTGGTGCAAATTTTAGACTCATCCAGTATTGTCGATACGAGGTGGGGGAAAAATAGAGGGACTCTTTGGGAGAGTCATCTATAAGGAAAAAAAAGGAGAGTAATAGGCCAATGGAAGGATAAAATCCAAAGGCAATTGTGTAGGGCAGAGTGTAGCGACACCCGAGATTAAAAATTTTGAGCGGAAATTTTTGAGCTCTTAGGGGCCGCATAAAGTGACGACAGTCAGTCACCATATATAAGGAGTATATGGGATTAAACGAGAAATTTGAGTGAAATTTTATTAATAGATATTCCATCTGTTGTTAGAACATAGATGTGAATCGAGTTTTGAAACTTATAACAAGTGAGCGAGTTATAGGCCGATTGTGAGAAATGATCTGACTTATTGAGGGAACTTCATAACAGACGGAGGGGAATACGAAGAAAATAAAGGTTCTTTAAGTTGATAATGGACTTGTGAGTTGAATATACAATCCTGGATAGGAGATCCGTCTAGAATGATTAGTGTCGACGTCGTCAGGGTCGTACGCTTACATGAATTTATCAACGCTTCCATGAGAGGGGAGCCAAGGGGGTTGGAGAAACTAGCCGAAGGGCAAGAATGGATTAAATGGTGATAGTGAAGCACCACAAGAGGTCATACCCAGTCGGGAACCCATTGAAATTATTCATACTAATTGAACTCCTACCAAGTGATGGTGAATTTAATCAGGGCCATCGAGGCCAGCAACGAGTTCCATGGGGCCAGGCAAGCCAAAGGGACAACAGGGGTAGCAATCGGGAACAAGACTACCAAGCCTGAGAGAAGGACACCCCGATGTGGATAGTGGAGCCAGAGATAAAGAGAAGATATAATAATGTGTCCTATTCATAGAGAGTTGGATCACCTATATTGAACTTGTCCACAGTGAGAAAGTGAGACTACTCGGACTAGAAAAGTATATAGGAATGGTGTTAGTAGGGCACAACAACCGTATGAGGAGCGAGATTTTCGATACAGGAATTAGGCTAAGAGAATGCACTAAGAGGACATTTATATTATTTATTAGTTTACTGCTTTGGAGAGTTATGAAAATAGGGTAGACTACTTACGAGAGTTGACCGGTTAGCAATGGGTTGAGCGATCACAGATTGTGATAGTGAGATCTTGTGTTCGCTGTCCCAGGGTATAATTTATTTTGTGAGGTATCACCTGAAAGAGTGTTGATCCTATATATATGCATATATATTATATATATTGTGTAGTAGACTTTTGTGTGTATGTTGTCCAGTCATAATTAATCCCGGTGCGCAGGGATGATTACTGATGTGATTCAGGGTAGAAAGGCTTATTGTCGAGCGGAGAGATATAGCTCGTGACTTTTTAGCGCTAAGAAACTAGTGATAGTAAAGGCGTCGTGATATATGTTGTCCTGTGTAGCATGCGAGTGGGCGATTACACTTTTATATCAAAAGACGGGTATTTGAGGGTATGTAATATGGACTGAGGGCTTAACAGATCTCAATGACCGACAATGCTAGGTAGTAGTGTATCGGGAAGGTTCCTTGTTTGGATTTCGCTTTGCGAGACATCCCACACATGAAGCTTAGCACAATGTTGGGAGTGGGGAGATGATTATCCATTAAGACATGGGTTTAGTACCTTGAGTATTATTTATTTATAAAGTTATATCTAAAGGATAGTAACTATACGATAATGAGAGGCTAGTGGAGCCAGGTAACATCGATGAAGTTATGCATATTTATAGGTTGCTTGGGCGCCCTGGTTGGGGGAGATGTTTATATAACCCGCAATTGGGAGGGGTAGAAATATATGTAGTGATCTTTAGAGTCTATGTTTAAGGTAGTGTCGAAACCTAGGAGTACTAGACTTATTCGAATTTCGAGGACGAAATTCCTTTGTAAGGGCGAAAGTATGTAATACCCCATATTTCTAAGGATATTTAATTAAATTAAATTGGTGATCTAGGATTTAATTAAATCGATGATTTGGAATTTATTTGATTCGGTGATTTGGAATTTATTTAATTTAGAGAAATTATTTAATTCAGTGATTGAGAGTAAATTAGTTCAATTTAAGTTTAATTTCACGCATTTGATACTTTGAGGTGGAATTAAAACAATTTTTTTAAAGTGAGTCGGATGGTGATTTTGAGGTTACGGTTGGTTCCGAAAGGGTCAAAATAGTCAAAAAAGTGTACTCGGGTGTACAGTTTGGGTCCTGGGATGATTTTGGACCAACCTGGCATTGTTTAAGGGTATTTCGATCATTTGGGAGTTGGAGGTTTAGAGAACTCCGAAAATATTAAGTGTATGTCTGCCATTAGAGAGAAGGGGCTAGGGTTAACATAATCACAATAGAAGAGAAGCCATTGAAGAGGAAGAGGAAGAGAAAGCCAAAGCTTCCTACACAGTTTTTCACCCCGAACGCAACAAAATCGAGATCGGAGCGAGGGGAGAACTACCACACCATCATATTAATGAAATTCAGACCTGCTATTGAGAGGCAAGTATTTAAATGACAATTTATATTAAGCATGTTGTACTACCCATGTAGATTAGAGTTTGATTTCATGCTTTTGGAAGTTTTATATGAATTTGGGAGGGTTTAATTCATAAACTAAAGTGGGAATGCATATAGAGATGTTCCTTAATGATGATAATATGAAATTAGTGGGTTAGGGTTGATTAATAAGAGAGAAATCTGAGTTCTTGATTTATAAAGTTGATGAACATGAGAAAATTACGGTTTTATGTTAATTAAAGGAGAATTTGATTCTTAGGTTGAATCTTTGATGTTTTTGTGTAAATTTTCATTGAAAATTTATCTCTATACGAAGATAAACTGATATTAGAATATATTTGATGATTAAGATTGAATCTTGATGGATTCTTGATTGAAGAACATGAATCTTGAATGACTTAAGGTTTAATTGATGAACACAAGATGTCAATCTGCCAGAATTATTAATGTAATTTTAAACGTATGCCATTTTCATCTTACTTAGAATTAAAGTGAGATCCATACATTTTTGGAAATGTATTTGTCTATTTCTAATGAGCTTTGAATCAGGTCAATCGGAGTTCTGTAGAGGGAGAAATCGATGTTTTACTATAAGGTGTTCGATCTGCCAGCATAGTAACTGCCAGAATTTTTGATGTAACTTTAAACATATTCCATTTAAATTGTACTTTGAATTAGAGTGATATCCATACATTCTTGTAAATATCTCTGTCTTATCTTTCAAATGAACTTTGAATCTGGTCAATCGGAGTTCTCTAAAAGGAGTAATCGATATTTTACTACAGGGTGTTTAATCTGCCAGAAAATTTTCTAATCGATTCGGTTGCCCAGTTTTGGCCAATAATTTCCTTTTTGTTTAGGACCTTTGGAAATCGTTTGGAATTATTTTGTGAGATTTAATTTCTAATATAAGGTAATTATATTGAAACACCAATAGGCCTATTTTGGGTTTTAGGTGTGGCCTACGAGGGAAGTTTAAGGGCTAAATTAATTTGGATTAATAGAGAGGAAAAATCTAAATTGAAGGATAATTCGAGTTAAGAGAATTCAAGAGGAACGAGGTCTTGGACCAGTAGGGGGTAGAGAGTTTACCTTCTGATATTATATGTGGAATATAGGATACCCTTCGAGTGGTGAGAAATACTCGGGAATGTACGGTAATGAACGAAGTTATAAATTATGGAATACGTAGAATATTCGGGATATAAATATACTATGTATGAGGCTTCTGATATGGGATGTGTGTATGCCCTATTGTTATTATATATATATAGGTGGAGTGAATACCTCACTGATGTTATATTTATATAGGTGGAATGTGTACCTATATTATTGTTTGTTATGTGTATGACATACCCACCATACTTGCTATCATGGGAGGTTGACGTTCGAAAGAGGACAATCTTATCCTGTGTTGACTTTGGGGGGATTTTAGATTTGGTACCTCAATAGCATAGGACTGTGAAGGGCTTATTTGTGAGTCGATAAGTCTGCTGACTGTGGGAGCGTGGGTATGTGCGTGACCCATGGATATGTGAACTATGTTCGCCTCCAATATGTGTGATTTGATATGTATAGTTAGTGAGAGAAGACGAACCAATAGTCCCTTGTACAGCGAGAGATGTACCTGGACATGATAGCAGAGTATGCACGCACCGCAGCTGTGCTTAGGGGTGCCGTACTAGTATAGATATAATGGATGATAAATATATATACCTTTGAGATGTTTACAGTATGCACCGCAGCTGGGTCTGGGAGGTGCCGTCTTATATATATATATATATATATATATATATATATATATATATATATATATATATATATATATATATATATATACTTGTTATGTTATCTACTGTGTAAAATTAATGGACGAAAAAGATAGTGAAATCTTATTTGACTTAAGTATGTGAACACTTAATCCTAAAATTTGAAAAGCCTTGCCCATATTAAAGAGAAATGGATATATATTTAATAAATGTATTTGCATGGAAATACGGGTGGACGCTATGAGTTATGGGTAGCAGACTTATGATTTCAAACCAGTTAGTTGTGTGTATCTAAACCAAAAGTAATCTGAATATTGGGGTCGAGGTAACATTCCAGACCAATACATATGGAATAACTATTGGGGTCGGGGTAGCATTACGAACAAATAGCCCTTGATGTGTGATACAGGGATATAATAGCAGAGTGTATACTTATATTATATATGGTGTGTAAAATATATATACAACATGATTAATCTACTTATGTGTGCTTATAGAGAGACGAGATAATATGTATCTAAAGAACGATTAATCTACTAGAGAGTAATTAGTAGGGAGCTTAGATAGGGTATATCTATATAATGATAAAGCTACTAATGTGTGAATAGTAGGAAGATAGTTAGTGAATATCTAAAATAAAGTTTAAGTAGAGAAATTTAAATGGTAAATTTTGAACAATGACCTACGTAGAAAGGGTAAATGGAGTTTAATAATAACATAAGAGAGGTGTTAATTATTAAGGGTATTCGATAGCGTACTGTATCGGCTGTACGGAGGAGCTATATTGATTTGGGTCTATTAAATAATAGCTGCCTAGTTAGATTGGCTAGAATTGACTAGGTGGGGTTGAGTAGCAAACGTTAGGTGCGCATTATAGATGAGAGATAAGTAACTCAAGGGAATATTCATAACCTAACATGTGTATCTAATAACTGTTCATTTAAACTGTTATTTAATTACTTGCTAAATGTTTATAAATGATTTTTTACTTGGGCAGTGACCTGTAATTGCAAAACCTTTTTCCAAAACCTTTTAGGTGTCCAGCCACAGGGACGCCAAGCAGGATGATCTATTCTAGGGATGCGTAGCTGCAACACTTGTGGATGCCTGCAGGATTTGGACTTAGACGATTCAGTTACTTCACTCCTAGTGTAGGGTGCAGGGCAGTATTTTATTAGGGAATGTTGCCCACAGTTATTTCAATTCTGATAGTCAGACCTTGTATTCAGACTTTTATTTAGGTTGGACTTTATATTGGATTTTGAAACCGATGGTTTATTCGGTATTATTTCATTCCAGTCTTTTATATTGTGGATGGATTTATATTACTACTTCATGGTATGTATTTATGTAATAATGTTTTGTTGTTGATTGTAAAATAAAAAGATTAAAATTTTGACATCGCCTTTTTGAATACTAGGTGGTTAGTAATGTATAAAAAGTTTTCGACAGTGATGCTAAGAATAATACAGATGAGAAACCTGTTTTAATTGGATATAGGACTGATCACCCGGTATTTAATTAGGCAGGGTGTCACATTATTATTCTAGAAATATATTTTTACTAAATAATGTAGATAAAGAACACAAAAAAGAAAAATAAATAAGAAAGAACTTATTATTCGTGAATGTAAGAAAGAAGACTCTTTCCTTAATACATAATTCGCCCCCACTACGGTGCTTATGGCGATGGATAATGGGCGTATGCCTCCCTAGATGAAACGATCTCGACAAGCATAAGAATCACTACAATATGATTGCCCCCATGAACTAAAAATGGTGATATTCTCGCCGACTAAAATGAAGAAGAAAAAAGGCTCAAGAAAGAATTTTTTTCAAAATTAATAGAAGGAGGGAAATGCTTTTATTTATTGACCTTAAACTGTCTTTTTCGAATAGTCATACATGTTCGTGAACAGACATAAGAAATGGCCCAAATTTAATTTTTTATAGTTGACGCTCTAGATTCAGTGATATTTAAAAATTCAATAAATGACGATTTTTTAGTGATGTTTTACTAACATTTTAATTTTAATTTAAACGACAATATTTTCAGCAACGGTTAAAATCAATTAAATTGTGACATTTTGGAAAGAAATTCAGCCCAATTTTCAGCCCTAAAAAATTATGTAGAAAAGCATAAAGAAATTTTCAATAATAGGATAATATTACGGACCACGGACCACGGACCCGAACGGGCGAAGTCGACGTGTGTGAGCCTTTGGGCCAAAGCCCAAACCATGCTTAGTGTAGGCCCTATTTCCTTTAAAGGGTTGGGGTATCCAAAGAGCATCCAACCCTTTGTGCCAACTAGTTGGTCATTCAACCACACTTATTTATTATATTTTTTCTTTGTGGAACACAAGTTCTTCACCAAATACACCAACATAGTTCATGAGCTAAACGGGACCTTTGAAACCCATTTTCTCATTCATTTTGATCAAATGAATGTCCTACGTTATTTACTAAGTCAAGGGGAACACGTAGATAGATTGACCTGACATTTTAATGATGTAGGTCCCATATTAATTTCGGCTCAATGTTTGCCAAATATATAATTTGGTCAATTACAATGGGCTAAAAACGCATTTCATCAACAAAATAAAAGACTGCTAATATAAATACTACAAAGAATTAATAAAATATAATCTCTTTCAATAATATTTTATTCATTAAAAGATTATAATAGGAAAATTTATTCGTACCATTTTTGGATGATTGGTGTTTGACACTACTAACTTAACCCATTTTTTATTTGTGTTTGCGAGTTGAGTCAGGCAATGAAAAATATTCACCTTCTAATTTTGTGTTATGTTCAAGTGGTGTTATCATATTGTGTCAAAATTGTCTATTTATGACTTTTTATCCCTCGATGCATGCATGATAATTATAAAAGGATGTATAAATTAATTTATAAACATATTTATCACAATCACATTCATGAAATACAATATAACAATAACCAAATTGTTCTGAACGTTTCTTTACATACAATATAATAATAACCATTTTTTAATGTAATTAACCAACCAAATTTCAAGAACATGAACATGTCTTTATTTTCCATTTGTTGAGTGTAAAATTGTGCACCATAATCCTTAAAGCTTCATTACATTGTTTACATATGCCCTCTCTCTCTCTCTCTCTCTCTCTCTCTCTCTCTCTCTCTCTCTCTCTCTCTCTCTCCGCGCGCTCGCGCTCGCGTGTGTGTGTATCATGTTCATTTACTTTCCAATGTCACCTCCGTTCTAGCCCTTGAACCTCTACCTAGAGTTATAATCAAACCGAAAAGATAACTTGCACCTATTATATCATTGGACACACAAGTTCTTTTATCAAAGGAAAACTAAATAAAAAGAAACCTTTAGGATGAATTAATATTTAAACACAATAAATGATTTTTTTTAAAATAATATTATAAGAATATGAGTATCCAATTTAAAATTAAATGTAATAGTTGACACGTGGATTTTGAACAAAAATGAAAAAATGTATTTAAGAGCTTTAAAGTAAATAAATATGAACGAATGATTTAAAATTCATACGCACAAGGATACCGTTGCACAATAATTCTATCAAAATTTATGTCTAACACACCCATATCCCCATAATGAGGAATTTTAATGTCACACAAGAACTAGAGTGAATCACCTCATTCTTATACTAAAAATAAATCCCATGAGTGAATTATGAGTATTTTTTTTCTTTATTTAAGGAAAATGGACATAACATATGGATGATCTAGATATATGTCAATAAAACCCTTTTTTATGTCCACAAACTAACCTTACAAGCAATATACATGCACCAATTTTGCCAAACATTTATTTATACATACATATTAGATTGGTTATGTTCTTTAATCGTCCTCGAACTAAAACTGTTATATTTTTAGCATTATATATGATCATATATGTGGTTAGGTCATTATTATCTTACATATAGTATGTTTATTTTTAAACTTTACTGACATAAGTAAATATGTATTGATATATGATAAAATAGTGAAAATTTATTCAGGATGCATTTTGAAGGGAAATGTAGCCTACCTGACCCAAAAAGCAGGACAAGTTACCCAAATACCCCTGACCTAATTGTCGACCGACTCAAAGATACTGACTAGGATCCAATTATTCTAAATGCATTTGCATAATCACAAAAAATTAACCTAGTAGTAAAGTCTCACACTGACTCAATTACAACTCAGAAGATATATCCAAAGAGAGACCAACTTTAATAAAGCACGATCACCAAGAAATTGTAACTAGTTAGGGCTTTATAATTTATAAATAAGGTCCCCCATTATGAGGAGTGAACACGTTGATAAATTGTCTAACCATATACTTTTGTATCCATGGCTTGGACTCTCAATTAGCAACCCTAACACTCTAGGCATGTTTATTTCTCATTGAAATAATTAACCTCTCCCCCCCAGACATAGGTAATTATGACTTAATGAACCACATAAATATAATGTCTATTTTCATTATGTATTGATCCGTAGGCTTATTTAGTAAATTATAATATCTTAGGTCTGTTATAATTTGGCTTCGTTTATGGAAACTCTTTGGCCCCCATCATTTGATTTGCCAAGTTTTCCACTATGAGTAATGATCAATCATACCAATTACATGGAGGAAATTAACTCCATTGCAAGGTACACATTGCGAGGTGCAATAATTATCCTCCTTGATATCCCCTTATCCAAGTAATGCCAAATATAGGGGATGCTCACCTTACCGATCTTGACCTTATTATTGTAGTTGTCATCGTGACTATCCTTTCTAAGGGATATCCACCAGGAATCCATCATGTTTGTTTAGTCATTATGAAGAATGATTGTTGAAACAAGATGGTGAGATTCAAAGATATGAAAACGAGAATGGTCATCTCAGAATATATTGAGCAGGATATCGGAGGGTCATAAATTCAACACCTATAGTCTTAATAATCACCAGAGAAGAATGTTCCACTCTAATAGTACCCCCTATCTTATAATGACGGTAGGTCATCCAGACCTATAATACCACTAATTCATCATCCTAATACATGCCAATAGAGGTGTTCCTTAGTGCATTACTCTATTAGGAATGGCCAACTCATTTTAAGATCTCATTAAAGCAGTCGTGGAATCCAATGATATCTTCCTCCTCCTCTAAATAAATTCCCAAGTATGGATTACTTACATGATATAATTTAAAGGGATTTGGAAGGCCTACCTCCAAAATTAAAGATTCTCACACCTAGGGGCATAGTCGTGAGGGATTTGGGTTTTGGGTATTCCTCGCCATTATCCTAGCAGACTGAGGGCTTGAATCCCTTAAAGAAGTCTTAAGTTCCAAACATCAAAATCAATGACACTAAAACTGATCCCTCATATAATATTAAGCACTAAATATTATATATGTTGTTATGATATCATAATGACCCTTACATGTGCCGATTTTTACCATCTAACATAGGGAAATAATCTTCAGGTGGTTCGAGAAACTATACCCTAAATATATCTCCAGATTCACACATTTCTCGAGTAGTTCATTTCCAGTTTTATCACCATCAGCAAAATCATCAAGGAGGTAAACTCCCCGATCTCCCTACGCATTAATCAAGGGTACAAAAATAAGGTTAATGATATTGGTAGTTATTAAACGATATCTACAATTGTAATGAACAGTTGGCACTATTATCTTTCAAGTTTGGTCTCTCCTAATCTTATGATCTGTACTAATAGCTCATATAGATGCTAGTGTTGTCCATGGACAACCTCATAGATTGTATAGAGAAGTTTGACAAGGTTGAGGAAGAGATCATAAACATGGATGATTGGAATGATCAGTCCACCAAGTAAATAATAAAGAACGGAGATAAAAAAAAGGGGACAACTTAGCCTTATCCTCGGCTAAGAAAGGGGGAAGTAGGATAAAACAAAAAGAAAAGCAAACATGCATACCAATGAAAATTTATATTAGGTAATCATCACCATATTCAAGGATACACTTTGAAAAATCATCCCCTTGATTAAGAGTAAGCCATTATACAATAAATCTCCCAAGACAGCAGGGGATGCCAATTAGAGAGATCCAACTCCCTATTACACATACTACCTGGAAGACTTAGTCCATGTTGGTCATCTAAAGGAATTCATGCACACTAAGAAGATAAAATCTCCATGTTGAGTTAATAACACTCAAAATAAGGATGATGATTATCTGGTCCCATCAAGAATGGTGATCTCCATTAATGGATACACCAATCCCTTTAAAGAATGGGGAAAATATCCATGAAAATATTATAATTGTAACTAGTGTGTAAGAATATTTTTATAGTCATATGTTCATTATATATTGTATTGTCCTATTCCGTTTAAGTCTCTTATCCTTGAGGTCATTCTGACAAAGCATTTAATAAAGTCACATTTACCAGAAATCTTTATCAAATATCAACTAGATAATCTACATGATCACAGTCGTTGTAATTCCATGTAGGTTGAGGTAAATAGACTTGGCAGACTATCACTTTTATCATACTCAAAATTATAATTTTCATAATTAAAAATGTTTTTTTTTGTGTTGAGATGGTTTTTTCTATTAGTGATATAATTATACAAGTATAAGTTCATATAAAAGTTTTTTCAAAAATTACATATCTTTTTTTACCTTAGCAAAAATTATGGGAACACTCGCGATATTTTTATGTGAAAAAAAAAGGTTTCACTGATTGCGAACATTGCCAAAGTTTTTCCCCAAATTTACATATGCTCTGTGTGACCTCTTTCCATGCATTAGGTTAACATCGACAAAGGAAATTTTCACGTCTGCGACATTTCTCACAGTACGAGAACTCTATTTGAAAAATAGATTTTCTTAAAATACCTTTCACTATGATTTTTTAAAATACCTTTCACTATTATTTTTTTTAAATCCATTCAAGACTTTCTTGCAACCAAATATTTCTTTATTTAAATACTTGAGTGTGAGATTTTAGTGATGAGGTTACCCTCCCCACTTATGCTACTTGTGGTTCACCACGCATGTGAAGAGAGTTACTCCATTCTCATCATCCTTATCAAAAACTCTATTGAGAAAAAATATAGAGATATCTTTTATATAGAAAAGGCATTGATTAAGAAGATTTTTAAGATTAAAGAAGTTTTTGAGTCTAATACTATAGAGACTAAAACCATAGTTTTATTTTTCACTTCTCTCTTTGCATTTTTAAGATATTTATTTTTAAATTTTGATCATGAGCCCTATTGAAGATTAAACCAATTATACACTTTTTCTTGGACAAATATATTTATATCTTTGTTCTTGAGACACTTGTGTGAATAAAAAAAAGCACATTGTGAGGTTTGAGTAAGACAAAGTATTTTCAACACTTTCAAAACCTTTTGAAAAACTTACATCCTAGAAAGTGATATACAAGATTTGGTTTCTTGAGGCCGTTTGATTTAAATTCCATATGGTTTAATGCAAAAGTATGACAAATAAGGTCTTGGGGTACTAGCATATTTAAGACTAAGATTATATGGTTTCTTATAAGGTTATATTAGTTCAGAGTTAGTAACCATGTTTTAATTCATTGGGTCTATGGGATTAATTCTTAATATTGAGTACTCCACTTCTTTAACCAATAAAGAGGGTTCCAAGGTAATCGCATTCAGGGATGGTTTATTTGTGGGAAGTGATGTTTACTAGGTAGACTTATTTATTGATTAACCAATGATATGGTTTTATTTTTGAGAGTGTGCTTGCGATTTTAATGGATAATTTTTATAATACAGTATCCAATACACACAATTTCAAATTTTATCTTATTACTCTATACACACAACTAGGTGACACGGCGGATAAAAAATTAAAGAATGACCCTATGAAAAGGTAATTTAAGGAAAAAATCCCTTTTCGATAAAACCTTTTTTCTTTTAGTACTTTAGAGAGTTTACAAGACTATCGACTTACAGACAACTTGATAACCTTCACAAGTATAATGCGCAGTTCCTGGCAGATATCTAAATAATATGGTTCTGTCCAGAGTCGTCCACACGCAACCTTCCATGCTCAGTATCCACTGATCAGCCTTCGTCGTTAGTAGTGAATTCCCTCGGGTATGACAAGATCACCTGTGAAGAAATTATAACACCTCTCCCGCGCCCGGGGAAAGCGGGGCGGTGTGCTAATCCAATAAAACTAAACTAAATCCATCAATCAAAAAGTATAGAGCATCTAAATGTTCACAATTTAAATATGAAATAAATCCATAATTTATATTTCCACAATAATGATTACAATAAAGTCTCTCAAATATAAAATTCTCCAAAATTAATTTAAAAATTCCCATTTAAAAAATTCGGGTTGTTACATACTTCCACCTTTATGGGATGATCCGACCCCATGGTCGCTCACCACTGGAGAAGGGACATGGAGCGACACTTGAGATTGGTGGAACGCATAGAGGTGCAGAAGCAGATATTAGCAACATTCAAATTGTTAGGGAATGCTTTGCAGTGGTGGGGGAGTACCACCACACCAGAGGAGCGAGATCAATTAAGCTATGCAAAGTTTCAGATTATGTTCAACAACAAGTACTTTCCGTATGCTATCAAGAGTGCAAAGAAAAAGGAATTTCTTGAGTCGGAGCAAGGGTCAAAGTCAATCGTCGATTATGAACAAAAGCTCACCAACTTATCTATGTTTATACCGAAAGAGGTAGACACTCAGAGGAAAAAGATGGAGGGATTCATCAAAGGGATGTCCTGGCCCATTAGGCAAATGGTTTTGGAAAATCCGTCATACACTGTTTACGCCCAAGTAGTAAATGTCGTAATGTTACACTAGCAGGAGAAAATAAGCTATCAAAAGAAATTAGGAAAAAGACAAGAGATCGAGGGTCAGGGAGGAGACAACGAGGGTCACAATGACCAAGCATGGAAAAAGCAGAGGCCTAACCAAGGACAACAGATCAACTATTTTCATCAGGACCAACAGAGATAGGGTCGTCAGGGGGAGTAAAATGGGAATGGCAATTCAGATCCTTTTCAGGGTACTTGTTTCAAGTGTGGGAAAGTTGGACACAAAGAGAATAGGTATTTAAAGAGAGAGGACCATCCGGGTCAGCAAGGCCAAGGGCCACCAGCACTAGTAGGGCCCGGGGCGCGGGGAGCTCCAGTAGTACTAACAGTGATCGGTGTTTAGGAAGCGCCAGCAACACCGGTAACGTCAGGTGTGCAGGGGGTGGCCACTGCAGCAACCAATCTAAGTTATGGGAGGTGCTATGTACCTCAGGTTCAGTCAGAGAAGGATAGATTGCGTGGTTACTGGAGTATCACGGTACGTAATACTTTCTTATATATATATATATATATATATATATATTGTATTTTTGTTAAGGAATGCGTTCGGGTAGATTAGGTGTATGGGTGCCTAACGGTGTTTTGTTACAGGATATGCATCTATGAGCCTTACTTCCTTTTTACAAGATTTACGCATTGATGAGTATGCTTCGTCTAATTTCGAGGATGAAATTCTTTGATAGTGGGGAAGTATGTAACACCCCGTATTTTTATTTAATTAATTAATCAAAAAATTCGGGAAAAATAAATTTTTGAATTTAAAATTTTTTATTAGTTAAATATGTTGGTTATGATTTTTGAAGAATAAAACTTCAAGCAGAATCGAAATCGGAATTAAAATGGATTTTTAAAATTTTTATATATTTATTCCCTTATAAAACATTCAGGCCGAACTGCCAAAATACCTAGGTGATCGATCAATCTATGCCAGGGGTTGATCGATTGATCCCCTCAGGTTTCGTCCGCAACAGTCCTTTTCTTTGACGAATTTGGTTAGTTTTAAAACTCTTCCACTTGTATATAATTAATGTGACGGGACTAGATTTTTAAACACTCATTTGTGAAAACCCTAAGAGTAGAAGACTCTCAATTTTTCATCATCTTCTACCTCAAAACCCTAGCCACCATTAAAACTTACTTTTCAAGCTCAGTTTTGAAGGCCAAGACTAATCTGTCCCAAGTTGGTTCAAGAAGGGTTTTTGATCCATTTTCCAAGAGGAACATATATATATAATCAGATTTTTGTCAAACTCATCACATGCATGTTTATGATATTCTTTTCCCTTAGTGTTATGTTTCTTGATTGTAGTCTCCACTAAACTCATGTTTTCTAAAATAAGTTATGAATATAATTATTAAAGAGATAAATTTCGGAATTGTTTTGTATAAAAAATTAATGTTGCCGAATAGTTATAACTTTGTTGTTCTTTGGGTTGTGCCGGTGTAGTCGATTTTGCTATGGTCATGTGCATGTAGAGGAGCCCTTTTTAAAGTAAATTTTGATATTTCATGTGAGAACCCTATGAGAATTAATTATTTGTGTTAGAAAATAATAACTATGGTAGGACTTGCGTGTACCTAGTATTCTGCAAATCATAATATTTATGTGTCCTTGCTTTCCAGTTTTAAAATTAAAATTAATTAATTGGGAATTTAAGTGTTGTTATGAACGTTGTTATAAATTGTTAATTGTGCCACTTTATGAAAGTATTATGATTTTTGATATCTCGAGAATGTTGGGTATTGTAGGTAACGGTTTTCACCCCATGTTATCGTATACTGGTTAGGTATGGGACTAGTAAGTGGGCCTTAGTTGCGATTTATGCTAATTAGGTATGAGACTAGTTAGTGTGAGTCTATACGGGTTATATAATTTGGGGTGGGGGCTGATTTTCTATGTTATACCATTGTTACGATAGCCTAGGATTGATATCTAGGTGGAGTAAATTTTTTATAATCATCCTTTACTTAGGATAGGACGTATTTGTGTTTTGGGAAACCTTAGTTGGGACTAAGAGGTATTCTGAGGATTTTCACATCGCTTTTAAGGGCGGGGAAAATATATTTGATTTAATGAGTATAAGGAACTTTGGAAATTAATATCGCAGGACTAAAATAGATATTAAAAATTTATTGAAGACATAATGTGTCTAGGGCCGATAGTTTAAACGGGTCAGAGGACGATTTATGTCGTGTCGTGTGTGGAACCTTATCATATCGTGAGGATCACAGGATAAAAATGGATCAGAAGGCGGACTTGACAAGGGGATGTGTGTGTGTGTGTGTGTGTGTGTGTGGAACCTTATCATATCGCGGGATCAGACGGCGGGCTTGACAAGGAGATGTGTGTTGGTAAATTTTTTTCACGGTTAAATTAATTAAATTTAACATTGTTGGAAATGTGGGTTAATTAAAATAATATTGGTGTGGCTTGTATAGAAACCTTGCGGGTAGTTAGTAATTTATTTATGGTGATTAGTAATCTTGTAATTAAAATATTCTATTGTTATAGTCGATATATGTAACACTATTGTATGGGTTTAAGGACCCTATTTGAGAGGACTGGCCGGTAAACATGCTCGGGGCTTTGGCTCTGACACATGCGTTGACAAATCTTTTTCAGGATTTATTTGGGAATTGTTGAATAGGATTCATTGGAGATCATTTGGAGGTGCAAGTGGATTTATTTTATTGCTTTAGTAGTTGAATTTTCTCTTTTCATTCCGTCATTTTATTTATGAGACTACTTTTGGAGTTATTGGGCCTTTTCGGTTCCAAAGTGTTTTAAGATTTCAGTTGGATTTATTATTCAATTATTGAGATATTTGGAGATCACATGTGATGGATTTTAATCGCATTTTGGAGTTTTATTAGTTGGATGTCATTTCATATTTGGGTTTGATTAAAATAATTTATCTTGTGGATTAAAATTTTTATGTCTCATATCTGTCACATGCTAAGGATGATATTTAATTTACTCGCACTGGGCTTAGTTTTGGTGGAGGCTGACGCCAAAATTTAGCGGGTGTGACAGAAATCTCCCCACAAGAGTTGTATAAAAGATACAAGTTATAGGGTTTAAACTTGATTCACTTAAATATATCTTGGGGATGATGATTTGTGAATCAAAAAGATTTTCTCAAAACAAAAGGTTGAAAACTTTTGCAAAGAATATAAAGAATAAGTTTTGTCAAAAGTCTTAATGAAATCAAACACGAAACAAGTATTTATGAGGTGAACACAAACTTCGAGGTGGTGATGTTGTTCAAACAAAATCACAGGGTCATTATGAGGAGATCATTATCTCCAAATGAGATATGTCTCGCTTCTAACGACATCTAAAAAATCAAATCAGTAAGACATTGTTTGATCAATGCTTTAAACAACCTTTTAAGGAGACTCAAAGTCATTCTAACTAGATTGCCATCTCATTTGAACGAGATTCCATCTCGTTTGAATGAGATTCACGTTTAAAAAATTATTTTTAAATAAAGAAAAATAACCTCGATTTTTAAAGAAAAAATCTTGTTTCCAGTTTTAATAAAAACGACCATCCAAAAAAAATTTAAAGAATAAATTCAAACACTAAAGTATTATACCATCAAAGTATGGAAAGGCTTGAATGTTGGAGATGTTGGATCTTCAAACTTCGTCTCGGCTCGAATCAAACAGAAATGGGATATGCCAAAAACTAAATGTAAGCCTAAGCTATTTGAGAAACAAGAGAAAATATTCTCTTACAAATCTCCCCCTTTTTGGCTATTTCGATCAAAAACATAAAACCAAAATTCCAAATTATAATTCCAAATTATGAAGCAATCCCCTATGATGAATACAATATCATAATATTCCCCTAAACCCTAAAATGGATAGGTACAAGATAGAGTTGTCTTCATGTCAAAGTCTTCAAGTCGCCTTCAAATCTCCACTTCTTCTTTGACTTCTCTTAGTCACTTTGTCTTTTTTTAGTGTAATACAAATATGATCTTTCCAAATTGCCTATACATATGAAACAAAGCACATACCCAGTGATGCATCGAGTTTGAAATATATCAAATAAATTCATAAAGATATGAGAAATCTCTCCCATTAACCAAACTCTCCCGTAATTTGTTCTCCCCGACAAGGAGTAAAAACCAAACCTCGAATATAGGGAACATCACCAATCATAAAAGGATATCATCACAAAAGGTTATGAATGAATAATCATGCAATGATAATCTCAAAGGGTCCAATCACAAAGGCTCCACAAACTATTTTTAATTTGAAATTTTTTTCAAATAAATAATAATTTTACAAAAATAGCACACCATGGAGAAACAAAACAATAACCTAATCATGGAAACGGAATGTAGGGGTATGAATAAATTCTATAGGAAAATAAACATAGGAAAACATAACATATGTGCATGAAGGAATGAGACACCACTAATGCAAGATCTCAAAGTCTACCTTGTGTGTAAAATTGGTGAACTCAAGTGAAACTAACTCAAACTATTCAACTAATGAAGATAATGAGTGGTTTTCACAATAATAACTCCCAAATCTATGTAATTCTTTTACGAGACTTTTTCAAGACGCGCAAACCCATTGATCTTCGACTAAACTCCCTCAAAATTCACATTTTGAATATTTTCTCTCAAATCTTTTTATTTTGAAGAAATCAATGCTCATATGTGGTGAAGCATCAATGTTCTTTTCTTTTTATCTTCCTTTAATCTTTTAGGCTCTTTTCTTTTTGCAAATAGTGGATATTCACACAAAGACAACCTGTCTCACCCAGCCTGATTCCATTGCTTTAAATATAACACATTTACCAAATATATGATTTTCTATTTTTCCAATCCGAGCAATGGTTCTTACAAGAACTACTTTAATTATCTCATTTTTATCACATTTGGTTCGTTTTAAAAGAAGGGTTGAGATGAAAATACTACAACTGACACGTGAAAGGTAAGTGCAATACTCAATTAAGTTTGTGCTCGTGTGCATTAAAGGTGATAAAGATTCAAACATGTAGTAAGTAGTCATCATATCACATCTTATGACTCCACACATTATAAAGCACAAAAATGACATGATGTCACGTCTCAAAACACTATAAAATGGCCTTATGGATATGGAATGAATGAGTGACTCGAACATCTTTAAGGTTCATCCACATATGGTGTAAAAGATACAAAAATATTTTTTATTTTTCAAAATTTTTATCAAAAATGAAATCTTTTTGACTTTTTCACTTTTTTTAATAAAGAAACAGAAAATCTTTTTGAATTTTCCAAAATTTTTCAAGAAAAATAAAAATCTTTTCATATTTTTCAAAAAATATATCTAAATGAAATATAAATACAATGAGAGTACACACTAGCAATCGGCATGTCAGATATAAACATGAAAAACATTCTATGCTAGCAAACAAGTCTAACCTCAATCATTAGGTCCAGTGGTGGTCTCCAAAGGAAATGACATCATATGAAAACATCCATCAAATCTTGTGAAGTTCTGATCAAACACTCTACTTGCTCTCGAAGAATCTCTAAATCTCTCATGTGATGTACGGGAGCATGGGGGGTAACATGTGTGGGAGTTCGTGTGGGAAAAAATGTAGTAGTATATCAAGGAAGAAACTTATGAGACATACTACCCAACTTAAAATAAAATTCCCTAAGGTGTAATTTTTTCTTGCAATGGGAAAAACCTATACGGGCTTAGGACCACCTCTCTCAAACCGTTTAGGACGCACTCTCCTACGTGGATTAGGACACCTAGGTGGATTTAGAAGAGAGAAATACGGATCTAACACAAAATCGAGAACCGGTTCGGGTTCTACATGGGGAGTGGATGCATCATCATGACCTATTCCCAGCCTCTTAACATTACCCTGAAATAACCGAGGAGTATCTTTCCTACCTTTTTATATGTTTCCTCTAAAGTAACCTTGACCTCCTGGGCACATTCGAGTTCTCTCTCGAGTTGGGATACATGGACTTCAAGTTTATCACGAGTCTCCAATGAATATTGAAGATCTCCCGTAAGACTAGACACAATGTTGGTTAAAATCATTCTTTTACCGGCCTAAGATGATCAACTGCTCATACCAATAAACCTTCACCTTCTCGAGTTGACTCGTCGACGTCTCACACACCCTCAAAGATTTCATCTCTCTCTCCAAATCTAACACCTTAAGACTCAAATAGTTATTCAACCTTTTGGTTTCAAAGTCTCGATGTACAAATAACTAAAGTCTTTTCGGAGAGCCCCTTCTCCCTCACTTGAAATATTATCCTCACACTCACTCAAATGGCTCAAAATATCTTCGAGGCTTTCACACTTACATGTGTCCTCATCGTCGTGCGATAAACTAGAAGTACTCATGTGACTAGCCTGAAAGAAACACACTTTTCATGCAGTGATTCCCCCCCTGAATCAACCGACTCGATGTCACTATCTCTAAGAGTGTCTTTGTCTGCAATCTTCTTACCCTTTCTCTTTAGCCTAGTGGGACACTCATGTGCCTACTTCCCTTTTGCCTCGTACTCATAACACCTCATCTCTTCCTCTTTCTCACCACTATCCTTGACCTCATCTTTATTTTTGTTTTTCTCAATTTTTTTATTGGAATAATGATTTTTGGAAAATTTGAGAAACATTTTATAAAATTTCACAAACAAGTCCAAGTCATCGATATCAACCTCACCCTCAGATTAAGACTCACACACTTATTCCTTTTTATTCTTCTTATCTTGAGTCTTTAAACCTTAACCTATATCCTTAGGTTTAAAGTTTTCAGGGAAGATATCTAACTTATAAGTCTGAAGGTATCCTATGAGTTTTTCTAACCTAAGAGTGTCTAAAATCCCTAAAGGGTTAATCACGGTCACCTTAGGTATTGACCTAAAAATATTTTCAACAACCTTAGTCTCAGGAATTCTCTCACTTAAATTAAAACTAGTGTTAATGATGTCCAAAAACCTAGCATAAAATTCATCAAAACACTCAGAATCTAATATAATGATGGTCTCAAATTGGGTGGTCAAATTTTAAAGCTTAGACGCCTTGATAGTGCTGGTACCCTCATGTGTCAGCTGAAGGATATCCCATGTTTCCTTAGACGTAGTGTACGTCATGATGCGTCGGAACTCGTCAGGGATGACGGCTCCATAAATAGCACCAAGGTCGCAAGAATTGTCGCTACTCCACTTAAATTCCTCATCAGTCCAGGAAGAAACGGGTTTAAGATTTGTGACATTATCAACGGTGATCGTGGGAGGAGTCCATCCTCTTTCACAAACTAACCAAAATCGCTCATCTATGGCTTTTAGAATAGACCTCGTTCTAGCCTTCCAGTGTGCATAATTAGTACCATCTAAGATGGGCACTCGATTATCCAAATTTTCCAGTAAAATCAAAATTTTCAAAGATCAACAATTTTTTAAAAAGTTGATATCAAGAGAAAAATATTTTTTCAAAAAATCAAGATCTCACGATAATTTGGTGAATCCAGCTCTAATACCAATTTGAGAGTGTGCTTCTGATCTTAACAAATAATTTCTATAATTAAGTGTCCAATACACACAATTACAAATTTTATCATATTACCCTAAGCACACAACTAGGTGACACAGTGGATAAAAATTCAAGCATGCAACCACAACAAGGTAATTTAAAGAAAAAACCCCTTTCAGGTAAAATATTTTTGCATTCAACACTTTAGAGAGTTTACAAGGTTTACCGACTACTTGATAACTACTAAAATTATAATGTGCATGTAACACCCCGTAATTCTGAGGATATGGAATTTAATTATTTTGGTGAAATATAATTTTATAAATTTGGAGGAATTTATTTAATTTCGAGAATTTAGATTTTTAATTAATTCATACTATTTTTAAATTTTACGTGTGTCGTATTTAAAGGTCAAAATTGGACAATTTTATAGAATAACTCGGACGAAGATTCTGAGAACACGGTTGAGTCCGAAGAGGTCAAAATACTCAAAATAGTGTACCTAAGGGTAGTAATTGGGTACCGGGGCGTTTTTAGACATAACCAGGCCTATACGAGGGTATGTAAGTCTTTTGAATTTGGCCCATAGGCTTAATTTCTGGATTGGGGAAGCTAAACCTAGGTTTAAGAGAGTGGGGAAGCCGTTATTCGTTACAAAACATAAGAGTTTGAGAGAGGAGAGAAAGGAAAAAGAAGAAGAAGGAAAGAGGGAATAAAAGAACATCCTGGAAAAAATTTCGAGAAGAAGCCGTCGAATTTATTTCACCGAGGCCACTATTTATTTAATTTTTGTGACTAGTAGTTAATTGTGTTTATTATTGAGATTGTGGTTAAAAATATAGAAATTAGAAGACTTTAAGTATATGTTTTGCAGATTAAACGTTGAACAAAATCAAATTAAAACCTATGTGAATAGAGAAACTTTGAGAACATAATATGTTAGAGATTTATTAAATTTTTTGGGGTTCTAAAGGCTAAAGATGATGACAGAATATAGAGAAATTTTGAGGGCCTAATATGTTATAGATTTGTGAATTTCTAGGTTCTAGAGGTTGAAGACGATGAAATAAACCTACAAATGGCGAAATTTATGATTTTTAGAGAATTGGGTTACAATGTTAAATTAATTACTTAAATGATGGAGATTAATTATAATTAAGCAGAACTATGAAAGTTTATGAATAATAAGTATTTAAATCATTGAGGCTTAATGGGGTTATGTTTAACAGTGAAGGAAATAGGAGTTTTAGGGTGGAAGAAAAGCTCAAAACGCAGTAGCATTAGAGTAGCTCCGGGGGGACCGGTCGATTGGGGTGCTAGGGCCGGACGATCGGGAGTCATTTTTACCTAACACACATGGTAGGAAAGGCGGGTTTTATATATTTTTTTTGGGGAGGGGGGAACTTTAAATGGTGATAACTTTGTCACTTAAACTCGGATTTTCGTACCGTTCACGACCATGTGTAGTTAACTGAGAGTAGTACACTATCTTAGGAGTATTATTATTTAGATATAAAATATGAAAGGTATAAAATACCCTTGAAGATGTAATGAGTGATGAAACTTTCCCAAAATTGAAACAAAAATTTGTTGGGGCCGTGTGAGACTAATATGGACATGTCTGAGTATATAGGAGGTGAGATGTATAATCCTATAGTTAATAAAAATAGCGGGGTGTAGTTAATTAATGTGGGATATGGAAATTTTGAATGGACTCGTGAGTAATTGGAATATATATATATATATATATATATATATATATATATATATGTGTGTGTGTGTGTGTGTGTGTGTGTGTGTGTGTGTGTGTGAGATGAACGCAAATTGTGTTTATTAAATTGTTACTCGAGGATGCTATCCATGAGGTTGCGCATAGTGGGCGGTCCCACCTTAGCGATTCCAGCGGGGTTTGAATTATTCTCCAGGTTATAATGCTCGGGTGGCTCCTACTGTAATGAGAGGGGGACATCACACAAGTATTTAAGGAAGGTCCATTAAAATCCTAAGGCCTATGCATTTATAATCGCCTCCATTATTTGTTTACGATTTAGGATCAGTGGTAAGATTCTGACCCGGTGACCAAAGGTGACACGAGATGTGCCTGGAACCCGATAGCATGTACGAGAAATGCATCTAATAGGACCAAGATATGAGGATGCGTTGTATTTATATATATGCGTAATGAGAGATATGTGTATATATCTATATGATGTGTGACTATCTGTTGACAATATTAATGTGATATTTACTATATTCATATAGACGAGGGCTATGTATTATAATAATTATGATAGTTTGTTTATCTTACAACGGGGTGGTTATCGGGCTAGTGTAGGTAGCTACTGTGTCTAGTTGGATCGATTCATGACAAGATAGAATAAATAAATGTGATAGGTGTGCACTGTAGAAAAGGGGTGAGACTGTCTTCAAGAGAGTGCGACTGTGAAATCAATTATAAACACTATATACTACGCATTTCATTTATTGTACTAAAATTCTTGGTAAACATTTTTTAAATAATTGGGTTCTCACCCGTTTGCAAATTATTTTCTTCTCTTAAAAATCATTTTAGGTGTTCAGCCAAAAGGACGCCAGGCTTAAAGATCTGTTGTTCTAGGGATTCAATGCTGCAGCATGTGTCGATGCATGCAGGGATTGGAGTAGATGCCTCTGTCAATTCATTCTACTTTAGGATTTCATGATTTCTATTATTTCTCTTTGGGCGTGTTTCCTTGTAGTACTTATTCGTTTTTTTTTTATTTTAGCTTGTATGGAGTTTTATTTATTTAGCTATTAGACTTGTTATTCAGATTTGGATTTGGAGGCAATACTTTACTCGACAAGATATTGATTTATTCATTCATATTCTGTAATGGTTTGAACTATATTAATGCATGAAAGGTTTAAATAAGTTTTTCTTATAGTGTTAAGTATTAATTGAAAAGATAAAATTTGGCGCCGACTTAATTAACTAGTAGGTGATTAGTAGTTAATAAAAAATTTGACAGTGATGCTAAGAATGAACCGAATGGAAATCCTATTTAATAAGATAAAGGATTGATCAGCCGATATTTAATTAGGCGCAGTGTGACAGATGGTATCAGAGCATCAGGTTCTAGTGTCCTTAGGATCTGTGCAGCTTATTACGTTTTAAATTAGCATTCTTTGATATAGTGTGAACTTATACATATTTCAAATCTTATTTTAGATTCTGCCTAAGAGAGGTAGACCGGCTAGAGCAGCAAATTTGAGATGATGAAAGAGAGTCTGGTCAGGAGCAACTGGTTCCACAGCCACAGCCACCACCAGGGATGATGATAACTACATAGGTGGCTGAGATCTTGGAACAAACACTTAATGAGACGATGACAACAATGGCACAATTTTTTTTGCAGAATCAACCACAACCGTTAATGGAACCTGACGTTCAGGCTCTCCTGGAGTCATCCGATTGGCATAGATCAAGATAAGCATTTTAAAAGGGTCACCCACCAGAATTTAAGGGTAATTCAAATGTGATAGTGTCCAGTCAGTGGAATAGGGACATGCAGCACCACCTACATATGACTGAGTGCAGTGACACTTAAAAATAGTTCTTGGCAATATTCAAGCTAGCGGGTGCAGTTTTGCTGTGGTGGAACTCCGTGACCACTGCAGAGGAGAGAGATATGATGAGCATTGAGGAGTTCTGGGTGCAGTTTGACCGCCAATATTTTCCGTCCGCCACTTAGACAGAGATGCGGTGATAATTTCTCAACTTTTCTCAAGGAGATAGGACTGTGGAAGAATAGGAAGAAGAGTTAACTCGGTTAGAAATTTTCGTGTAAGATGAAGTAAACACGAAAGAGAAGAGAATGCATAAGTTCATGGGTGGACTTGCCTGGAAAATTCGACAGCACTTGTTGGGTAATCTAACATTAGTGACATACACTGAGGTTATTAATGCAGCGCTACTTCATTGCCAGGATCAGAGTTTTCATATGAAGAATAATAACATAGTCAGTGGGTCCAGTCAGACTAGAAAGGTAGTTAGGATTGGTGTGAGGGGGTGAAACAACATCAGGAGCGGGATCTTTAGTAAGGGAACCAGGCAAAGAGGTTTAGGTTTGAGAGTTATCGATCCGAGGGTGTTGGGTTCAGGCAGGGTCAGCAGATCCCTCAGCAGCAACAACAACATTTTGTTCCTCGGGGCTGCCAGGGCAAGGGAATGGTAGGGCAGGCCAGCTAGGACAAGATCAGGGGAAGGAAGGATTTACTGGAAAATGTTTGGTTTATGGATAAACAGGCCATAGGAGGATATATTTCCCGGAGAGAGGCAGAGGATGAGGTTCTGGATGTACAACCACTATAACAGTTCACAGGCCAGTTTGGACGAGAGGATTTCGATCAGGGACCCATTGACCAAGCGAAGCTGTTAGAGTATGGTTCTTATTCTATGAGTATGGAGTATGTTTTGAGTGACACTGGGGGCATCACAACGTAATATTGTTATCACCAGAATTCACGAGTGAGTCGGATTTAGTAGGTACGTTGGTCGTAATAGCCTTATTAAGTATATATGTAATTAATTACCGTGGGGGTAGCAGGTCACTTTGGTGTCTCCTAGGAGAGAACGAGTGTGTACACTAAGAGGATGTTTACATTACATGTTAGTTTACTGCTTTTGAGAGTTATAAGAATAGAGTGGACTATTATAGCAAGACTTTGTGTTCGCTATTCGAGGGCATTATTTACTTTTGCAAGGTATCACCTGAAAGAGGGTATAGCCTATATATATATATATATATATATATATATATCTTTGTGTGTGTGTGTGTGTGTGTGTTATAGTGTGTTTCATATTGGACTCATGAGAATATGTTTGTATTGATATTTTATCCCGGCGAGTAGGGACGTTTACTGATGTGATTCAGGGTAGATTGGATTATTATTGAGCGGGGAGATATAGCTCGTGATTTATTTTCACTAAGAAATTAGTGATAGTAAGAGCACCATGATGTGTGTTGTCTTTTGTAACATGGAAGTGGACGAGTATAATTTTATGTCAATAGACGGTGATTTAGGGGTATGTGCTATGGACTGAGGGCCTAACGGATCTCGACGACCGATAGTGTTAGGTAGTAGTGTATAGGGGGTCCTTCTTTGGATTTCTCTTTCGAGACGTCCTATGCATGAAACTTAGAGAAACGTTGGAAGTGGGGAGATATTTGGTCAGTTAGACATGAGTTAGTACCGTAGTTGTTGTTGGTTTATGCAGTTATATCTGAGGGATGATAACTATGTTAAAAGTTGAGGCTAGTGGAGCCGGGTAACATTTGTGCAGATAAGCACGAGTACAGGGTGTATGGGTGCCCTGGGTAATTAAATTAATTTTATTATAATTCACGATTAGAAGGAGTAGAAATATAGGTGTAAGCGATCTTAGGGGTATGTGATTAGGGAGATATTCAAGTTTTGGAGAACTGGACTTAGCTTAATTTTGAGGACGAAATTAATTTGTAAGGGGGAAGTATGTAACACCCCTTAATTCCAAGGACATATAATTTAATTATTTTGGTGAAATAGAATTTTATAAATTTAGAGGAATTTATTTAATTTGGAGAATTTATATTTTTAATTAATTTGAACTATTTTTAAATTTTATGTGTGTCGTATTTTGAGGTCGAAATTGAAGAATTTTATAGAATAACTCGGACGATGATTATGAGGTCACGGTTGAGTCCGGAGAGGTTGAAATAGTCAAATTAGTGTACCTGTGGTAGTAATTGGGTCGTGGGGCCTTTTCAGACATAACTGGGCCTATACGAGGGTATTTAAGTCTTTTAAATTTGGTCCATAAGCTTAATTTCGGGGTTAGGAAAACTAAACCTAGGAATAAGAGAGTGGGGCAGCCTTTATTCATTCCTAAACATAAAATTTTGAGCGAGGAGAGAAAGGAGAAAGAAGAACAAGGAAACAGGGAAGAAAAGAACATCCCAAACAAATTTTCGAGAAGAAGTCGTTGGGTTTATTCCATCGAGGCAAGTATTTTCTTGCTTTATGTGAGTAATAGTCAATAGTGATGATTATTGAGATTGTGGTTAGAAATCTGGAAATTATAAGACTTTGAGTGTAGGTTTTGCAAATTGAGCGTTGAACAAAATCAAATTAAAACCCATGTGCATAGAGAAATTTTGAGAACAATATGTTTGAGATTTGTTAAATTTTCCGGGTTTCTAAAGGTTGAAGATGATGATGGAATATAGAGAGCGTAATTTGTGAATTTCTGGGTTCTAGAGGTTGAAGACGATGAATAAACCCATAAATGGTGAAATTTATGATTTTTAAGGAATTGGGTTACTATGTTAAATGAATTGTTTAAATGATGGAGATTAATTATAATTAAGAGGAACTATGAAAGGTTATGAATAATAAGTATTGAAATCATTGAGGCTTAATGGGGTTATGTTTAAAAGTGAAGGAAAAAGGATTTTTAGGGTGGAAGAAAAGCTTAAAACGCATCAGCGTTAGAGCAGGTCCAGGGGACCAGTCGACCGGGGTCCTAGGGTCGGTCGATCGGGGGTCATTTTTTCTTGACACACGAGACAATAAAGGCGGGTTTCATATTTATTGGGGGGAAAACTTTAAATGGTGATAATTTTGTCACCCGAACTCAGATTTACGTGTCGTTTGCGGCCACACGTAGCTAGATGAGAGAAGTACGCTATCCTAGGAGTATTATTATTTAGATATAAAATTTGAATGGTCTAAAATACCCTTGAATATGTATTTAGTGGCGATACTTTCGCAAAATTGAAGCCAAAATTTGTAGGGACCTTGTGAGACTAATATGGACCTATTTGAGTATATAGGCGGTGAGATGTATAATCCTATAGTTAATAAAAATAGCAAGGTGTAGCTAATTAATGTGGGATATGGAAATTTCGAATGGACTCGTGAGTACTTGAAATATATATATATATATATATATATATATCTGTGTGTGTGTGTGGTGATAATTAATATCAACACAAAATAATAAGCAAAGGAGATCACCAGAATAAATAAAGAACACAAAATAACTACAATCACACACAACACAAGATATACGTGGTTAGGCAAGAAGGACCACGTCCATGGTGGTGCTCTCTGTATTCTATTTCTCTTTACTCCAGGGGAGTGTTTACAATTGCATGCCCTTTTTCCCGGGCTGAAGGTTTAATATATACATGTCATTTTCGGAGAGTGGGGGTGTTGGACTCCTCCACGTTAGCCCATAATCCCTAGAATATCTCTTGAGAGATTTTAGGGGTTGAATGGGTCATAACTAAATCAGTTATGCATGAGGCCTATAGAGTTTGGGCCGAACTTAATCGGGCTACTCATCTGAGCCGGAATAACTAATCGAGGTACCCACAATTGCCCTTAAAATTTTTGGGTCACAATTTGGTCTCAATAATTTTAAATAATAGCTGTAATGTCATTTTTGTGAATCGCGTAGCTCCTTGGGATTGAAGCATCTTTCTCGACTAGATTTAGGTGGAAAATTTGCTTCATTTCCTATGTGTTATGATTGAGAGAGTTTAAACTAGCTTGGAGAAGCCATTCCCTGACATCACTTCAAACTTCTTTGTGTTCTCTAGATTTCTCGAACCTCTCACTACGCTTTCTCACCTACAGATCTCGTTTGTCCTCTTCAAGCTTCTTTCTTATCCTCCCATCTTCTCTTCTTGGTGATTTGCATCGTCTCAAGGTGATTCTTACTTCGTAAGTTCTTCACACTCCTTCTCTTTTATTTTTCTATTATAATTTCTTCATTATTGATGTTAGGGTTTTTCTTGTCTGATGGAAAAAATAGGTAATAGCTCGATAACTGACTTTAGGAAGTTATACAATATTTCAAACTGGGTAGATATTTAATATGACCCTATTCCTCATAATGTTAGAGACATTGAGGACGATCATTGGATACATGTTCTTCTGTTGTCCAGTGGGATCTTACTTTTCCCCCAAATCGCTTATTTTTGCATTTCTTTAGTTATTTCTATATAGTTACTGCACAATGTTCGCCAAATGTTTGGAAGATTGTCAATGGTGTACATAGAATCAATCAGCTCTATGGTACCAATCTAGGTCTTGCTGAAATTTGCTTTTGCTATTTTTTTCCCTAACAAGCTCTGGTCTTCTTTATCTCAAATCTAGGAGTCCTGATAGGGTATTGGTAGTCAATATACCTGATTCCCATAAGGACTACTGGCAAGAGGGGTTTATTGCCGAAAACTGGCAGTTCCTTCTCCAAACTAAAGGGGAAAGGTACAGGGGACCTGTGATTCCCTTTCATGGGGAGGAGTATATAGGTAGGTATAGCTCATGTTCTTCTCATTAATTTTTTGTTAATGCACTGGATTTCTTATACTTCTCTCTTTTCCTTTTTTCAGCGAAGATAAAGAACTCAGAACCTGCTCTTCGTGAGATTCGAGCTGCTGAGCTGGTCAAGGCTTCGAAGATTAGAGAATATTTGGCTAACGGTGAACATCCGAGATCAGCTGCATTCCTTTTGGAGTATAAGAACATTGGGTCCAGTTTCATTGTACGACCTGTGGATAGCATTCCTCAGCTAGATATCACAGAAGAGGTTGATGCTGACTCAATTCAATTAGACAAGGAAGAAAGTAACTCTAGTGAAGAGACTAAGGGAGCTGACAGGGGTGGAGTTGAAGGTGATTATAGTGAGGAGAACTCAATTATCGAATATGCTTCCAATTCAGATGAGGGTTTAGAGGATTTAGATAGCTCCAGCGAGGAGGATATGGCCCCTCCCTAAAAAAACTTGATTCAGGACGACAATGAAGATAATGTGCTGCTTGCTCGCAGGTTAAAGAAGTGGAAATCTGGGCGTGGGGACACTGTCACTAGCTCCCAGATTGTTGATCATGAGCAGGAGAGGAAGAAGAAAGAGGAAAGGATGGTGAAAGAGAGAGAGAGAGAGAAAGAAATAAGAGGAAAGAAAGACAGTGGAAGAGAGAAAGAGGATTGAGAGGGAGAAGAAAGAGAGAGAATAAGTAAGGACAAAGGCGGGGTAGTCTTTGGTGCCGTGTCTTCTCTGCCCCGGGGGGCTTTTATTTCCCTTTCCCCTCAGTTGGCTCTGGAGGTGCTCGAGAGAGCAGTTCTGTCGGCTGATCGTCAGAAGGCAAGTCAGATGCTAGCCTTGGTAAGTTTACCGCTCTCTTTTCTTCTCCGTTCTCCCAGTCCTTATTTTTATGCCCCTTTTGCTAATGTTCTTTTTTACTCTGCATTTCGTGTCTGATTTCACTGTCCTCTACCGCAGCCGTGATGAGCTGGCAAGGAGGAACGCCTAGCTGAGTAAGA
The DNA here is from genome assembly GCA_949130495.1 of Sambucus nigra. NCBI lineage: Eukaryota > Viridiplantae > Streptophyta > Magnoliopsida > Dipsacales > Adoxaceae > Sambucus > Sambucus nigra. The sequence continues at coordinate 505,318,774 of OX422214.1, read as the reverse complement.
AGAATGCTGAGCTTAAAGCTAGTTTAAGGATAGTCGGCGCTGCCTAAACGTCTTCTAACCTTGCCTTGGTCGATGCCAACAAGGAGAAAGAGGCAGTGACCGAGAAGCTCCAGGAGGTGAGGCAGTCCTATGACTTGTTCTGTACGAGCAAGCTCGTAGTGGTTGAAGAGAACATTATGCCTGCTGGGAAGGTGGAGAAGGTGGAATCTAAGGTTTCCACCCTCAGGGAGAGCTCGTACAACGCTGGATGGGTTGCATCATAGGAGGATGTTAAGGCTCAGATTGTCTACATTGGTCATCTCGACTTCAAGAAGGGTTGGGACAAGGCCTTTCTTGCTGCCGAGGTGAATATTGATTCCCCTCTCTTCGACGAACATTACCCTGGTCCTAAGACTATTGTGGATGAGTTGCCTCCCTATGCTTCCAATGAAGGTGCCCCAGCTGTCCAGACCATTTCTGCTGATGCCCCCTTGACTAGGGGACAACGACTGCTCCATTCAAGGGAGCCGTACCTGGGACCGCTGTAGACAAGGGGAAATAACCAGCATCCTCAGAGAAGGCTGAGGTTTCCATCTAGTCTTCTTTAGGGAACTTTTTGAATTTTTTCATTTCTATCTTTGTTTTACTGATGTACTTGGACTTTTCTTTTTATGAAATTAAATTCAATTCATTTCCCCGTACTGAATTATTTCTTATTTACAGCTTATATGGTTTGTAGCTCATTGATGTTGAGGAATATATTCCTGCTTCCTCTCAACTAGGAAAAATTCTTGGTGCTGATGTGAGAAATCGAGTTTGCCATGCCTTTGTAAGAATCTGCAAGTCCCTTAGGTCGAGGAATCAAAAGTATAAGGACTAGTTAGTGCTTATTGCTAAATTGAAGGATAGAATCCCTGACATGGAGGAGATCGACGCTTATGTTCAAGAAGAAGTGGATGCTCTGAAGGCTAAGCTTCTGGATGCCTCCGAGGTCAATTAAGTTGGGGAGGTACTTCAGTAAGAGAACGGTGCTCTGAGGAGAGAAGTCTCGCGACTTAGGGAGAATGCACCGAGCATTGCTCCTCGAGTTTTGTGTGGTTCCTCTTCATCGGCTGGATCGCGAGCTGGCACTGATGATAATGGCTCGGCTAGGGAGATTATCGAGCTTCGAGGTGATGTCTGTTGGGCGTATATGATAACTGCCAATCTTGAAAGAGATGTTACCTCACTAAGGCACCTATTCAAGAAAGGTCCTCGGGAAGTATGGATTGATGGTTATGATCAGGGTTGGAGTGATGCTGCGATGAAGTTGAGTAAGGTTGAATAGTTTTCCTTCATTAGGGGATGGTTGAGTGCTCTTAGAGAGTTGCGGGTTCCTAGGAACTCCATCCTATGGTATCGTCATGAGATCTCTCCCTCAACTTTGATGCCGAACCAATTCAAGAGGGATGATCGATGGGTTCCCATAGATGGCATCCCAAGGTAGCTCATGGAATCAAATTCTAGCAAAGTCGAGGAGGAATGATCTCCTCACCCAGATAACGGCCGAATAGCACAAGTGGCTGACTATCTTGCTCAGCGACCTAATCCTCGTTAGTATGTATCTTACTCAGCATATGTAACTCTTTTGTATATATAATGATGTAATAAACTAGTTATGTTTTGGGCTATTTGTCGACTAAACATGTGTTGTATATTTTTTACTGCCTTGATTTCTCGTTTAATTATTTTTTACTGCCTTGATTTCTCATTCAACTATCTTCGGCTCTTCTAGCCGACTAAATTTGATATAGACAGACTTGGTTCGTTGAGTGAGTATCCCCCCAGTCCATTATGCTTATAGGATACCATTCTGCCTCACTTTACCTTTTAGGCTGTGTCTTCACACTTCCTTAGGCCTAAGTGTGACAATGGCGAGGACACACCTAGTGTTGGATGTTCTATCTGAGCAGAATTTTTGAGCCAAACATTGTTGGCGACCAACCTGGGTTGGCCATGTTGCCTAAGGGTCCCTTGTAGGGCTTCATATATTGCCAGGGGTAATGCTAGGAGGTCGTTCATGTTTGGTGATGAAAGCCTGAGGAGCATCATACCCTGCAATATATGTTAAGAGAGGAGCATGTTACTTAGAAAAGATGCATGAATTATAAAGTATTTGAGAAAAAATCAACACTTCATAGAATGCCACTGCCAAATAATTATTTATTAATCAGAAATGAATTGCAAATTTCAACATTGAGTTAAAAAATCAACACAAAAAACTAAAGTAGAATTTCTTCAAATTGGATGCGTTCGAAGCTCGAGGTATCTCCCGCCCTCCAGTGTTTCTAAGTGATAGGCTCCTTATAGGTCGTCTCTTAGTACTTTGAATGGTGCCTCCCAGTTTGGCCCTAGTTTTCCATCTGATGGTTTTACTGCGCTGCCAAGAACTTTCCTTAGGACGTAGTCCCCAACTTGGAATGCTCTTGGATTGACCTTCTCATTATAGTGCTTTGCTAGCTGTTGTTGATAACCTGCTAGTTTCACTAGAGACATCTTTCTTCGTTCCTCAACTAGGTCAAGTTCAGTGAGCAATGATGCTTCGTACTGGCCTTGGTCAACCAGGCTGGACCTCATGGTAGGGAGGCCAGCTTCCAAGGGGATGATTGCCTCCATACCATATGTTAGTGCGAAAGGTGTTTCCCTAGTTTCTCATCATAGGGTAGTAAGATAAGCCCATAGGATGTGGGGTAGTTCGTTTACCCATGCCCCTTTGGCTTGCTCTAATATCTTCTTCAATCCATCAATCACTGTATTGTTAGAAGCTCCAGCTTGTCCGTTTCTCTAAGGGTATGCCACAGAGCTGAAGTAGTGCCTGATCCCGTGGTCATTACAGAAACCCTGGAAGAGGCCACTTTAAAACTAGGTACCGTTGTCAGTGATGATGGTCTTGGGGATCCCAAAACGAGTAATAATATTTCTCCATATGAACCTTATCATGTCTGCGTCTCTAATGTTCGCCAGCGGTTCTGCCTCTATCCATTTGGTGAAGTAGTCTGTTGCGACTAACAGATACTTACGATTACAGGATACAGTAGGAAGGGATCCCACGATGTCCATACCCCATTGGGAGAAGGTCCATGGGCTGGTAAGTGACTTCAGGTCACTAGCTAGCTGATGAACCATAGGAGCGTGGAGTTGGCTTTTGTTGCACTTGCGAGCATATACTCCAGCGTCTTTCTGCATGTATGGCCACTAGTATCCTTCTTTCACTACTCGGAAAGCTGGTAACCTGCCCCCAATGTGACTCCCATAGATTCCCTCTTGGAGTTCGTGCATAAATTTCTTGATATCATTTGGGTGAACGCATTGGAGGTAAGGACCAGTGAAATATCTCTTGTACAGCTTGCCCTCGGCAGATAAGTGAAAGCGAGTAGCTTTAACTCTTATCTGATGAGCGGTCTTTTTATCGTCTGGTAGTTCACCATTCGTTAAATAATCCCTTAAGGGGTCCATCCAGCTAGGGGCTGTCTCAATGTGGAGAATATGCCCAACGTTTGGCGGCTTGTTGGTCTGGCTGATGTTTGGCTGGGCGAGGAAATCAATCGAAATTGTTCTCTTCAGGTCAGAATCAATTGCTGAGCTTAGGGCCACTAGGGTGTCAGCATGGCTATTTTTCCCTTTGGGAAACTACTGGACGCTGACTTGTTCAAAGTTGGCCATCATTTTCTTTGTTGTGGTGAGGTAGGCTGCCATCCTCTCATCTCTAGCGTTGAAGTCACCACTTATCTGGTTAGGGACCAGCTGTGAGTCATCAAACAGTTGGATTTTTTTTTCTCTAAGCGCGTGTGCTTTCTGTAAGCCTGGTAATAGTGCTTCATATTCTTCTTCGTTGCTGGAGGCTTCAAATCCAAGCCTGATCCCTTGCTCGAGGATTTCATTTTCAGGGGTGATCAACACGATGACTACTCGCGCCCCTTTGGAATTGGAGCCACCATCAACAAATAGCTGCCAGACGCCTGGTGCTAGGGTGACATTACCTGGATAAATGGTTTGGGGATGGTCACAAGTGTAAGGACATAAATTTCCAATTGAGTCCATATATAGTTTTGGCTCAATTCCGGACAAAAACATTTATACATAGGATTGTATTTAATTTTAATATTCTCAAGCCTATGAAAAGTTTGTTTGAAAAAGTAGCGAAAAAGAGTATAAATCTTCATCATCATGCTGGTTTCGTGCCTCGTTTATACGTCATCAATCATAGTTCCATGCTCCCAAGGTATGAATGCAATCATATATATATAGGAGCTTGGAACTTGTTTAATTGGGTGATATGTTTAATTAAAAGTGTGTTTTATTTTCAGAAAGAATTAATTAAAACTTTAAAATAAGTTTATAAAGTTTTCTGGGCTAAAATCGAATTTTCCAAACTTTCTGGAAGTTCGTTCGATATGTCGTTCGAACGAGATTGTCGTTCGAACCAGATGTTGTTTGAACGAGATTGCCAACGACTTCCCATTATGGCATACCGGAACTTCGTTCGAAATGTCGTTCGAACGAGATTGTCATTCTAATGAGATTTCTAACGAGCTTCTAACGAGTTCATACTGGAACTTCATTAGAAGACTCGTTCGAACGAGAGTTCGTTAGAACGAAATGTCGTTCGAATGAGATGTCAGGCGGGAACAATTTTTGGCAGTTTTAAGCAGTTTTTCTCCCACTTCCCCACTTGTTTCTTAACTAACTTTTCTCAGACTTTATTATGTGCGGGAATAACATTTTCTAATTAATCTTTTTCACATCTTACAAACTCCTAGAGAGTGTTTTGAGAGTAAAATCAAAGAGGGAAAAAGATCATGTTTTGAGTGAGTTTTTATCAAAGAGAAAAATATACACCACTCTAGTTTACACCCAAATTAGTTTCTTCCAAGTTCCCATATTCATATATCTTGCTTGGAGATTGGCACCGGGTTCATCTCTTTCGTTCAAAGAGAAGTTTCGAGTTTTCTTCTACATCCCATAAAGAAAGAAGAAGAGTGTTGTTGCGGCATTACCCACTTGGAGAAACGCTCCTTGCTCGGGTGACGGTGACCATATAAAGTCCGATCGGTGGATTTCGAGACCACGGTGGAGCTCCAAGGTTATCCGTTAGGAAGAGGTATCTACAAGAAGAAGCATCGGGGCTTGAGAGGGATCGAGTCGTGTGTTATAAGCCTTTATGTCTTGTATTTGTAAATTCCGTACTTAGTGGATTTGTGGCTAGGGCTGTCCGAGGTTGTTTTCCGTTGTGGGGTTTTCCTCGTACATCTGGCGTAGTGCGATTGTGATTTATTTTATCTTGCTATATCACCTAGATGCATGCTTAGGACTAAAAGATAACATTAGTTCAAAATCACAATCTATTTAATTTGGTGCAAATTTAATGTTTGGGTATGTTCAATTTAATTCAAGTGCAAAATTACTTTATCTTGATAACATGCAAGTTTAACTTGAATTGGATTAATGTGTGTTTAAGTCGAATTGAAAATTGTGTGTGTAGTTTTCATTTCACTTTTAATTTGGTTTTATTTTTTTCATAAGTTGGTTTGTTCTCTTTAAGAAAATAAAATTTTAAATAACTTTTGGAAAATTAAAATTTGAACCATTTCATTATATTTGAATTTGAAAATTGGGGGCTTCCGGACTCTCAAATTGGTATCACAGCTAAAGCGATAAATTATTTCGTTAAGATCCTTTAAATATTTTTGGCTAAAATGGAATTTTCCCCATTTTCTAAATTTCCTATTTTTGATGGTTCTAACTATGCGTATTGGAAAGCGCGAATGAAATCGGCACTAAAATCTATCGACGAGAGAGTTTAGATGTCTGTAGTTAACGGGTGGTCCCCACCAACTCACTCAGTTGAAAATGAACGTGTTCCCAAACCGACCGATAGATGGACTGAAAATGAGTTTAAACTTTTTAATTTTAATTCCCGTGGTTTGAATGCCTAGCGCTGTCACACCGGATGAATTACGACGTATTATGACGTGTGAAACCGCTAAAGAAGCTTGGGATATTTTACAACTAACTCATGAAGGAACTAGTGTCGTTCAAGCTTCGAAACTCCAAAACCTCACCACTCAATTTGAAACTATCAAAATGAACGATAATGAAACTTTTGATGAATTTTATGCTAGACTTTCCAATATTGTCAATTCATCTTTTAATTTGGGAGAGAAAATACCCGACAACTGAGTTGTAAAGAAAATTTTAAGGTCCCTACCCGATAGATGTATTCCAAAAGTGACCGTTTTAAATTCTTTACCATCTTTAGCCTCTACAAAATTAGAAGAGCTTGTAGGTGATTTACAAACCTATGAACTAGATATGTTTCCCTCTAAAACTGAAAAGAAAATTGAAAAGGGTGTTTCTTTAAAAGCCCGAAAAGAGGTCAAACAAGTAGTAGAGAGTGATAGTGACTCGGAAGACATGGCCTTGTTTGCTCGGAAATTTAGAAAATTTCTTAAATTTAACAAAGATAAATTTAAAAATGATTTTAAGAAATTTGAAACTTCTAAGCATGACAAAGTTGAGAAGATCCCTAAACCTATTAATGAACAACTAAATAGGGACGAGTCTACTAGGTGTTTTGATTGTGAGGGTTATGGCCATAGGGCTTCTGAGTGCCCCACTAAACTAAGGAAATAGGGTAAACGACCCATTGCATATAATGCGACCCTTACTGATAGTGATAAGGAAGAGGGACCCGATTCCCCCACTAAGCCTAATTTTGTGGCTTTTATGGCTAGTCATGCGAGTGATAGTGAGAACTCATCGATTGATGAAACTTTAACACATGACACTTCCAAGGTCATTGTTTATGATTCTCATGTTTTTGATGATAGTGAGAGTGGAGAAGAAAGAGAGAGTGAAAATGAAGAAGTGGTTAATGTGAGTGAACTTCAAAATGCTTTTCAAGAATTATATAAAGAATCTATTAAATTGAAAAGAGCTAATTTGAAGTTAGAAGCTAGTTTGAAAGAACGTGTCAAGGTCGTTGATACTAGTATGTTGGTTGAAGACCTTAGGACACGAGAGAAATCTCTTCTAGAGAAGCTTGAATATATAGAAGGCGAGAGAGATAGTGATAAACACCCAAAACTGTACATTTTATACCCCGAATAGACGTACTTTAGTTGCTAATTCTCGACAATATGGGTCTTATGCGCGTAAATGTTTATCATGCAGGCTTAACTGTAGTTGCGGTGCCAAAAGCTACATTTCGAGGTCAATTATAGTTACATTGAAGCTAAATATCCTTGTCTCGTAACCTCATCCTACCCAAACCTAGCCTAAACTTGTCCCTAAACCTACCCAGAACCCTATGTGTGTTTAGTTTGTGCTTTTTTAGATTTTTCTTAGATTTTTAGTTTGAGTTATTTTATTTTTAGGATTTATTTTTGATTTATTTAGGATTTTTAGGTTTTATCTACTATTTTTATATTTTATTAGCATATTTTTTCATCTTTATTTTTATAAGTTATTAGTTTTATTAGGATTAGATTTTTATTTTTATTTTTATTAGATTTTACATGTTATTTTTAGGAGTTATTTTTAGTTTTATCACTTTTTAGATCTTTTGTTTTTATATATATTTTTATGTTTTTAGTTTTATTTCTTTTATTTTAGTTTCACCTTTTAGAGTAGAAGTTTAATTTTAGTTTTTATTAATTTTTATTTTTTTTAGGATTTTAGTTATTTTATTTTATTTTTTATTTTTTGGAGTCCAAATTAAACACACACACTCATACCATATACCCTACACCCTTACTCCCCACCAAACTTATTCTACACCTCACCCACACACAACCCTTACCCTCTCATCTTCTTCCCCAAAACAAACCATTTCTCTCTCCTCTCTCCTCACCCACCATTAACACACTACCATCACCATATCTCCCTTTCTCCTGCAATCCAAACCTGCCAAAACCCACCTAAGCTGCCGCGAGCCTTATGCCCCTCTGCCCTCTCCGGCGTCCCTCGACCGCTCTACTCCGGCAGCAACCCATACCACCTGCAAACCCAGGTATCGCCCACCTGCCACATCACCAACTCTCCCCAGCTCCGACGGCCTCACCTCTCTCTCACTCCCTACCGTCGCAACCCACGACCGGATCCAAACCCGCCGGACACGCTTCCTGCTCCGATTCCACGCGTCGACCTCCCAACTCCGGGAAGTCACACAAATCCATGTCTACCACAACCCGGAGCCCATCACAAACCCGAACCCGGGAACAGCCGGATCTGCACCAGTTCAAACCCATTTCCTTCTCCCATTACCCACAACCCATTTCCTTCTCCCAATACCCATAACCCATTTCCCTCACACGATTTCTTCACCTGCCAACAACCAACAAACCAAACCAAAAACCCATGTGCCTAATTAAACCTCACCTTTACCCTTTTTCCCATTTTACCCCCAAACTAACCACTTTAAGCCAATTTCCAAAATTACCCCCTCACATAATCTGATTTTATCATAACCACACACCCCCATGCACATGTGACCTCACCCAAAACACATGCACTCCCTACCAATTTCCAATTGTACCCTTTTGCTCCATTGCATATTTAATGAAGAAGAAGACCCATTTGTGGAGAGGCTAGAAAGAGGATCAACTAGAGAGCTTTTGGAGAGAAGAATAGAGAGAGAATTAGATAGAAAAACACATTTTAATTTTTCTAGTGGTTTAGTATTAATTTGAGTGCTTGTAATTAAGGGAGATGATTGAAGAATTGAAGAAATTAAGCAATTGAAGGCTATTTGGTTTGATTACTCCTCTCTAATTTTCATTGTATGCTCTTATTTGATACAAATTTCTATTGGATGATGATTATGAAGGGCTAATCACCTCATTCAAGGGGTGATTGAAACCCTCATGAATCCAAGTCAAATTAGTTTGTAATTTTAATTTTGATAATTTCCTTTGAGTTGTACATTTGATTCCCAGTTTATTTTCACATTGAGAAATGGAAAATCAACCTTGAAAAAGGTATGAAAATTTAATTAATATTTGATCAAGTGTTTTAAGCTAGAGATAGACCTACCATTTGATTTTAATATTAATCTAATTTTCATCTACTCTTGATTTCATTAACTTCTTCCAATTTAAAATTAGTTGGACAAATTCTCCCTAGGGGATGATTTGTTTGGTTAATTTTAATTCAATTAGAGTAGTGCTTGTGGGAATTAAATTTGCTTTTCTAAAAGAGTATTTAATTAATTCACTAGTTTAATGAGAATTAGCTTTTGAATTAATTAAATGTTTTGGAAATTAACGAAATTAAAATAATACAAGCTTAGTTGATTTGGGGAATTGAGGGTGGATTTCTCTTGCCTTGAATATTTTTCTCTCATTTAGTTACACTCTCACTAATTTCCATTACTCACTAGTATTTTTGTCACACTTTATTTTAGTTTGATTACTCTTACTTTTGTTATTAGCCTTAGTCATATTCACTCATCCTCAAAACTTGTTTTAATATTGAAAAAGCATAAAAAAAAATAGAAAAATATAAAATAAAAAAAAAAGTAATTAGAAAAAGTGACTTGCACAAAATTTTCTCTTATGTGCTTCATCCTTGAAGTTGGTTCGATAATCCCTTACTTACCTCTATATTGTTAGTATTTTATATTTGTTGTAGGTATTTGAGGATTTTGATTAGCTTGGTTCCATCAACGACATACACACAAAAACCAAGATATCAAATGGCGCCGTTGCCGGGGAAAAAATAAAAAAAAGAGAGAAAAGAAGAAAAAGAGAGTTAGTAGTTAGTTTTGAAATAAAGACATTTTGTTCTTCAAGTATAGAACACTCTTCTTTCATATTCATTCATATATCATACATTCATCCATCATCCATCCATCACCATCATATCAGACTTCACCTCATACATCCTTTCCATCTCATTTCCCCTCACCCATATACATACATGTTCCCCTAGGTGTTCGGGCAAATGAAAATCAACGTGGTGAATAACTCGACGTTCTCACTATAGTGATTAGCATTCTTTCATGAGATCTATTTTTTTTCTTATTGTTCGTTCTTTCTTACACGTGTGTGAGACGTTTGAACTTGCTTACATTTACTCACCTCCTCACACACAAGAATGATACACTTACCTATATCTCGAGAGTTCGTTTGAGAGTGATATATCTAGTGAGATTTGAAGTTGAAGCGTTGATTCCGACAAGGCAATCTAGGAATTACTCTTATGATTCTCGACCCGTTTTGACTGATTCACACTACAGACGTTGAGTTCTAGGAAGGATGTGCCTTGAGTATTTACTTAGCTTAAACTTTTTACACCTTCTAGCTTGCTTTTCTCAAATTATTTCTCATGTGATCGATTGTGCGATTATTCTACATCTAATAAGAGATTAACTGCCTTTCAAATAAATCATTTTGCAAATAAGAATTTTGTGGGTATATTCCCTGCAAACCCTCACGAGACACAACTCGTCCTGTAGGGCAACCTATAGGTTTAAAGGCTTGTTGCACATGCTAAGTGCAATCGCAAGTGCCCGCGAAAGTGGTACACTTTTGGTTACTTATCTTTCTCTTTCTCTCTATCTTATTGCTCGAGGACTAGCAACGCTCTGTTTGGGGGTGGTGTGATAAGCACCCAAAACTGTACATTTTATACCCCGAATAGACGTACTTTAGTTGCTAATTCTCGACAATATGGGTCTTATGCGCGTAAATGTTTATCATGCAGGCTTAACTGTAGTTGCGGTGCCAAAAGCTACATTTCGAGGTCAATTATAGTTACATTGAAGCTAAATATCCTTGTCTCGTAACCTCATCCTACCCAAACCTAGCCTAAACTTGTCCCTAAACCTACCCAGAACCCTATGTGTGTTTAGTTTGTGCTTTTTTAGATTTTTCTTAGATTTTTAGTTTGAGTTATTTTATTTTTAGGATTTATTTTTGATTTATTTAGGATTTTTAGGTTTTATCTACTATTTTTATATTTTATTAGCATATTTTTTCATCTTTATTTTTATAAGTTATTAGTTTTATTAGGATTAGATTTTTATTTTTATTTTTATTAGATTTTACATGTTATTTTTAGGAGTTATTTTTAGTTTTATCACTTTTTAGATCTTTTGTTTTTATATATATTTTTATGTTTTTAGTTTCATTTTTTTTATTTTAGTTTCACCTTTTAGAGTAGAAGTTTAATTTTAGTTTTTATTAATTTTTATTTTTTTTAGGATTTCAATTATTTTATTTTATTTTTTATTTTTTGGAGTCCAAATTAAACACACACACTCATACCATATACCCTACACCCTTACTCCCCACCAAACTTATTCTACACCTCACCCACATACAACCCTTACCCTCTCATCTTCTTCCCCAAAACAAACCATTTCTCTCTCCTCTCTCCTCACCCACCATTAACACACTACCATCACCATATCTCCCTTTCTCCTGCAATCCAAACCTGCCAAAACCCACCTAAGCCGCCGCGAGCCTTATGCCCCTCTGCCCTCTCCGGCGTCCCTCGACCGCTCTACTCCGGCAGCAACCCATACCACCTGCAAACCCAGGTATCGCCCACCTGCCACATCACCAACTCTCCCCAGCTCCGACGGCCTCACCTCTCTCTCACTCCCTACCGTCGCAACCCACGACCGGATCCAAACCCGCCGGACACGCTTCCTGCTCCGATTCCGCGCGTCGACCTCCCAACTCCGGGCAGTCACACCCATCCATGCCTACCACAACCCGGAGCCCATCACAAACCCGAACCCGGGAACAGCCGGATCTGCACCAGTTCAAACCCATTTCCTTCTCCCAATACCCACAACCCATTTCCTTCTCCCAATACCCATAACCCATTTCCCTCACACAATTTCTTCACCTGCCAACAACCAACAAACCAAACCAAAAATCCATGTGCCTAATTAAACCTCACCTTTACCCTTTTTCCCATTTTACCCCCAAACTAACCACTTTAAGCCAATTTCCAAAATTACCCCCTCACACAATCTGATTTTATCATAACCTCACACCCCCATGCACATGTGACCTCACCCAAAACACATGCACTCCCTACCAATTTCCAATTGTACCCTTTTGCTCCATTGCATATTTAATGAAGAAGAAGACCCATTTGTGGAGAGGCTAGAAAGAGGATCAACTAGAGAGCTTTTGGAGAGAAGAATAGAGAGAGAATTAGATAGAAAAACACATTTTAATTTTTCTAGTGGTTTAGTATTAATTTGAGTGCTTGTAATTAAGGGAGATGATTGATGAATTGAAGAAATTAAGCAATTGAAGGCTATTTGGTTTGATTACTCCTCTCTAATTTTCATTGTATGCTCTTATTTGATACAAATTTCTATTGGATGATGATTATGGAGGGCTAATCACCTCATTCAAGGGGTGATTGAAACCCTCATGAATCCAAGTCAAATTAGTTTGTAATTTTAATTTTGATAATTTCCTTTGAGTTGTACATTTGATTCCCACATTATTTTCACATTGAGAAATGGAAAATCAATCTTGAAAAAGGTATGAAATTTTAATTAATATTTGATCAAGTGTTTTAAGCTAGAGATAGACCTACCATTTGATTTTAATATTAATCTAATTTTCATCTACTCTTGATTTCATTAACTTCTTTCAATTTAAAATTAGTTGGACAAATTCTTCCTAGGGGATGATTTGTTTGGTTAATTTTAATTCAATTAGAGTAGTGCTTGTGGGAATTAAATTTGCTTTTCTAAAAGAGTATTTAATTAATTCACTAGTTTAATAAGAATTAGCTTTTGAATTAATTAAATGTTTTGGAAATTAACGAAATTAAAATAATACAAGCTTAGTTGATTTGGGGAATTGAGGGTGGATTTCTCTTCCCTTGAATATTTTTCTCTCATTTAGTTACACTCTCACTAATTTCCATTACTCACTAGTATTTTTGTCACACTTTATTTTAGTTTGATTACTCTTACTTTTGTTATGAGCCTTAGTCATATTCACTCATCCTCAAAACTTGTTTTAATATTGAAAAAGCATAAAAAAAAAATAGAAAAATATAAAAAAAAAGTAATTAGAAAAAGTGACTTGCACAAATTTTTCTCTTATGTGTTTCATCCTTGAAGTTGGTTCGATAATCCCTTACTTACCTCTATATTGTTAGTATTTTATATTTGTTGTAGGTATTTGAGGATTTTGATTAGCTTGGTTCCATCAACGACATACACACAAAAACCAAGATATCAAATGGCGCCGTTGCCGCTTTGAGGAGTTTGAGGCACTCGAGAAGGAATTGTGCTTGCCATCCATTTAGTTCATATTTTTCATTTTTTTTAGTACTACTTTTTATTTTTCTAGAAGTTGTGTATTAGGACCTTATTATATATTGGCTTGTATTGCGGTGCTTAGAGACACCATTTATTTTCCAATTAAAATTGTAATAAAAGAAGATAAGCGTGATAGGGAAACCGGACATGGTAGAGAGAGGGCGTCCATTGGCGAGGATTTAGAAGCCTCTCTACCTTGGGTCGGTAGGACTCCCGGGGCCGACTGAGATTGGTGTATTCTCCCCCCGGTCGACTCAACATATTCGGCACCCCACGGCCTAAAAACCGTGGGAGGTAAATTTCTTAAACCCTCGCGCCCTCCTGTTAGCGAGTTCATATTTTGTGTGCTCCTCCGTGATCTTGTGTGAATTTAATTCTTGCATTTAATTTTGAATGGAATGATGAATTAAATTGACTAAGACCTACACCCGGTCACTAACGAGAAGGGATTTCATCACCCAACTCAATCACTTATCCTTTGTGTGCTACCCTAGCCATCATTAATTTAAAATCAATCAACTAGATAGCCCCATAGGATACGGTGTTCGTAGGACCCTTTTTGATCATTTTGACTTGTAGGATAACCCGTAGAGTCCTCTCCACCGGGCAAACCCTCGAACGGTTCGCTTTGCAGCACGGAAGTGTCCAGGGAAACTGGGTTTTAAGTGCGGCCGCCCAGTAAAACGGGTTTGTGCTGTCCCCAGCGTTGTACCGGCCGGTCGTTTCATCGTAGTAGCTTTGTGGAGAATCTTTGTGGCAAGCCTCTTGGCATCTTGTGATTAAAGTAGGAACACACATTTTGCAAAAGGCGATCACTCATATAAATTCCGTGATTTTTATCGCCCGCGGATTTCATTAAAATTTGACTACCCCTCTCATTAATTTTGAAGATAAAAAATTGGTTATGTGCTAGTAGGGATTTTTCCTTTACTTGTGTGTGTCCAATTCCTTTTTCGGTAGTCCATTTTAGTGAATTCGTCCAAATTCTTCGAGTCCAAAATTTTCCCCCACCTTGTTTTTCCACAAAAATCCAAAAATATTTTCTTTTCTTATTTTTATATATAAAAAAAAACACTAAAAAAATATTTGCTTCTTCTTTTCCTCCTATAAACAAAACTTCAAAAAAAAATATATTTTCTTTCTTTCCAAAACCAAAGCAAAAATCCAAAAATATTTTTTTCCTTTTTTCCAAAAAAAATTCCAAAAAACCAAAAAGAATCCATCTTTGCATGCCCACGTGGAACCGAGTTAATCGTCGATTAATTCGTTCACGTAGTCTCTCTCCCGTCTCATCCACCTTAGGAGAACCAAGTGTTCCCCTTACTTCTTCCATTCCACCGATCACTTTGAGTTGTCCCCGAGTCGACATCTCTAATCCCATCATTCATCCACCCACCATGGCTGAAGAGCGTGCCTTAAGGGACTATTTTGCCCCGATAACGGCCACCCCACCATCTTGCATAGTTCTTCCACCCACCCCGGCGGAACAATTCGAAATTCGTCCGGCAACCATTTCCATGTTGCCCAATTTCCATGGTCTTGAGCGTGAATCTCCATACACTCACTTGCGGAAATTTCTCATGGTTTGCACTACTTTCAAAAATCAAAATTTAGATGAAGAAAATGTTCGTCTTCGCTTGTTTCCATTTTCTCTCCATGATAAAGCATCCATGTGGCTACATTCCTTGTCACCGGATTCTATCCATACATGGGAACAACTTGTGAAGAAGTTCATGTCTAAGTTTTATCCCATAAGTAAAACCAATGAGGTTCGCCAAGCCATTCAAGATTTTCGTCAAAAGCCCACCGAGCAATTTTGTGAAGCATGGGACCGTTTTCAAGATTATATCAATAGTTGCCCACATCATGGTCTCGAGAAGAGTCGCCTTGTCCATAGTTTTTACAATGGTCTCATTCCTTCCACTCGCACCATGATTGAGTCCATGCACAAAGGCAAATTCATTCACTTAACTCCCACTGCCGCCTACAATTTTCTCCTTGAATTAGGCGATGACTCCCAAGATTGGGAGGGCACCAATGAATTTTCGAGATCCGAGCCACCACGAGTAGGTGGCACTTATGAGGTTAAAAATGATCCCGATTTTAAATCCTTGCTCTATGGCTTGAACACTTTGACTAAGACTGTTGATGCTCTCAGTTTCTCTCTTTCTAAACAAGTGATGAATGTCAACGAGTCTAGTACTTCTTGCCATGTCTGTTTCAGTCATGATCATTTATCTCATTTGTGCCCCCTTATTCACGATGATCCCGAACCCACTCTTGCCCAAGCATGTGCCTTTGATACCACTCGAAAACCCGCACCACCGTCGTTTACTTATAATCCGAATAATAGGAACCATCCCTATTTTTCTTATAAGTACGACAATCACCTTGCTCCATCACAACCACAACAACATGTTGGTGGTCCACCCGGGTTTCATCAAAACCCGCAAAGGCAACATCGCCCTCCTATCCAGAATCACCATGCTCCTTACCACCAACAGAACCATCCATCATCCTTTGTCCCCCAAGGAGGACCGTCCCACCCCAATCATCAAATTGTCCCTGTCCCACCTCCGTCCTACGAGTATTCTCAGCCGCTTAGTTCTAACCGAGAGTTGGTCCCACACCCCCCTTATGCCCCTCCACCTCAATCATCCACCTCCTCTATTGAGAATCTCCTCACTCAATTCATCACGACTCAACAACAAACCACCCAAGTGCAGACTCAAGCCATCCAACGGCTTGAGCAACGTCTTAATCAGTTTGAGTCTGAGCGAGAGAAAGGTCGTTTTCCGAGTCAACCCATTCCTAACCCTAAGGGGAATGGAAAGGAGTCGGCTTATGAGGTTAGATCCCCTTCCACTCCACCCACATACCAAGCGGACATGAAAGCGGTGAGTACTCTACGATCCGGTAAACAGGTTGACAATGGTGTTGATGCTCCCTGTGATGTTCCCATCCCACCCACCCAGATTTGCCCATTAGAACCACTCCCTAAGATCCCACCTTCCCATAAAGCCACCGACAAGAATGCTTCCACACCTACTGAGGCCACCACTACTTTTGTCCCTCGAGCCCCTTTCCCTCATAGGTTGGCCCCAACGAAGAAGGCTCAACAATTTGATGAAATCAAGCAAGTTTTTTAGAATGTTCACATAAACATTCCATTTCTCACCGCCATCCAACAAGTTCCTTCTTATGCAAAGTTCTTAAAGGACTTGTGCACTGTCAAGCGACGGACGAATGTGCCTCGTGATGCTTTTGTCACTGAACAGGCCACGTCCCTCATCCACGAGAATGGTGTTGTGAAATATAAAGACCCTGGTCGTCCCACTGTCTCGGTAATGTTAGGAGATCAATTCTCTACTAGGGCCTTGCTTGATCTTGGAGCGAGTGTAAATTTTCTACCTTACTCTCTCTACCTCGAGTTAGGTTTACAAAACATGAAACCCACACGGGTAACTCTTCAACTTGCGGACCGATCTGTGAAAGTGCCTAAAGGAATTGTTGAAGATGTTTTGGTGAAAGTGTCTGACTTTTACTACCATGTGGATTTCATCATCTTAGACACTCCTGCTCCCGACCCAACCAATATTCCTATCATTTTGGGTCGCCCATTTTTGGCAACTACCAATGCCATCATCAATTGTCGAGATTGGTCAATGAATCTTTCTTTCGGTAATATGACCGTCGAAGTCAATATTTTCCACCTCATGCAACAACTGGCCGATGTTGATTCCATTGATGAGGTATGCATGATTGACTCCTTAGTCCAAGAAATGTTGGATACCACCTACCCAGAAGATCCTATCCACCAATGTTTGGCTCACTTTGGGTCCGACTTTGATATTGATTCTTCCATCTCCAAGGTCAATGCCTTGTTAGACTCTACACCACTATTGGACACTTCCACTTGGGTTCATCCATTTGAGCCTCTTCTTCTCGATACTCTTCTTTCTGTGGATAACCCGGTCAACTCGTGTCCCGATATTCTCCCGGACTCTGTTTCTGCGTCTGAGTCCGATGCCTCTCCTGAGCCACCACCTAGTTTGGAGCTTAAACCATTACCTACTGAGCTGAAGTATACCTTCTTAGGCCCCAACCAACATCACCCCGTCATTATTGCTTCTGACTTGACACCGGATCAAGAAGAGCAATTGGTCCACACTCTCACTCAACATAGCACTGCTTTAGGGTGGACCATTTCTGACATTCAAGGTGTCAGTCCCAATGTCTGTAGCCACCGCATTCATTTAGAAGAGAATGCCAAGACCTCTCGTGAGCCACAACGCCGACTCAATCCGGCAATGAAAGAGGTCGTTCGAGCTGAAATTCTAAAGTTGCTTGATGCTGGTATTATCTACCCCATTTCAGATAGCCAATGGGTCAGTCCCATTCATGTGGTGCCTAAAAAGTCTGGCATCACCGTTGTCAAAAATAGTGACAATGAGCTTGTGCCTACCCGCATACAAACCGGATGGCGTGTTTGTATTGATTATAGAAAGCTCAATGCTGTCACTCGCAAAGACCACTTCCCTCTCCCATACATTGACCAGATGCTTGAACGCTTAGCTGGCCATGCTTACTACTTCTTCCTTGATGGATATTCAGGGTACAACCAAATACCTATTGCCCCTGAAGATCAAGAAAAAACTACCTTTACCTGTCCATTTGGCACATTTGCGTACTCTCGTATGCCCTTTGGCCTTTGTAATGCACCTGCGACTTTTCAAAGGTGTATGACTAGTATTTTCAGTGACATGGTATAGCGTTTTCTCGAAGTCTTTATGGATGATTTTTCTGTGTTTGGTTCATCCTTTGAACAATGCCTATCCCATCTCACTATGGTCCTTCAGCGTTGTCAAGAAAAGAAGTTGGTTCTCAACTGGGAGAAATGCCATTTCATGGTAAAAAAGGGTATTGTTTTAGGTCATGTTGTCTCCAGCTCCGATATTGAGGTCGATAAAGCAAAAGTCGACTTGATTTCCTCACTTCCCATTCCTAAGTCTGTTAAGGACATTCGCTCCTTCTTAGGACATGCGGGCTTCTACCGGCGCTTCATTAAGGACTTTTCTAAAATCGCGCGACCTTTGACAACCCTTTTATCCAAGGATATCCCTTTTGTCTTTGATGAAGCCTGTGTTGCTTCTTTTGAGCGCCTAAAAGCTGTCCTCACTTCTGCTCCTATCATGCAACCCCCCAATTGGTCTCTCCCCTTTGAGCTCATGTGTGATGCTTCTGATTTTTCACTTGGTGCCGTTCTTGGCCAGAAAGTTGACAAGCGCCCACATGTCATCTCTTATGCTAGCAAAACCTTGCATGATGCTCAACTTAATTACACAACCACCGAAAAGGAGTTGTTAGCTGTTGTGTTTGCTCTTGATAAATTCCGCTCATATTTCATAGGTTCCCCTATCATCGTGTATACTGATCATGCTGCTCTTAAGCACCTTCTTCATAAGAAGGATTCCAAACCACGATTGATACGGTGGATTCTCTTACTCTAAGAGTTTAACCTTGAAATTCGCGACAAGAAAGGTTGTGAAAATTTGTTGCTGACCACCTCTCTCGCATCACTGTCACTTCTGACTGTGATCATATCCCCATTTCTGAGTCATTCCCCGATGAACAATTATTTTCCCTCTCCACTTCGCCTTGGTATGCTGATATTGTCAATTTTCTTATTACCGATCAACTTCCTAGTCATTGGTCGACAC
This sequence comes from Sambucus nigra, assembly GCA_949130495.1. NCBI lineage: Eukaryota > Viridiplantae > Streptophyta > Magnoliopsida > Dipsacales > Adoxaceae > Sambucus > Sambucus nigra. The sequence goes on along the minus strand of OX422214.1, from coordinate 505,299,736 downwards.
AGGATCGCTCCAAATTCATGGCGAATGTGAAGTTATACTCTTGGGATGACCCATTTCTCTACAAGTATTGCTCCGATCAAGTCATTCGTCGTTGTGTTCCCGAATGTGAACAACTCAGTATTCTGTCCTTTTGCCACAATAGTGCTTGTGGAGGCCACTTTGGTTCCAAGAAAACTGCTGCCAAAATTTTGCAAAATGGTTTCTATTGGCCTACTCTTTTCCGCGATGCCCATCAATATTTCCAGGTTTGTTCCAATTGCCAACACTCTGGGCGTCTCTCTCATCATCATATGATGCCTCTCACACCCATCCTCATTGTTGAAATCTTTGATGTGTGGGGTATCGATTTCATGGGACCATTTCCCTCCTCTCATGGTTTTTAGTATATTCTTGTTGCTGTTGACTATGTTTCCAAATGGATCGAAGCCATAGCCTGCCACACCAATGACCATAGAGTTGTGGTCCAATTTCTCAAAGAGCATGTCTTCACGCGTTTTGGAACCCCCAAAGCTATCATTAGTGATGGGGGTAAACATTTTTGTAATCGAGTCTTTGAAAACCTTGTCAAAAAGTATGGTGTTACCCACAAGGTTGGCCTCTCTTACCACCCGCAGACTAGTGGTCAAGTTGAGGTCTCCAACCGCGAGATCAAGCAAATTCTTGAAAAAACCTTCAATCCTAATAGGAAAGATTGGTACTTACGCTTGAACGACGCATTGTGGGCATACCGTACTGCTTACAAGACTCCAATTGGCATGTCTCCTTATCGCTTAGTCTTTGGTAAGCCTTGTCACCTTCCTGTCGAGCTTGAACATCATGCTTATTGGGCCGTCAAAAGCCTTAATTTTGACATTGATGAGGCGGGTGTACATCGAAAGCTGCAACTTAATGAATTTGAGGAAATAAGAAATGATGCCTATGATTTGTCCAAAAAGTATAAGGACAAGATGAAGTGGATCCATGACCAAAGTATCATGCGTAAAGAATTCCATCCTGGTCAAAAAGTTCTGTTGTATAATTCTCGGTTGCATCTCTTTCCCGGGAAATTGAAAACCAGGTGGTCTGGACCCTTCATTGTTGAGTTAGTTACCCCGTATGGTGCCATCACCGTGCAAAATCCCAAGGATGGTAGCCTCTTTCAGGTCAATGGTCAACGCTTGAAGCCCTTCTTGGAGCTAGGCTCCACTCACATAGAATCTATTGACCTTGTTGACCCCATTTATGAAGACTGACCGTTCAGTCTTGTTTGGGGGTGATTCTCATCACCCGATTTTTCTGCCGCCCCGTGCTTTCATAGATCTTATCTTAAGGGTGAGATCCCATCGGTCTGGCTGAAGACATTAAACTTAGCTCTACCGGGAGGCAACCCGCGATTCTTGTACTTGTCTCATCTTGTTTGGGGGTGGTGTTTCACATCACCCTATGCTTTATCATGCTTATAGACTTGTACATCTTTTACTCAGGTTTATTATTGGCTACATCTGTCCACTTCATTAGCGGTTCATTCTGGTAATCTATTTCCTACCTTATGCTCTCAATTTTAAAAATCATTTTACCTAACATCGAGGACGATGTTCCTTTTTGTTTGGGGGTGGGGAATTTTATCAAAATCGTGCCTCTTTTGAAAAATTTTGAGTGTTAAACCTAATTTTTTTTTAAAAATTTCGTGCAGTTTCTTTCATCTCACTCATTGATGTGAATTTCCAATCATCCATCTTTCAAAAGTCTAGGAATCAAGCTAGAGAATATCTTTTATAAATAGCTTATGTAATACGTAACAAGGCATTTTGCACCATGAATTTCTAGACTCAACAAAATTTGCGCACTTTTCATGTCACTACGGTTTAGAGTTGAAGAGTACTACAATTCTAAAGAGAACCTTAAGGATCACTAGTAGAGACTTTAGCTTGTGAGATTTGTGCCTTTCACCCTTTCAGAGTGTTTTACGCAATCTCCGAGTCACAAGTTGATTCAACTTCGTTTGGGTCCGCACTTTAAATTGTTGTATGATCTCATTATCTTTCATTAAATTTTGGTTGATCACTGAGAATGACATCTTTTTCGAGTTGTAAGAAACACGTGTCTTGAAATTTGTCCCGAATACTATATTTTCATCCATACACTTACCACCTTTCCATACATCATTTTCCATTCACTTCACCCATTATCTTTCCATTTTCTCCCCATCCATATACATACTCCACCTATCATCTCCATATCATCTTTCATTTTCAAATAAAAAGAGTGTTGATTTCCAAATGTAAAATGTCTTTAGTGTTGAGAGTATAGAAAAAAAAAAGAGAAAAAGAGAAAAAAAACAAAAAAAACAAAAAAAAAAGCAAAAATAGAAAAAAAAAAAAAGAGAATATAGAGAAAAAGAGAAGAAAAATAAAAAATAAAAAAAAAGAGAGAAAAGAAGAAAAAGAGAGTTAGTAGTTAGTTTTGAAATAAAGACATTTTGTTCTTCAAGTATAGAACACTCTTCTTTCATATTCATTCATATATCATACATTCATCCATCATCCATCCATCACCATCATATCAGACTTCACCTCATACATCCTTTCCATCTCATTTCCCCTCACCCATATACATACATGTTCCCCTAGGTGTTCGGGCAAATGAAAATCAACGTGGTGAATAACTCGACGTTCTCACTATAGTGATTATCATTCTTTCATGAGATCATTTTTTTTTCTTATTGTTCGTTCTTTCTTATACGTGTGTGAGACGTTTGAACTTGCTTACATTTACTCACCTCCTCACACACAAGAGCGATACACTTACCCATATCTCGAGAGTTTGTTTGAGAGTGATATATCTAGTGAGATTTGAAGTTGAAGCGTTGATTCCGACAAGGCAATCTAGGAATTACTCTTATGATTCTCGACCCGTTTTGACTGATTCACACTACACACGTTGAGTTCTAGGAAGGATGTGCCTTGAGTATTTACTTAGCTTAAACTTTTTACACCTTCTAGCTTGCTTTTCTCAAATTATTTCTCATGTGATCGATTGTGCGATTATTCTACATCTAATAAGAGATTGACTGCCTTTCAAATAAATCATTTTGCAAATAAGAATTTTGTGGGTATATTCCCTGCAAACCCTCACGAGACACAACTCGTCCTGTAGGGCAACCTATAGGTTTAAAGGCTTGTTGCACATGCTAAGTGCAATCGCAAGTGCCCGCGACAGTGGTACACTTTTGGTTACTTATCTTTCTCTTTCTCTCTATCTTATTGCTCGAGGACTAGCAACGCTCTGTTTGGGGGTGGTGTGATAAGCACCCAAAACTTTACATTTTATACCCCGAATAGACGTACTTTAGTTGCTAATTCTCGACAATATGGGTCTTATGCGCGTAAATGTTTATCATGCAGGCTTAACTGTAGTTGCGGTGCCAAAAGCTACATTTCGAGGTCAATTACAGTTACATTGAAGCTAAATATCCTTGTCCCGTAACCTCATCCTACCCAAACCTAGCCTAAACTTGTCCCTAAACCTACCCAGAACCCTATGTGTGTTTAGTTTGTGCTTTTTTAGATTTTTCTTTGATTTTTAGTTTGAGTTATTTTATTTTTAGGATTTATTTTTGATTTATTTAGGATTTTTAGGTTTAATCTACTATTTTAATATTTTATTAGCATATTTTTTCATCTTTATTTTTATAAGTTATTAGTTTTATTAGGATTAGATTTTTATTTTTATTTTTATTAGATTTTACATGTTATTTTTAGGAGTTATTTTTAGTTTTATTACTTTTTAGATCTTTTGTTTTTATATATATTTTTATGTTTTTAGTTTTATTTCTTTTATTTTAGTTTCACCTTTTAGAGTAGAAGTTTAATTTTAGTTTTTATAAAATTTTATTTTTTTTAGGATTTTAGTTATTTTATTTTATTTTTTATTTTTTAGAGTCCAAATTAAACACGCACACTCATACCATATACCCTACACCCTTACTCCCCACCAAACTTATTCTACACCTCACCCACACACAACCCTTACCCTCTCATCTTCTTCCCCAAAACAAACCATTTCTCTCTCCTCTCTCCTCACCCACCATTAACACACTACCATCACCATATCTCCCTTTCTCCTGCAATCCAAACCTGCCAAAACCCACCTAAGCCGCCACGACCCTTATGCCCCTCTGCCCTCTCCGGCGACCCTCGACCGCTCTACTCCGGCAGCAACCCATACCACCTGCAAACCCAGGTATCGCCCACCTGCCACATCACCAACTCTCCCCAGCTCCGACGGCCTCACCTCTCTCTCACTCCCTACCGTCGCAACCCACGACGGGATCCAAACTCGCCGGACACGCTTCCTGCTCCGATTCCGCGCGTCGACCGCCCAACTCCGGGCAGTCACACCCATCCATGCCTACCACAACCCGGAGCCCATCACAAACCCGAACCCGGGAACAGCCGGATCTGCACCAGTTCAAACCCATTTCCTTCTCCCAATACCCACAACCCATTTCCTTCTCCCAATACCCATAACCCATTTCCCTCACACGATTTCTTCACCTGCCAACAACCAACAAACCAAACCAAAAACCCATGTGCCTAATTAAATCTCACCTTTACCCTTTTTCCAATTTTACCCCCAAACTAACCACTTTAAGCCAATTTCCAAAATTACCCCCTCACACAATCTGATTTTATCCTAACCTCACACCCCCATGCACATGTGACCTCACCCAAAACACATGCACTCCCTACCAATTTCCAATTGTACCCTTTTGCTCCATTGCATATTTAATGAAGAAGAAGACCCATTTGTGGAGAGTCTAGAAAGAGGATCAACTAGAGAGCTTTTGGAGAGAAGAATAGAGAGAGAATTAGATAGAAAAACACATTTTAATTTTTCTAGTGGTTTAGTATTAATTTGAGTGCTTGTAATTAAGGGAGATGATTGATTAATTGAAGAAATTAAGCAATTGAAGGCTATTTGGTTTGATTACTCCTCTCTAATTTTCATTGTATGCTCTTATTTGATACAAATTTCTATTGGATGATGATTATGGAGGGCTAATCACCTCATTCAAGGGGTGATTGAAACCCTCATGAATCCAAGTCAAATTAGTTTGTAATTTTAATTTTGATAATTTCCTTTGAGTTGTACATTTGATTCCCACTTTATTTTCACATTGAGAAATGAAAAATCAACCTTGAAAAAGGTATGAAAATTTAATTAATATTTGATCAAGTGTTTTAAGCTAGAGATAGACCTACCATTTGATTTTAATATTAATCTAATTTTCATCTACTCTTGATTTCATTAACTTCTTTCAATTTAAAATTAGTTGGACAAATTCTTCCTAGGGGATGATTTGTTTGGTTAATTTTAATTCAATTAGAGTAGTGCTTGTGGGAATTAAATTTGCTTTTCTAAAAGAGTATTTAATTAATTCACTAGTTTAATGAGAATTAGCTTTTGAATTAATTAAATGTTTTGGAAATTAACGAAATTAAAATAATACAAGCTTAGTTGATTTGGGGAATTGAGGGTGGATTTCTCTTCCCTTGAATATTTTTCTCTCATTTAGTTACACTCTCACTAATTTCCATTACTCACTAGTATTTTTGTCACACTTTATTTTAGTTTGATTACTCTTACTTTTGTTATTAGCCTTAGTCATATTCACACATCCTCAAAACTTGTTTTAATATTGAAAAAGCATAAAACAAATAGAAAAATATATATAAAAAAAAAGTAATTAGAAAAAGTGACTTGCACAAAATTTTCTCTTATGTGCTTCATCCTTGAAGTTGGTTCGATAATCCCTTACTTACCTCTATATTGTTAGTATTTTATATTTGATATCTTGGTTTTTGTGCCTTAGGGGTTTAATGGAATCCTTGAAAAAGGAGCTTCTTGCTTTTTAAGGGCGAAATGTTTTATTAGAGTCCAACATTTTAGAATTGAAAAATAAATTAAAAGATTCTAGTAATGTCAAATTTGATTTGGAGTGTCGTTCGGAAAAATTAGATAAAATATTAGGAACATTCCAAATTAAAAATGACACTTGTGGTTTAGGCTTCAATACTTGTAATGTATTTACTCATAACGCCAAAACCAATGTTTTAGGAGAATCTACTAGGAAAGAATTTAGAGATCACTCCTTAGGTAAATCTTTTCGACATGTTTTTACTTGTACATATTGTAGTAAAAAAGGTCATCTTAAGAAATTTTGTTTTGATCTTAAACGAATTCCTAGAAAATCCCAACGTAAAGCAACCAATGTATTTAAAATTCCTACACCCCAAGATAGTCATTCTTCATTAATTTGGGTTAGGAAATCTGACTTTGTTGCCTTGCAAAATAGGGTTTTTGATTCTCATTTACTTTCACATGCTTCCTCCCTTGCTAAATCTAAAGGATGAATGTGTTAGTGCTCGCATACTTTAGCTTTTGTACTTCACGCTATATTCACATGCTAAATGTATGCTTGTTTAATCGTTTTCTAGTCCTTACTTTATATCATATCACATGCTAGAATAATGATTTTTGTTTATCATTTGAAGTTTTTATCTCTTGATAATTTAAGCTTAAAGAAAAATTCAAATGATTTTGGTTTGTCTTTTGAGTATATATTTTGATTTTTGGTTATAAATGTCAAAAACTCAAAAAGATTTTATTTTGTGTGTATTTTGGTTTGACACACTTTAAGTGGCATATACTTGTGTTTGAATCCCTCCTTTAACGCTCCCATGTGGCTAGAACTTTTAGTTTAGATTGTCAATCCTTAAAATGTTCTTTACCATATTTTTATGGAGTTATTGGATTTTGAGTTGGTTAAATGGATTCTATTTTTATATGCCTCTATTCACACATGCACGAGCTCTTTTAAAATTTTAACTTCATATGTATATTTGAGCTATGTGAGATGTTCTCCTACCAATCTTGTCATCTACATATTTGTGACCTAGGAGGACTAGTGCATGTCAAAATCTGTTGCACGTGAGATTTGTGTGAAAAATGAAAACATGATAAATATAAATGTGCACGGGAAAGGGCTTCAAAAGGACTTAGTTATCCTTTGCGATTGTCATCCACCGTTTGAAATGGACCTAAAAGAAATACGTGGTCCAAAGGCCTAAAAAAAGAAAAATGGCATTAAAAGAACATAATTTGCCAAGGCCTATATTTGATTGATATAGTCATTCAAATTTAATATAAATGCTTATTGAGGGAGATTGGATGGTATATCAACGGTTTGAACAATGCCCATTTATCCTAGTTGCGTATTTCATGTCATAACCCTATTGGTTTGTAGAATCATCAATATGCTAGGCTTTTATGCATTGTGTATGTTTGTTCATTGAGTTCAATTTATATTGTCACAAGAGGTTATATTCAAATGTGCTGAAGTTTGCAATCAATTGAGAACTCCGTGAACATGTTTTAAGTGATTGGGTATAAATTTAATCGTTACTAGTTCACACCCCAACACTTCCGTTTCCATATGACACATTTTTTCCATACGAGTGTGCAAACTTATTGTATTTTGTGTCATGTGTGTGTTTATATCTATATATATGTGCGTGTGCATTATTGATATATTTCTAGTACATATATATATGATATTTTGTTTTGCCTTTGCCTTGCTTTCTAGTCCGTCTATGCCTATACTTTAGTTTTGGTATCTATCTTGGATTAGTTATGCTTTTGTTTCCCATATGCTGAATGTCTTATCACTTTAAGCTTCAACATGCTTTTATATATGTTCTTTATCCTTTGCCTATTCCTGAACAAAAAGGGGGAGAATGATAGGGGGGAGAAATGGTATCTTATCCTATTATAATCTTATCTAAGTTTAGGAAGTAGCTAACTTCTTGGGTTGATCATTTTGATAAAGGGGAGAATTAATTTTGGGGGAGTATTTATTTTAATTGCTTTAAATACTTTGATATTCCCTATGCATTTGAGATTCCCTATGCATTTGATGAGTTTGCTTAAGTGTGCAGGAATTCTTCTAAAGCGACATCTTTCAATGGCAAAGCGTTTGATCCTTGGGTTGAGTCAAGTTTGGGTGGGTTATGTTTTGACTCTAGTGAGATTGACTGCTCTTTAGGATTTTTGTTTGGTTTTTGTCCCGGAATATCCAAAGGGGGAGATTTGTAAGGACACAAATTTCCAATTGAGTCCATATATAGTTTTGGATCAATTCCGGACAAAAACATTTATACATAGGATTGTATTTAATTGTAATATTCTCAAGTCTATGAAAAGTTTGTTTGAATACGTAGTGGCAAAGAGTATAAAGCTTCATCATCATGCCGGTTTCGTGCCTCATTTATACGTCATCAATCATAGTTCCATGCTCTCAAGGTATGAATGCAATCATATATATATATATAGGATCTTGGAACTTGTTTAATTGGGTGATAGGTTTAATTAAAATCGTGTTTTATTTTCAGAGAGAATTAATTAAAACTTTAAAATAAGTTTATAAAGTTTTCTGGGCTAAAGTCAAATTTTCCAAACTTTATGGAAGTTCGTTCGATATGTCGTTCGAACCAGATGTCGTTCAAACGAGATTGACAACGACTTCCCATTATGGCATACTGGAACTTCATTCGAAATGTCGTTCGAACGAGATTGTCGTTCGAACGAGATTGTCGTTCTAACGAGATTTCTAACGAGCTTCTAACGAGTTCATACTGGAACTTCGTTAGAATAATCATTCGAACGAGAGTTCGTTCAAATGAAATGTCGTTCGAACGAGATGCCAGGCGGGAACAGTTTTTGGCAGTTTTAAGCAGTTTTGCTCCCACTTCCCCACTTGTTTCTTAACCAACTTTTCTCAGACTTTATTATGTACGGGAATAACATTTTCTAATTAATCTTTTTCACATCTTACTAAATCCTAGAGAGTGTTTTGAGAGTAAAATCAAAGAGGGAAAAAGATCATGTTTTGAGTGAGTTTTTATCAAAGAGAAAAATATACACCATGAAATAGCGTTGACAAAGCCGTTTATTAAAAATAAACTATTTAAGCAACTCCGAAAGTTTGTTGAAGAAACTCTTTACTTAAATCAAAACAATTTTGAACACAAGATGTGTTAACAAAAATTATGTACGAGATAAGGACAAGATTTGATAACAAGTTTTAGTAAACAGTTTAAAATATTTTAAACTCAGCACACAACAGAATGAGATGAGAAGATGTAGAAATATTAATACTTAGGATTTTTAACGTGGTAAAACCTCAACCTTGAGGAAACATCCACGACTCCCTCTACGGAGTAAAACAAGAAAAATATCACCAAAACAAATATGTGAGTTACAATCTATTTAACTAACATGCACACAAATAACAAGTCTATACAAGTTCAGGAGTATACCCTCTGGAGTCCTTAAACTTTTCTGCAGATCTTGATTGTTGATGTAGTCTTCTCAGTTTGTCAACTCTTCTTTTGTTTCAGCACTTTACGTCGACTTATGTTCACCAAATCTTATAGCCAACACTTTCAGTGTATGTAGTGTGAAGATGTTTGTGAAAAGTGTTCTAAAACACATGCATGCACTCACACACACTTATTAGTTACAAACGATCCTAACAAATTACATATAAAGTCTATATGCAGTGAGTTCTTTATTTTTCTTTCTTACAAAACCAAAAACCTTTTTGACCTTTCAATATAACCCAGATTCCACGGAGATCTTGCTTAAGAAATCGGTCAAGACCTTTCTCAATCTCTTTTGAAAATATTTAGGAGATTGAGAACCCTCCAAGTGCGAATCCAACTAGGTCAGGCTAGGTTTTGTAAAAATAGATACTAGAAAACATTTATTTGTTGATTCTGAAGTAAGAAAATGTTTTAACAGAAAACAATCAACAACGAAATTCTCAAGATGAGAAATAAATGCAACTAAGTGTATTATGACATGAAAAACTTCAGATCTATGATTTCTATTGAAACAGAAACAAGATCTGAGTAAGTGTCTAAGTTGGAAATAAGATTTTATGAACAAAAGGTTTCAGCAACCCAGAAATCACTCAACTCGAACTCTCATAAACTCAAGAAACACTAAGGATGGTGTTTATATGGTTATGGTTTTTATGGAGAGGTAAGTGGTTTAGGTTGAAGAAGGATTTGATGAAGTTAGGGTTTCTAACTTGGCTCTGGTTTCTCTCTCTCTCTCTTCTCTCTTCTCTCTTCTCTCTCTCTCTCTATACTCTGAGACTTTTCAAAATGGCAAAAGCTTTCGAAGGCTGAGATGAGAGGTCCTTAAATAGGATGGGAAGAAGATTCCAGACCATCGTTAAAAAACAAAGGCTGAGATTGAGTCAAGCTCCTTTGACTACAATCTAAGGGCTCACAACAGGCGGTGGTTTAAACTGGCTGTGATTGGCTTAAGGGTTTACACGGGGATTCACTCAGGAGACATGCAGGCCATCGATAAGGGATGATCCAAGGGCTGTAAACATGCGAGGCTTTGTCTCAGTAAAGAAACACAACTCTGGCCAATCAGAGAACAACAAGTGTTGGCCATAGGACGAAGGCAATCGCGCGTCCCAAACTAATTACAAACCCTACCCTGGATTCTCTGGCGCTTTCGGTTCCTACCCAAAGTAACTTTAGGCCAAAAATCACAACATAACATATTTAGATATTAACCCCAAGACTTTTTAATTCAAGTTTTAATTTAATAAAACCTTAATTAAAATATGTTTAAAATTCCCAAAAAAATTAATAAAAATCAAATTGAGGGATTAGAACACACTCACCACATTAATACACATAAGGGTGTAATATGATATGCAAGAATTAAATTCTAAGTGTGTGAGTGATGGCTATAGTCTTAGGATCATTACAAGATGAATAGAAGAAGAAGCAACCTAATCTCTGAAGCTCTTTGGTTTCTAGGATGGACACTATTTTGTCACAATTTCCAAACTAGATGAGCTCTTATACAGTCTAGACTCAAATGAGTCAAAAGTATAAGGGCTTCAATCTCCCCCTTTGGAAATATGAGACAAAATCTCCTTTGAGTCATCTAGAACTCGTAGGGTGACCACAAATAAGAAAATCCTATTCCTATAAAAGTCCCATCTACCCAAATCCTAGAAAGCAAAAATTACATAACTCAACTATATACAGTTTAACATCCTATTATTACAGTAAAGAATGACTGTACAAGAAGAATACCTGCAGAGAATTACTAAGATCAAGCTTTTTAGTATATGCAGTAGACTCAAATTTCTCCCCCATTTTGTCTCAAATGGACAAAGGGAAGGAACTTGGAAAATATAACAGGTATTTACTCAACACAAATCATACCAATAGATTTACGTAAAGAAATGAATCTATTATAATCAAGAGGTTTGGTAAATAAATCTGCAAGTTGTATATCAGTTGGAAGATAATTAATATCTAATTCCTTGGTTTCAACTAATTCACGAATAAAGTGATGTTTTATTTTAATGTGCTTAGTTCGCGAGTGTTGAACCGGGTTCTTAGAAATATTAATCGCACTTTGATTATCACAATAGAGATGAAGTGTGGGTTCTAGAATACCATAATCACTTAGCATTTGTTTAAGCCATAACAATTGGGCACAACAGCTACCGGCGGCTATGTATTCAGATTCAGCAGTCGAGAGAGATGTGCAGTTCTGTTTTTTACTACTCCATCCTACCAAGTTATTACCAATATAACAACATGCGCCTGAAGTGCTTTTACTATCATCAGTACAACCAGCCCAATCAGCATCAGTGTACCCAATAATAGTGCTCGGTGTGTCATTCGTGTACCAAATTCCTAAATTTAGAGTGCCTTTAACATATTTAATTATCCGTTTAACAGAGTTTAAATGGCTCTCTTTGGGGTTGTTTTGATATCGCGCACAAACACACACAGCATACATGATATCAGGACGCGAGGCAGTCAGATAGAGTAATGTGCCAATCATACTACGATATAAAGTAGAGTCTACAGATTTTCCATTTTCATCTTTAGATAATTTCTCTGTAGTACTCATAGGCGTTTTAGCACTTTTAGCACTCTCGAGGCCAAATTTTTTAACTATCTCTAATGCGTACTTAGTCTGCGAAAGAAACAATCCATCTGGTTGTTGTTTGACTTGGAGTCCTAGGAAGAACTGTAACTCCCCCATAAGGGACATCTGAAATTCCTTACTCATAATTTCAGCAAAAGATTTTACTTCTGAGGTAGAAGTAGATCCAAATATGATATCGTCTACATAGATTTGAGCGATAGTAATGTGTTTGCCAAAATGTTTGACAAATAAGGTTTGGTAATTTCCACCTCTTTTGAAACCTTTAGCCAGCAGAAAACTGGACAGGCGCTCATACCAAGCTCTAGGAGCTTGTTTAAGACCATATAAAGCCTTTTTCAACCGAAATACATGATTAGGATAACTAGGGTCAATGAACCCTTTAGGTTGTTCTACATAGGTTTCCTCGGCAAGTATTCCATTAAGGAACGCAGATTTTACATCCATTTGATATAATGTAAAATGCATGTGACAAGCTATAGCAAGAAGCAGACGAACTGATTCTAAACGAGTAACAGGAGCAAACGTCTCATTAAAATCAAGTCCTTCTATTTGGGAATAACCTTGAGCAACTAGTCTAGCTTTATTTCTAATTATCATCCCATTTTCATCAGTTTTATTTTTGAAAATCCAACGAGTACCAATAACCTTTTTGTGATCAGGACGTGGAACAAGATACCATACATCATGAATGACAAATTGCAAAAGTTCATCCTGCATTGCAGAAATCCAGTGAGAGTCATTCAATGCCTCATTTACATTCTTTGGTTCCACAAGAGAAACAAAGCATGCATAAAGAGCATAATTTCTAAGTTGGGATCTTGTGCGTACTGGCTCACTAGGATTACTAACTACATTGTTTATGGGATGGTCTTTAGAAACCCAGTTAGGTACTTCAGGTGACTCAATAGGTAATGAATTATCTATTTCAGAAGAGTCATTTTCTAAAACATTTGATGATTCTTCTTCTATACTTAATTCACTAGTCTTGCTTTCTATAGTAGTGTCACTAACAATTACATTTATAGATTCCATTAAGGTCTTAGTGCGAAGATTATACACTCGATAAGCTCTAATGTTAGGTGAATAACCTAAGAATATGGCTTTATCTCCCCTACTCTCAAATTTAGATAAGTGTTCCCTATCTTTGCAAACATAACAGGTACTACCAAAAGTTTTAAGGTACTTAAGATTAGGCTTTTTATTGTACCAAAGTTCATAAGGGGTTTGTTTGGAATTCTTTCTAAGATAGACCCTATTAATAAGATGGCAAGCTGTACGAATAGATTCTACCCAAAAATACTTAGGTAAGTTCTTGGCATGGAGCATGACACGTGCCATCTCTTGAAGAGTTCGATTCTTTCTCTCAGCTATACCATTTTGTTGAGGGGTCTTAGGAGCACTGAACTCATGTTTGTAACCATTATAGTCACAATATTCTACAATACCAGTGTCTTTAAATTCACCACCTCTATCACTTCGGATTCTATTCACTTGAGTGTCTTTCTCATTTTCAATCCGTAAAAGAATCTTTAAAAAAGTTTGGAAAGTATCGGATTTCTGTTTTAAGAAAGCTACCCAAGTGAATCTGGTGAAGTCATCAACCATAACTAGAATATAACTGTGTCCACAGAGACTAACAGTTTGAGAAGGACCCATTAGGTCCATATGGATGAGTTCTAATGGATTAGAGGTAAGGATATCTTTAACCCTTTTATGAGGTGCTTTAATAATTTTTCCTTCTTGACAGGGACCACAGACAATTTTATGAATAGGTTTAATTTTTGGTATTCCTCTAACTATTTGTTGAGAGGACAATTTACTCAAATTTTCGTAATTAATGTGACCCATTATGTTATGCCATATCTCATTGTCATCCATTCTGGCAACATTACAGATTTCAGAACTAGACATGACAGTATAACAATTGTCAGGAGTCCTGAATCCTGTAATTAAGCATTCTCCCTTTTCATTTAAAATTTTGCAATTTTTCTTTGAAAAGGTAACAGTATAGTTTGAGTCACAAAATTGCGAAATGCTAAGTAAATTATCCTTAAGACCTTTTACTAAGAGAACATTTTCAAGAACAGGAAGTCCTTTTTCTTTAAGAGTTCCTTTGCCTATGATCTGGGATGATACTCCATCATCAAAAACAACTTTTCCACCATCAAAGATGGTTTTATTTAAAAGTTTTGTATCATCACCTGTCATATGCTTGGAACAACCAGAATCCAAATACCAACCAAAAGATGTAAGTTCATCTTTTAGGGCGGAAATAACAATGTTACAATTCATCTGGGGTACTAGATCATCTTTTCTAACCCAAATTGCTCTGGTTTTCTGTTTGCGCTTGTTTGCTCTCATTTGATAAAATTTGCGAGCATTAGATTTTTGTTGAAAAATATTTTGCGCATGATTTTGAGTAAATTTAAACTCCTGAGCATTTGATTTAGAAAAGTTTCTAGTAATCCTTCTAGTAAATGTCCTTTTAGGTTTAGTCTTTCTATTCCTATAGTTGGAGTTTTTGTCTGGTGGCCTGGGAAGGACATAGTTGTTACGACTCCTCCTAGAGTAGTTAAAGTTTTGATACATGGAAGTATTGTAGACAGGCTTAATCAGTCTTTTAGCATAGCAGTTGTCGAAAGAATGACCGTATATATCACAATAGGAGCAATAAAGATTGCTCAGAATGGGGTTTTCCTTAGGAAAGTCTCTAAACAAAGGTTTTGAGAGATTTTGAGGTTGAATTTTATTCCTAGGTAGCACAGGTTTGAAAGCAGGTTTACTTTTCCTAATTGGGGGGCAGACATATTATCCCTTTGGTAAACTTTCCTGCTTAGAGCAACTTGCATCTCCAGTGTTAGTGTTTTGATGATCAAACTCAGTTTTTAATGAATGAAAATCTAGACACGTTTCAATAGGTCTTTTGCCTCCTGACACAAATTTGATAGGTTCAACATGTTTTGTTTGTGTCTTCAAATTGGGGAAAAATCCTATTCCAATTCTATCATCAGAATTGGTTTTAGATTCAGCAACAAATCCATCAAAACAGTTTGAATTATTTTCAAATTTTGTAAATTTTTTGAAAACAGTTGCTGTCTTTTCTTTGGTTTGTTCCAATTCTAATAATGTCCCTTTGTATTTTTTCTCCAGAATTTCATTAGCTTCAGTCAAAGTTTTCAGTTTTTCATCAAACACTTTGATATCACTTTCATGAGACATGCATTGAGTAGTATACTCTTCAGCATTCAGTTTTACCATCAGGCTTAGATCCTCTAGCTTTTTGGTAAGATCTTTCACAATCTTTTCTAGTCTAGTGCTTTTCTTTAGAGTTTTAGTATATAGAGTGTGTATATCTGGGAGATCATCATTATCTGAGTCACTAAGTGAGGTGTGTGAAGTGACCCCTAAGGTTTCATTTCCTAAACTCACGCACCCATTGACATCAGCAGTATCGATTCCCCTTTGACTCACACACCCCGAAGAAGAAGCATTAAAGTTATCAGTAAGTAAAGCATCTAAACCAGTTAAAGTATGATTCAAGGCAACAGAACTAGAATTACTAGGCTCATCCTCAATATGAAGCACAGGCATATCATCATTATATATGATTTTGGCAAAGAAGGACAAACAAGGATCAAAACCATCAGATGTCTCAGGTTCCTCATTTTCAGAGTCACTTGAGTCATCCCATGTTTTGCATATGTTGGCTCTAGAGTGTTTGTTTTGGGTATTTAAATTAACTCTACAGTCTTGAGCAATGTGTCCTAGTTTACCACATCTATAGCATTCAGTCTTCTTGAGGTCTCTGTGAGGTCTTGTGTTGTCCTTGTTCTGTTTGTCATGAGGTTTCTCATGAGGCTTGTGATTTGAAGGAGTTGAATGATTAGACTTGCCCTGTCTATTTGCAATACTGTTTCTAAATTTAACAATTTTCTTAAATTGCTTTGACATTAGGGCAATCTGATTATCTAGACTTTCTAAGTCACAGTCCTCATCAGAATCATTACTAGGGGTGTTTAACTCAGGCTTAGTCATCTTAGAAGTAAAGCTAAGATTGGAATTGGTATGTTTCCTATGAGTGTGGATTAATTGTTTCTTAAACTCCAATTTCATTTCCACAGTTCTTAATTTACTACTGAGTAATTCAGGAGTGAGATTAATATCACACATCTCCTCAATAGCATATCTTTTATTGTCAAATTTCTGTGGTAATGATCTCAGAATTTTAGACACAATTTCTTGTCTATCATAAGTTATACCATTAGCATGCAGTTTAGTGACAATATCAGTCAGATTCATATAGAAATCATCAAAAGACTCTGATTCAGACATGATTAAGGAATTATACTGTTGGATTAACATCTGAGTCTTAGCAGATTTTACCCTAGAGTCTCCTTCATGGGCAGTAATCAAGGTATCCCATGCTTCCTTAGAAGTGGTACAAGATGAGATTCTCTTGAACTCATGTTCATTTATAGACATAAATATAGCATTCTTTCCTTTATTATTATTGCGAGCAACTTGTTTCTCTTCTTGAGTAAACTCACTTAATATTTTCTTAACCCTCTCAGTACTTCCTTCAGTGGCTGGTTTAGTAGGATAAAAGTATCCATTTTCAATAATGTCCCAGACATCATCTCCCAAGGTTCCTTGAATGAAAGCAATCATTCTTACTTTCCAGTAAGAAAAATTGGTTCCATCAAAGACTGGAGGTCTGGTCAAGTTACCATATCTTTCATTTTTCTCGTTCATGATTGATTTTGAGAAAACAGTTTCAGAAACTCAGGATCTTTTTGAAAAAGTTCACCAAAAGCTCTGATACCAATTGAAATAGCGTTGCCAAAGCCGTTTATTAAAAACAAACTATTTAAGCAACTCCGAATGTTTGTTGAAGAAACTCTTTACTTAAATCAAAACAATTTTGAACACAAGATGTGTTAACAAAAATTATGTACGAGATAAGGACAAGATTTGATAACAAGTTTTAGTAAACAGTTTAAAATATTTTAAACTCAGCACACAAAAGAATGAGATGAGAAGATGTAGAAATATTAATACTCAGGATTTTTAACGTGGTAAAACCTCAACCTTGAGGAAACATCCACGACTCCCTCTATGGAGTAAAACAAGAAAAATATCACTAAAACAAATATGTGAGTTACAATCTATTTAACTAACATGCACACAAATAACAAGTCTATACAAGTTCAGGAGTATACCCTCTGGAGTCCTTAAACTTTTCTGCAGATCTTGATTGTTGATGTAGTCTTCTCAGTTTGTCAACTCTTCTTTTGTTTCAGCACTTTACGTCGACTTATGTTCACCAAATCTTATAGCCAACACTTTCAGTGTATGTAGTGTGAAGATGTTTGTGAAAAGTGTTCTAAAACACATGCATGCACTCACACACACTTATTAGTTACAAACGATCCTAACAAATTACATATAAAGTCTATATGCAGTGAGTTCTTTATTTTTCATTCTTACAAAACCAAAAACCTTTTTGACCTTTCAATATAACCCATATTCCACGGAGATCTTGCTTAAGAAATCGGTCAAGACCTTTCTCAATCTCTTTTGAAAATATTTAGGAGATTGAGAACCCTCCAAGTGCGAATCCAACTAGGTCAGGCTAGGTTTTGTAAAAACAGAAACTAGAAAACATTTATTTGTTGATTCTGAAGTAAGAAAATGTTTTAACAGAAAACAATCAACAACGAAATTCTCAAGATGAGAAATAAATGCAACTAAGTGTATTATGACATGAAAAACTTCAGATCTATGATTTCTATTAAAATAGAAACAAGATCTGAGTAAGTGTCTAAGTTGGAAATAAGATTTTATGAACAAAAGGTTTCAGCAACCCAGAAATCACTCAACTCGAACTCTCATAAACTCAAGAAACACTAAGGATGGTGTTTATATGGTTATGGTTTTTATGGAGAGGTAAGTGGTTTAGGTTGAAGAAGGATTTGACGAAGTTAGGGTTTCTAACTTGGCTCTAGTTTCTCTCTCTCTCTCTTCTCTCTTCTCTCTCTCTCTCTATACTCTGAGACTTTTCGAAATGGCAAAAGCTTTCGAAGGCTGAGATGAGAGGTCCTTAAATAGTAAGGGAAGAAGATTCCAGACCATCGTTCAAAAACAAAGGCTGAGATTGAGTCAAGCTCCTTTGACTACAATCTAAGGGCTCACAACAGGCGGTGGTTTAAACTGGCTGTGATTGGCTTAAGGGTTTACACGGGGATTCACTCAGGAGACATGCAGGCCATCGATAAGGGATGATCCAAGGGCTGTAAACATGCGAGGCTTTGTCTCAGTAAAGAAACACAACTCTGGCCAATCAGAGAACAGCAAGTGTTGGCCATAGGACGAAGTCAATCGCGCATCCCAAACTAATTACAAACCCAACCCTGGATTCTCTAGCGCTTTCGGTTCCTACCCAAAGTAACTTTAGGCCAAAAATCACAACATAACATATTTAGATATTAACCCCAAGACTTTTTAATTCAAGTTTTAATTTAATAAAACCTTAATTAAAATATGTTTAAAATTCCCAAAAAAATTAATAAAAATCAAATTGAGGGATTAGAACACCCTCACCACATTAATACACATAAGGGTGTAATATGATATGCAAGAATTAAATTCTAAGTGTGTGAGTGATGGCTATAGTCTTAGGATCATTACAAGATGAATAGAAGAAGAAGCAACCCAATCTCTGAAGCTCTTTGGTTTCTAGGATGGACACTATTTTGTCACAATTTCCAAACTAGATGAGCTCTTATACAGTCTAGACTCAAATGAGTCAAAAGTATAAGGGCTTCACACCACTCTAGTTTACACCCAAAATAGTTTCTTCCAAGTTCCCATATTCATATATCTTTCTTGGAGATTGGCACCGGGTTCATCTCTTTCATTCAAAGAGAAGTTTCGAGTTTTCTTCTACATCCCATAAAGAAAGAAGAAGAGTGTTGTTGCGGCATTACCCACTTGGAGAAACGCTCCTTGCTCGGGTGACGGTGACCATATAAAGTCCGATCGGTGGATTTCGAGACCACGGTGGAGCTCCAAGGTTATCCGTTAGGAAGAGGTATCTACAAGAAGAAGCATCGGGGCTTGAGAGGGATCGAGTCGTGTGTTATAAGCCTTTATGTCTTGTATTTGTAAATTCCGTACTTAGTGGATTTATGGCTAGGGCTGTCCGAGGTTGTTTTCCGTTGTGGTTTTTTCCTCGTACATCTGGCGTAGTGCGATTGTGATTTATTTTATCTTGCTATATCACCTAGATGCATGCTTAGGACTAAAAGATAACATTAGTTCAAAATCACAATCTATTTAATTTGGTGCAAATTTAATGTTTGGGTATGTTCAATTTAATTCAAGTGCAAAATTACTTTATCTTGATAACATGCAAGTTTAACTTGAATTGGATTAATGTGTGTTTAAGTCGAATTGAAAATTGTGTGTGTAGTTTTCATTTCACTTTTAATTTGGTTTTATTTTTTTCATAAGTTGGTTTGTTCTCTTTAAGAAAATAAAATTTTAAATAACTTTTGGAAAATTAAAATTTGAACCATTTCATTATATTTGAATTTGAAAATTAGGGGCTTCCGCACTCTCAACAAGGATGTGTAATATCCCTTATTTTTATGGCTTTTAATATTGGGGGATTTATTAAATTTAATTGAGTTATTAATTTAATATTAATCCAGAATTTTATTTAAAAATATTTACTAGCATGACGAGAGTTAGTAATTATTGAGAATTTGTTGAATATTACTAGATGAGTAAAGTAATAATATGAAATTGAATTTATTAAAAGGTCACGAGTGAACAACATGATAATTATGGAAATATAAGTCGGGAGGTGCCTGTACCGTGTCGGGACTAAATTATTATTATTATTATAAATTTGAATAAATTATAAGTCATTTGTCTAGTCATTTTGAGTGCGCCAACATGTCCAGAAGGGTCGAAATAGTCAGAAAAGTATACCCAGGGGTGTAGTTTGGGTCTCGGGGCATTTTTAGGCCTAACCGGCACCCATGAGGGGCAATTTAGTCATTTCCAAATTTGGCCTTAATTAAATGACAAAAATTGGGATATTATTATTAGATATTAAAATAGTTTTCTATGGTTAACACTAAAAAAGATAGAACGGTAGTGACAAAAACGAAGAGAAAGTTTTCCAAGAAATCCAAGGCCAAGAACCAATTCGATTACACCCCCGCCACCACCAAAACATAGATCGTAAGATAAGGAACACAACCATATCTTTTTTAATCAACAAATCAGACCCTTGAATCCCAGTGAATTATCTATCTTGCTACTTTTGTAGTTGATGTTTCACCCATGTTAGATTAGAATTGATAATTATAGATTTCATGTAAGAATTTAAGGATTTAGACAATTTAAATCACATGTTTTGGAGAAAATATATATGTTCTGGAAATCTCAACACATGTAGAGGATTACCCATGAAATTGTATTGATTTAGAAGTGATAAATTTGGAAAAAGAATTAGAATAATGGAAGTTTAATGTAAAATTAGGGTTCTTGATAATTATGATGAATTACCCCTTTAATTCAATAGTTTTGATGAATTCGTACATGCTTCACGTAGGAAATCATGTATATAGGTATATGTAACCAGTAATAAGTTTTTTTGGGAGTTTGGGGATCATTAATGGAGTTTTGGTTGAGTTTGGAGAAGAAAACCCGTAGTTAACAATGGCAGAATTCAGAATACCTGGTTGATCGATCGATCGAACCCTTTCCTCGATCGATCGACCCCTCCTGGAAAACTGCATATTTTTGCCTTTTTGTTTAATCCGGTTAAAATATATAGGAACCCTTATATATAATTTAAAGGGTGTAATGGGTCATGAATAGTACCACTAGGGTCTAAGTAAACTCCGTTGAGTGAAATTTTATATGGGATGAAATTGTGGGTTAGTTTCATCACACATTGGAAATGGCGCATACGTTCACTAAATAATTGAGAGACTTATGAAAGACTTAGACCGGAAGGTTAGAGAGGGTGTACCTACTAAAATTATATTTAGTAAGAGAGTCTACTTCGAGAGATGAGAAGTAAGTATGAAATGATTTAATTAAGAATAAAAGAGATGAATCCTTTATGCGAGGTAATTGGGTAAAATTGTACTATGTATGGTTAACAATTATTGTTGGGTCATGGGTGAACCTAATCGGAAAAATGAGAATGTTTATATATGTGACCGAGTGCATGTGTATATATTTTATGCTTATGTATAATCATACCCGCGACTTGCTATCACGGAGGTTGCCGTGCCGGAACAGTCTTATCTCGATGGGACCTTTATGGAGGATATTGACTTGTACCCTAGAATGTAGGATTCCTTGGTACAGACTATCTGAGAATGATTGTCAGGCGGTCTTAAGAGCTGTGAGGGGTATGTGATGACTTCTTAGTGACTTGGAACTATGATTCGCCTCCATTTTGTGTGTATTGTGTTAATACAGTTCGAGAGTGATTCCGAACTAGTATTTCCCTTAGTACGAGTGATACGGGGACTCGATAGAAGAGCATGCCAGCACCATAGATTTCATGTGGGGTGCCGATAGTTTATATATTATATGAGTGACTAATATATATATACTTATATATGGAAGATTTCTACTGTCCGTGTAAGTAGTTAAACAATTAATTAATGCTCCAACTTTATAATAAGTGTCCGAGAACTTTGTAACCGTACTAAGTTGTTCTAGGTAACGTAAGAAATCTTGAAGAGATTGATTTTTTAAACTAAATATCATAACATTTTGACTTCTCCAGATAAAAATTTATGAAAAAATAAGTTAGATAGACTTATGAGTTTAGTAGTACGGTAGGCGTGTACACTAGATGAGAGGTGAGAATTCTCAAGAGAGTGTCGCATACTAACATGGTTGTCACATTAGCCGGTAAGCATTTTAAATACTTGCTAAACTCTTTTAAAACTATTTTACACTCGGGCTTTGACCCGTTTCCTGTCATTTTTCTTTCTCTTCTATATGTATGTATGTATTACATATGCCATGCCGCAGGGACATCATGCATAGATTCTTTGGACTGGGCGTACTGTATCTTATGTGGGAGTTACAGGACCTTGGTTTAGATGACCTTTTCATTTATTCATTTATTGGTTTAGTTCTTCAGAGTTAGGGCATGTGTTGCCCAATTTCCTATTCCATTTGGATTTGTCTGAGATTTATGTTCGTTTATATTTCCCGTATTTAGTACTCATTGGGAGTTAAATTTTGTCATGATGATTTCTTTTATGGTTCTTTAACTTGGTTTGGTTAATCTAAATGGATTAATTATCTTGTGTTGATTGCCATCCTTAGCATTTATGTGATTCTTAAATTGTTGATTATTTAAAAAGGTTTTTATATTGGAATTTAATAAAATGGAAATAAGACTTTAAATTGTTTTGACACTTAGCTTAATTATTTAGGGTGTTTAAATGGGAAATATTTATTTTGCGATAGTGATGCTAAGAATGAACCAACCCTTCATCTTAATTGTAACTTAATAAAGAACTGATCACCCGGTATTTAATTAGGAGAGGTGTCACAGGTGGTATCAAAGCATCGGGTTCTAGTGTCCTTTAGGATCTATACGGCTTATTTTCGCTTCCAGCTTAGCGTCTTTGATTTATTGCCCTATTTTTAGGAATTTTGTATTCTTGTATTTACGCTTACGTCTTCAGCTATTTGATATTTGATAATAACTGTAGAATAATAAACTTCCTTCTCGTTTCAGATACCTTCGAGATGCGCACCCCGAGAAAGGAATGCCCAGCCCGAGCAACCAGCAACTCCGACTCAGGGAATGATGAATGCAACTGAAGTAGCCGCCATTGTTGTTCAGGCGGTGAATGCCACATTAGCGATGGTGCAGCAGGATCCGTCCCAAGTTCAGGCCGTAGTTCCAATACCAGCACAGCTTCCCACTACATGGGAGCAGGTTAGGGATGCCTTTCAGAAGGTGCATCCCCCAGATTTCTTGGGTAGTTCAAACATCATAGTCGCCAGCCAATGGAAGAAGGAAATCCAGAGGCATCCGCGCATGTATGAGTGCACCGACGTGCAGAGATAGTTACTGGCTTCCTTCAAGCTATTGGGGGGCGCTTTATAGTGGTGGGAGTCCACCACCTTAGATGAGAGGGAAAGCATACTGATTCAGTCATTTTGGGCGTGGTTTGACTGCCAGTATTTCCTATCCGCCATGCAAACTGAGATGAGGTGGAGGTTACTGAATCTCAAGTAGGAGAGTATGACCATTGCTGAGTATAAGGAGGAGTTCACTAGACTTCTCACTATAGTACCGAATGAGGCACCCAGTGAGGAGAAGAAGATATTGTTGTTTTTAGATGGATTGGCCTGGAGGATTCGTCAGCACCTCAAGGCAATCTATCATTGGGTAATTATACTGATGTTCTCAATGTCGCTCTGTTGTACTGTCAGGATCACTGCTTCCATTAGCAAGGGAGAAAATGAGCAGGGGAGTCCAGCCAGCAGGGAAGGACAGGGGGCAGTAGTACTGGTGGGGAAATAGTAGCCCAAGGGCCGACCCGTCACAGTGAGCAGAGTTTCCATTAGGGAGACCTTGCAGCGATTTAAAGGATTTAGACAGGGCCAGCAGGGCCAGTCCAGTCAGCATGGTCAATAGGTCCAACACCGTCAGCAGCAGGGTCAATAGCAGGGCCATCAGTGCCAACAATTTTTTCAGCAGGACTAGTAACGGGGTGGTAATGGCCAACATGGCCATGGTCAGCAGGTGCAAAGGGGAGGTAAATTCAGGGGATTTTTTTTTAAATGTGGCAAGAATGGCCATAGGCATCAGGATTACCCAGAGGGGGATAGGGACCTACAGCAGCAGGTTTCCCATAATGAGTCATAAAGGCGACTCTTTCGAGGCGCCCTCCCAGCTCCAGCTCAGATGTCAGCCCTACCAGCCATCCCAACAGCTCCAGTCCAGTACGAACAATTACAATATGGACGTGTCTATAATGTCCATCAGACCACAGCACCTCAGGTGCAACCCGCGATTGAGGGTACGTTTCCTATCCATGGCAATACGGGTCGGGTTTTATTTGTTACGGGGGGTTGCAGTGTTTTATAGCTACTCATTTTGCACGGGCCTTAGGGTTATTAGACACGGTAGAGAGTACTGTGACTTGTGTAGACTCACTACTGGGGAATGGGTCTTTGATTTTATTTATATGTCGGGGTGTAGGTATAAAGATTGGTAGCTTGATTTTACCTACAGATATGCTAGTTTTAGATATGCATGAGCACGACGCCATTATTGGCATGGATTGGCTCGCTGCATACGAAGCCATGATAGATTGTTTCAGTAGGAGTATTGTCTTCTCCATTCCGGGTCAGGAGATATTTTTGGTGGCGATGCCTTGCCCAGAGGGAGGATCTTCCACCCATTTATACTATATAGAGGAGGATACCTCTAAGGAGATTGTGATTCCCCTGTATTCAATTCCAGTTATTCGTGAGTATTCATACGTATTTAGGGAGATACCAGGCCTACCCCCAGTCGAGAGAGAGATTTTTTCATAGACTTGATGCCGGGCACTCGTCTGATAGAACGTGCACCGTACCGTATGGCTCCAGCAGAGATGAGGGAGTTACGGGATCAGATAAAAAAGTTACTGGGCCAGGGCTTCATTCGTAGGATCACCTCCCCTTGGGGCGCTCTGATGTTGTTTGTAAAGAAGGGAAATGGTTCACTCAGGTTGTCTATGGATTACCGGGAGTTGAATAAGGTCATTATACGAAATAAATATTTGTTGCCTCGAATTGATGACCTGTTCGACCAGCTAAGAGGAGGAACTTTCTTTTCAAAGATATATTTGAGGTCGGGATACCATCAGCTACGAATTAAGGAGCAGGATATGTCGAAGACTACTTTCTTGACGAGATAAAGATCCTATGAGTTTAGAGTCATATCGTTTGGGATAACAAATGCTCCAGCTGTATTCATAGATTTGATGAACCAAGTGTTCAGAGAGTTCTTGGATCAGTTTGTCATCGTCTTCATAGATGACATCCTGATTTACTCACAGACTGAGGAGGAGCATGCTGAGCACTTGAGACAGGTTCTTCAGACTCTACGAGAGCATCATTTTTATGCTAAGTATGAGAAGTGCGGATTTTGGTTGCGGGAGGTACAGTTTTAGGGGCATGTTGTGTCAGAATTAAGGATATCGGTTGACCCGAGCAAAGTGTCAGCAGTGAGGGAGTGGGGATAGCCCATGACACCGATAGAGGTGCATAGTTTCTTGGGGTTAACCAGGTACTAAAGGAGGATCATCTAAGGCATTTCGAAGATAGCGGGTCCATTGACAAATCTGACTCTCAAGGGAGTAACGTATGTTTGGGATGATGCTTGTCTATTGGCTTTTGATGAGCTGAAAGATAAGTTAACTTTGGCGCCAATTCTCTCTTTGCCCAAGCCAGGAGTGGAGAACCTGGTGTACACTGACGCCTCTTTACGTTGGCTCAGTCGAGTACTTAAGTAAGAGGAGAAGGCTATAGCTTTTGCCTCCCGTAATCTTAATCCTCACGAAAGGAATTACCACACCCACGACCTAGAGCTAGCAGCGGTCGTATTTGCATTACGGATTAGGAGATATTACTTATCGGGGGAGAAGTTTCACTTGCTCATAGACCACAAGTTACTGCAGTACGTGTTCACTCATCGAGAGTTAAACATGCGTCAGCGCAGGTGGCAAGAGTTTGTGCAGGACTACCAGTTCGAAATACAGTACCATCCTTGGAAGGATAGCGTAGTTATTGATGGGTTAAGCGGTAGATCAGTAGGTGACAAAACAGAAGTATGGAGAGAGAAGTGGAAAGAGTTGGGACACCAGTCCGCAATGGCCCATTCCGTATATCGGTTATGTCAGTCACACCCGAGATTGTCACGAGGGTGATACAGGCTAAAGCAACAGATACGTTTTTCCAGGAGAAAATTGTACGACTCTTAGCTGAGGGTGCTGAGTCCTACTCAATGAGCTCTGATGGGGGTTTGAGGTTTAATGGGAGATTGGTGGTCCCAGATGGAGAAGACTTACATCATGAAGTTATGACACAGTCGCACAGGTCTAGATTTGCGGTACATCCTGGAGGAGATAAGATGTACCAGGACATGAGGCGACAGTACTGGTGGAGTGGGATGAAGAAGGACATTATTGAGTTCCTGTCCAAATGTTCTACCTGCCAGATGGTAAAGGTGGACCACCAGAAACTCCCAGGGTTACTTCAGCCGTTGGACATACCTATGTGGAAGTGGGAGAGTATTTCCATGGACTTTATTACTGGATTTCCTACATCACAGCGGGGTCACGATTCCATATGGGTTATAGTGGAACGGTTGACCAAGGTAGCCCATTTTCTACCAGTGTGGACAAACTACACCACGGGCTAGTATGCACAGTTATTCATTGCCGAGATAGTTAGGCTACATGGGGTGCCCTTGGATATTGTGTCTGATAGAGATAATATTTTCGTGTCGCGCTTCTGGAAGAGCTTTCAGGAGGCCATGGGTACAGAGTTGAGATTAAGTTCATCTTACCGCCCACAAACAGATGGACAAACAAAGTGTACCAATCAGATGCTAGAGGATATGCTACGCATGTGTTTCCTTAATTTTAGAGGAGGTTGGGAGCCGTACCTTCCATTGGTGGAGTTCTCTTATAATAACTCCTATCAGTTCACGATCGGCATGGCCCCATTTGATCCATTATATGGTAGGCCTTGTCGTTCTCCCTCTTGTTGGCTTAAGGTGGGGGACAACAAGTTTCTCGAGCCAGAGGTGATTCAAGATACTTCAGCTAGGATTGAGCATATCAGGAGTCGTATTCGGGTAGCCCATGATCGACAAAAGATCTACGATGATGCGAAGAGGTCCTTTTGAGAGTTTAGCATGGGGGACCAAGTATTACTGCGTGTATCTCCTATGAAATGAGTAATGAGGTTTGGAAAGAAGGGGAAGTTGTCTTTGAGGTACGTGGGCCCATTTCTCATTATTGAAAGGATTGGGCCAGTGGCATACAGATTGGGGTTGCCAGAGCACTTACACTGTATTCACGATGTATTCCACATCTCGTCGTTGAGACGATATCTTCGGGATGATATGGCCCACACTCACATCACGATAGAGGAGGTTGACTTACATCCTAACAGTTCTTATGAGGAGAGACCAGTGGCTATCCTAGACCATGGCGAGAGGAAATTGAGGTCAAAGGTAGTTCCACTTGTACGAGTTCAGTGGGAGCATCATAATGTGGAGGAATCCACTTAGGAGTGCGAGGTAGATATGCGCGAAAAATATTCAGATTTATTTTTACCAGGAATGCCTTATTTTTCGAATTTCGGGGTGAAATTCCGTTATTAGGGGGAAGTATGTAATACCCCGTATTTTTATGGATTTTAATATTGGGGGATTTATTAAATTTAATTAAGTTATTAATTTAATATTAATCCAGAATTTTATTTAAAAATATTTACTAGCGTGATGAGATTTAGTAATTATTGAGAATATGTTGAGTATTACTAGATGAGTAAAGTAATAATATGAAATTGAATTTATTAAAAGGTCACGAGTGAATAACATGACAATTATGCAAATTTAAGTCGGGACGCGCCTGTACCGTGTCGGGACTAAATTATTATTATAAAAGTGAATAAATTATAAGTCGCTCGTATGGTTGTTACGAGTGCGCCTACATGTCCGGAATGGTCGAAATAGTCATAAAAGTGTACCCGGGGGTTTAATTTGGGTCTCAGGGCATTTTTAGGCCCCCAAAGGGGAAATTTAGTCATTTCCAAATTTGGCCTTAATTAAATGACGAAAATTGCTATATTATTATCAGATATTAAAAGATTCTTCTAGGGTTAGGGAAAGTTTTCCAAGAAATCCAAGGCTAAGAACCAAGTCGATTACACCACCGCCACCACCAAAACATAGATCGTAAGACGAAGAACGCATCCATATCTTTTTCATCAACAAATCAGACGCTTGAATCCCAGGCAAGTATCTATCTTGCTACTTTTGTAGTTGATGTTTCACCCATGTTAGATTAGAACTGATAATTATAGGTTTCATGTAGGAATTTGAGGATTTAGAGAATTTAAATCACATGTTTTGGAGAAAATATATATGTTATGGACATCTCAACACATGTAGAGGATTACCCACGAAATTGTATTGATTTAGACATGAGAAATCTAGAAAAAGAATTAGAAGAATGGAAGTTTAATGTAAAATTAGGGTTCTTGATAATTATGATGAATTACCCATTTAATTCAATAGTTTTGATGAATTCGTACATGCTTCACGTAGGAAATCATGTATATTGGTATATGTAACTAGTAGTAAGTTTGTTTGGGAGTTTGGGGATCGTTAATGGAGTTTTGGTTGAGGTTGGAGAAGAAAACCCATAGATAACAATGGCAGAATTCAGAATACCTACTTGATCGATCGATCGACCCCTCCTGGAAAATAGCATATTTTTCCCTTTTTGTTTAATCCGGTTAAAATACGTAGGCACCCTTGAATATAATTTAAAGAGTATAATGGGTCATAAAGAGGACCAGTAGGGTCTAAGTAAACTCCGTTGAGTGAAATTTTATATGGGATGAAATTGTGGGTTAACGGGGGGTTTCGCCACACATTGGAAATTGTGCGTACGTTCACTAAATAATTGAGAGACTCATGAAAGACTTAAACCAGAAGGTTAGAGAGGGTTTACCTACTGAAATTATATTCAGTAAGAGAGTTTACTTCTAGAGATGAGAAGTAAGTATGAAATGATTTAATTAAGAATAAAAGAGATGAATCCTTTATGCAAGGTAATTGGGTAAAATTGTACTAAGTATGGTTAATAATTAGTATTGGGTCGTAGGCAAACCTAATCGGAAAAATGAGAATATTTATATATGTGATTAAGTGCATGTGTATATATTTTAAGCTTGTGTATAATCATACCCGCGCTACTTGCTATCATGGAGGTTGCTGCGTCGGGACAGTCTTATCTTGACGGGACCTTTATGGGGGATATTAACTTATACCCTAGAATATAGGATTCCTTGGTACAGACTAACAGAGAATGATAGTCTGACGGTCCTAAGAGACGTGAGGGGTATGTTCTTACCTCTTAGTGACTTGGAACTATGCTTCGCCTCCATTTTGTGTGTATTGTGTTAATACAGTTCGAGAGTGATTTCGAACTAGTATTTCCCTTAGTACGAGTGATACGGGGACTTGATAGGAGAGTATGCCAACACCATAGATTTTATGTTGGGTGCCGATAGTATATATATATGATATGAGTGACTAATATATATATATACTTATACATGGAAGCTTTCTACTTCACGTAGTAGTTAAGTAATGAATAAATGCTCCAACTTTATAATAAGTGTCTGGGAACTTTGTAACGGTACTGAGTTGTTCTAAGTAATGTAAGAAATCTTGAAGAGATTGATTTTTTAAACTAAATATCATAACCTTTTGACTTCTCCGGATAAAACTTTATGGAAAAATAAGTTAGATAGACTTATGAGTTTGGTAGTATGGTAGGCGTGCACCCTAGATGAGAGGTGATAATTCTCGTGAGAGTGTCGCATACTAACATGGTTGTCACGTTAGCCGATAAGAATTTTAAATACTTGCTAAACTATTTTAAAACTGTTTTACACTCGGGCTCTGACCTGTTCCCTGTCATTTTTCTTTCTCTTTTATATAGATGTATGTATTACCGGTACCCAGCCACATGGGCATCATGCATAGATTCTTTGTACTGGACGTGCTGCAGGTTATGTGGAAGTTGCAGGCCTTTGCTTTAAACGACCTCTTCATTGATTCAGTTCTTATTTTAGTCCTTCATAGTTAGGGCATGTGTCGTCCGATTTCTTATTCCATTTGGATTTGTCAGAGATTTATGTTTATTTATATTTTTAGTATTCAGTACTCATTGGGAGTTAACTTTTGTCAGGATGATTTCTTTTATGGTTCTTTAACTTGGTTTGTTTAATCTAGACAGCTTAATTATCTTGTGTTGATTGCCATCCTTAGCATTTATGCGATTCTTAAATTGTTGATTATTTAAAAAGGTTTTTATATTGGAGTTTAATAAAATGGAAATAAGACTTTAAATTGTTTTCACACTTAGCTTAATTATTTAGGGTGTTTAAATAGGAAATATTTATTTTGCGATAGTGATGCTAAGAATGAACCAACCGTTCACCTTGATTTTAATTGAATAAAGGACTGATCACCCGGTATTAATTAGGCGGGGTGTCACAGTATATTCTTCGATAAATTCTACGATGAAGTCTGCGATAATTTGCCCCTTTATGGCATTCCTAGGCTGGAACTGAATGTCAAATTGCCCAAGCTTGACTGGCCGCTTTGATAGTCTACTTGACATGTCTTCTTTTCTCAGGACGGCTTTACGAGGGTGGGATGTTAGCAAGATGATGGAATGGTCTTCGAAGTAATGTTTCACTTTCCTCGAGGCTACCACTAGTGCAAATGCGAGATTTTTTAGAGGTAGGTACCGTTGTTCGGCGTCCAAGAGAGTTTTGCTCGCGTAATAGACTGGGTGCTGGATCCTCGTTCTTTCGCATACTAGTGTAAAACTTACTGCATGACTAGATACTGTGAGGTATAGGCATAGAGAATCATTCTGTTAAGGTATTACGAGCATGGGCAGTGTGCTTAGGTAAGCTTTGAGCTCCTCTAATGCCTTCGAGCAATCCTCGTTCCACTCCACATCTTTTCTTTTATTCAACACTGGAAGAATGGATGGAACCTTTCGGACGATTTTGAGATGTAACGATTAAGGGCGACGAGCATCCCCGTGAGCTTTTGCATATCTCTTATTGTACGGGGGGATGCACCCTATTGATTGCATCAATCTGGTCTAGGTTGTCTTCAATACCTCTCTTGCTGACCAAGTACCCAAGAAATTTTCCTGACTGGACACCGAAGGAGCACTTTCTCGCGTTGAGCTTCATTCGGTATTTTCTGAGGATTTTGAAGGTCCTTGATAGATCAGAGAGGTGGTCTTCTTTGAGCTGGCTCTTAACGAGCATATCATCGATGTAGACCTCCGTTGTGCTTCCCATTTAGTCTTTAAACATTTTGGTGACCAACTGCTGGTAAGTTTATCCTGCATTTTTTATCCCAAAGGGCATGACCTTATACCAATATAACCCAACTGTGGTGACGAATGTTGTTTTGTCTGGATCTGGTTCGTGGAGGGGGATTTGGCGATACTCGGAGTATGCGTCTAGGAAACTCATTCTTTCATGATCCTCTGTTCCATCCACCAAATGGTCAGTAATCGGAAGAGGGAAACCATCTTTAGGATAAGCTCTGTCAAGGTTGGTGAATTCAATGCAGACTTTCCACTTCCCATTACTTTTCGGGACCACTACTGGGTTGGACAGCCACTTAGGGAATTTAACTTCCCGTATGGATCCTGAATCCAATAGTTTTTCCACTTCTTTCTCCATAGCCTTGGTCTTTTCGAGTGCAATTCTCCGTGCCTTTTGTGTGATCATCTTGAATGCTGGATCAAAATGCAACTGATGACAAACCACACTAGGATCAATCCCAGTCAGCTCGTAGGGTTCCCACGCAAAAACATCCAAGTTACTTTGCAAAAGTACTATCAGTTCCTTCTTCTCTCGATCTGTGAGAGAGGCTCCGATCAAAAATATCCTATCTCTTTGGTTGCTACTGGATGCGACTTCCTCCACATTCTCAATTACCCTCTCGGAGGGGAGGAGACTAGTCTCCTTTACTCCAGGTCTTCTATATTTTAGATTCTATTTGGAAGGTATCAAACCTTCCTATTCTTCAACCTTCTCCTTGGATTTCTCAACTTTTTTCTCTGGTTTGGGGCTGATGGATGCTATAACTCACCTTCTTTCAATTATTTTATCCCCATGTATCTCCACTACTCATCGTTCAATCACACATTTGAGCTTCTGATGGTAGGTGGATGGGACGACCCTCATTGCGTCCAGCCATCTCCTATCGAGGATGGCTTGGTAAGGTGAATCAATATCAACCGTGAGAAACTCGATCATTTTGCAGATGCTTCATGCCCTTACTGGTAGGACAATCTTCCCCAGAGGGATGGTTACTTTCCCGGAAAAACCAACTAGAGGAACAATGGCTTCCTTTAGGTCAGCAACACTTAACTTTAACTTCCTGAACAGGTCGATGTACATTACTTAGGATGAGCTACGTTGGTCGATGAGTAACCTATCGACGTCATAGTTAGCTATCCCTAGTGTAATGATCAACGCATCATGATGCGGGGTTTTTACTCCCACCAGGTCCTCGTCGGTGAAAATAATATGCTTGTTGTAGTTGACATCTTCAACTCGCCAATGCTTCCCTTCTTGTGTCTTGGCTGGATCGATCTGAAAAGCTTGCATTACTGCCTTAAGCTTCTTCACTTCCATCCGAGTTATTTTTCCTTTAATCTGCTTTAGGTTGAACACCCCATGAATTAAAGTGAACTCATGGCCAATGTTCTCCTCGAGAACGTTATCGAGTCTCCGATCTCCATTGGTAGCTACCTTTTCTGATTTTTTTCTCTATGAACTCGTTCAAGTGCCCATCCTGGGTTAGCTCCTCAAGGTGAGACTTGAGGGCCCATCCTCCTTGTGGAATGCATATTTAGTGTGTTGTTCCTCTTTAAGGGGTCTCCACCCATCTTCCTGGGCCACTTCATGAATGGTTCATCCTCGATCTTTTCCAAAATCTTATAGATTGGTTCCTTAAAAAGTAGTTTTACTACCTGAAATGCTTTTGAGGCATCACTATTATTCCCATTCTTAGGGACGCTCCTGCCCCCATTCTTACTTCCTTTCTTTTGATTCTCAATTTTTTCGTTGCTCTTGTCGATGAACTTGGCATGACCATTCTCACCTATGTTGTGATGGGTCACATATTTAACTTTGGTGTATTTCTCAATACGGGCCATTAAGTCATCAATGGTCATGGCCTCCTTCCTAGTGAGGGACTAGTGCAAGATGCAGGAGCTAGGTAAACAAATCTTAAAGGATGCCGAGGCGACCTGCTCCGATCAGTCCTCGACCTCATTGAATAGATCCTAATATCTCTTTGAGTAGTCTTTAAGGCTCTTATGGGACATTTTCTTTATTGTCAACAAAGCATCCATCCTCTTCGGATGGGAGCTTCTAGTAATGAAGTGAGTGGTGAAGAGATCTTCTAGGAACTCGAAGCTTCTGATGGATCTGTGAGGGAGTTTCTCGAACCACTTTTGAGCCACGTTATGCAAGCTCTACGGAATGATCCGACACATCAGCGCATCCTTATAGTTACAGAGGGTCATGGCCTGCCTGTACTACCTAACATGGTCGATGGGATTAGATTTTCCATCATAGATCTTGAATCTGGGCATCGTGAACTTCTTGGGGTCTTCTTTTTATTCTTCTTCTTCTATCTCCCTTGAGAAAATGTATTTCATCTGGGTCCCGATAGCTCGCCAGGCTTGCTCCCTGGTCGACCTGGCACCCTGATGTGCTGGGTGTTGGTCCATTTCTCTCTGGACCAAATTTCATATGTCGTCGTTTGCTCAAACTGGGCTCTTGTAATGGAAACCTGATTGTTGTTGCTTGGGAGAATAGTCATCTGACCCGTGTACCTCAAATCTTTAAGATCTACATCTTGGACTCCTTCCTCGGCTACGAGACCTACTCGCCTGAGGGCTAGGAGTGCGATAATGACGTTGCCTTGTGCTACGATGGAGTTCTATCTCCATCTTTTCCAGTCTTCTCTTGAGGAGATCATTCTCAGCTTCTTGCTTGTGAGTGGATTCCTCTTGCTCTTGGAGCCTGACCTCATAGGCGTCGATCATCCTGGAAACCTATGTGGACATGACTGGTCCCTGACTTTCCTCTGAAGCTTGTCGTTCTAGGAAAACCCTAGGATTTGAGCATCAAACTTCAGATCTAACCCTACGAGGGGAAGGTTTCTCTTGAATATCTCCTACTTAAGGGGAATTGCTGATGTGACCAGACATTATAGGTTCTTATTGGTGAAGGCTTTCTTAAAGGAAAATAATCGTTTCCCACATAAGACTCCAATTGTGGTGACAATTAATCTCAAAACAAAATAATAAGCAAAGGCGATCACTAGAATAAATAAAGAAAACAAAATAACTGCAATCACACACAACACAAGCGACAAGAAGGCCTACATCCACGGTGGTGCTCTCTGTATTCTAATTTTGTTTACTCCAGGGGAGTGTTTACAATTGCACGCCCTTTGCCCTGTGCTGACAGTTTAATACATACGGGTCATTTTCGAAGAGTGGGGGTGTTGGACTCCTCCATGTTAGCCTGTAATCCCTCGAATATCTCTTGAGAGATTTTAGGGGTTGAATGGGTCATAACTGAATCAGTTATGCACGAGGCCTCTAGACTTTGGGCCAGACTTAATCGGGATACTCATCTAGGACGAAATCAGTAATTGAGGTAGCCACAATATATATATATATATATATATATATATATATATCTGTGTGTGTGTGTGTGTGTGTGTGTGAATTATATATATAGTTGTGTGCATATGAGTTGATAGCAAATTGTGTTTATTAAATTGTTACTTGAGGATGCTATTTAGGAGGTTACACGTAGTTGGTGGTCCTACCGTGGCGATTCTAGCTGGGTTTGGATTGTGCTCCATGTTATAGTGCTCGGGTGGCTCGTACCGTGATGAGAGGGGGACGTCACGTAGATATTTAAGGAAGGTTCATTGAAATCCTAAGGCCTATGTATTTATAATCGCCTCTATTGTTTGTTTACTATTTCGTCTCGATGGTGAGATTCCGACCCGATGACCAGAGGTGATACGAGATGTGCCTGGCACCCAATAGCTTGTACGAGAAATGCATCTAATCGGACCCAGCTGTGAGGATGTGGTGTATTTATATATGCATAGTTAGAGATATATGTATATATCTAGATTATGTGTGACTATCTATTGATAGTATTAATGTGATATTTAGTATATTCATATATATGTGGGTTATATGTAATATACTAATTATAATACTGTGTTTAACTTACAACGAGGTGGTTATTGGGCTAGTGCAAGTAGCTACTGTGTCTAGTTGGACCGAGTAATGACTAGATATGATAAATAAATGTGATAGGTATGCACTGTAGAAGAGGGGTGACCTGTCTTCAAGAGAGTGCGACCTTGAAATAAATTATGAACACTATATACTATGCATTTAATTTATTGTAATAAAATGCTTGCTAAACATTTTTTAAATAATTGGGTCTGACCCATTTGCAAAATATTTGTTTTTCTTAAAAATGTTTTTAGGTGTCCAGTCGTAGGGATGCCCGGCTTAAAGATCCATTCCAGGGATTCGATGCTGTAGCATATGTGGATGCATGTAGGGATTGGAGTGGACTCCTTAGTCTCTTTGGGAGTGTTTACATACAATACTTATTGATCTTATTATTTCGACTTGTATGGAGTTTGATTTATTTAGCTGTTAGACTTTTTATTCAGGTGATTAGTAATTAATAAAAAATTTCGATAGTGATGCTAAGAATGAACCAAATGGAAATTCTCTTTATTATGATAAATGACTGATCACTTGATATTTAATTGGGTGGTGTGTCACATTGCAGGGCCTAGTAAATCTCTATAGAATACGATTCCGTCTTTAGTCATCCACATAGGCCCTCCCACGCTCGATATCCACCAATAAGCCTTCGTCATTAGCATTGAAGTCCCTCGGGTATGACAAGATCAGTTGTGAAGAAATATCTCCACAAGAATTGTATGCAAGATACACGATATGGAGTTTAAACTTGACTCACTTAAATAAATCTTGAGGATGATGATTTGTGAAACAAAGAGGATTTCTCAAAACAAATTGTCGAAAACTTTTTCAAAGGATATGCATAATCAGTTCTGTCAAAAGTCTTAATAAAATCAAATAAGAAACATGTATTTGTTAGGCTAAAATAAATTTTGAGATGGTGGCATCATTAAAAAGAAATCACAGGGTCATTCTAACGTGATCATTATATCGTTCGAACGAGGTATGTCTCACTTCTAACAAAGTCTAAAAAATAAAAATTGTAATCCCTCATTTGAACCCCGTTTAATCAATGCTTCAAACGACCTTAGAATGAAACTCAAAGTCATTCTAAGGAGATTTCCATCTCGTTTGAACGAGATACATGTTTAAAAAATTATTTTTTAATAAAGAAAAACTCCCTCGATTTTTAAAGAATTTTTTTTCCAGTTTTAATAAAAACGAGCATCCCAAAATAAATTTAAGGAATAAATTCAAATACAAAAGCATTATACCTTCAAAGTATGGAGATGATTGAACATTGGAGATGTTGGATCTTCTAAATTCATCTCGACTCAGATCAAACGGTAACGGGATATACCAAAAACTAAATGTGAGACTAAGCTATTTGAGCAACGAGAGAAAATATGCTCTTACAATTTCCCATTTGGTGGATTGACTTGTGGATGTAATGTCACGTGATTTCTTTTTTGGATTAACAAAGTTGACTTCAAAATGTGTCATGTATTATGTAGTGGTTGACGGGTCACACTTCATATCAACCTTAGATGACAGTTCCTAGTTGATTTCCTCTCCCACCTTTTCTATCTATCATTAGAAGTAGGGCGAGAGAAAGTCAATATGCGATCGATGAATTGAGAAAGATAGGATCGGGGATTCCATTTCAATAGAGAAAGCTATCGATGGTCACATTGGGACGGGAACAGATGCCCCGATTTGTTTTATATTGCAATCCTTCTTAGTGAAAAATGACTCTACAAAAAATGAAGGGGAATGCATTATAGGGACTCAATAAAAGAAATTCTTTGAGAGTTAGGAAATGAAACTTCCATTCAACTATAGTCGAGAGGAAATAAGTCTCAGCACGCACTAAGGGGAAAGCTTAGAGACGGAATTCAAATATAAGAATAGAGAGAGGAGCCTCCATTTGACGGGCGACAATCAGTTGCGTTGGTTGTTTGTTTGTGGTAATTTTTTGGTGGCTACTTTGAGTTGGACTCTACATCATGAGAAAGTCTTCTAGAACAAGGATTCTTGGGCTTTAAGAGTTTTACTTCAAAGAAAAGTTTAGGCCATGATGGAAATTGGCATTATTGTTCTTTTATTTTCTACTGCATTGATTTATTTATTTAAAATATGTCATTATTTTTTTATTGCATGATTTCATGTGCTATCTAATTGGATAATTAGGGACACCCGATTTTATAGACAACATGGATTATATTTCGAGACTGACCTAGATCACCGTTTTTCTCCAAAAATTAATATGATTTTATTCTTTTCTAAATGGAATTAAATTGGGGTAATTAATTTTATGGTGCGACTTAAATTGAGAACTCCATTTTTTATTTCAATTTTATAAATTCAAATTCTTAATTTTATTTTTGGAAAAATTAAAATGTGAGATTAAGATATTTAATTTATACAAGTAAATAGGGAAATTAGCAAGGATTTAATTCAGGTATTTGGAATTGAATATTTTTTTTAAACTCTCAAGAATTTTTATAAATAAATAAGCGGGATAGGGGTTTCTTCATAAATCCCACAGTCTCCATCGATATTTTAAAATTGTGATGCGATTGATTCCTCATGTCAACTTGAACTCGCCCCCCATCGAATGGTTTTAATCCCGGTCTCATAGAAATTTTAAAAATTCATAAGTGAAATTTTAGTGGATATAAATGTGAGTGAGTGAGTTCCTTCCTCCCATCCAGAAAGTTCTACACGGGCCTGTTTAATTTCATTAGACGAAACGATGGTATAAAATTAGACATAACTTTTTATGTACTCCCCATCGGAGTCACTATCATTAGTTGTGGGACCAAAAGTCACTGACTATTCAATTATATTGGACATAAGTTCTTGAACTGTCCATGTACATAATTGAAACATGAAAGTCTATTTATTTCAAGGTGAAGTGATTTAATTTCCATTGATAAATCTCACTTCATAAGGAAACTAGGATATTCAATGGGATTATATTGTTAAACGTCAGTGACAAATGCCATTTTAAAATTAAATCGAAGTTATATTCACACATGTTTATTATAAAATTAATTTTTTTTTCAAAATTTATGATTCTAAGCTTTCAAAATGGGATATTCATTCAAGGACAAAAAATTAAGTAGGATGAGCTCTATTGGCTAGAAACATAATCTAAACATTGTCCATACTACTAAGGACTTTAAGTTTATTTTAAATGAAACCTGCCCTGCCAAGACAAAGGAAGGGACACTCGAAAGGGATGTCCAAGCCTACCATAGGTGGCAAAAGGCTAATAAGATGACTTATTGCTACACATTAGTTTTTGTGACTAATATGTTGTAACACCATCATCACACATTTCGATTAATTATGACATATTTCTGAACCTCATGGACATATTTGAGGATCAGAATCATTCCACAAGGTTAAATGTTATGGCAAGGTTAGTCAACACCAAGATGCCTGAGGGTAGTCCCATATGCGAGCAAGTTCTAAAGATGATGTCCATATTAGTCTAACTAAAGGTGTTAGGATTTGAAATCGATTGGGAAACCTAAGTCGATTTTATGCCCCAATCACTATGAAGTCCTTTAAACAATTTCACCTAAAATATTTTATGTCAAACTGTTTGGTGTAATTGCTTAAAGAACTCTAGGCTACATAGAATATCAATAGGCGTAAGGGTGTGGTTCAGTTTGCTGAAAAAGGCCCGTCTTATTATGACCCAAAAATTAAGAAGAGGAAGAATGTATAATCCCAAGAACACTATAAAGTGGACAAGATGAACTTTAAGCCTCAGAGAGCGGGTAAGAAGTCAAAAGGCATTCGTTATATCTACAAATATGAAGGACATAAGAAGAACAAGTTCCCAATATTCTTATCCACGAAGAATGTAAATGGTAATTTCTCCCATATCATTGAGACATATTTCGTAGTTCAATCTACTGGTACCTGATGTGTAGACTCAGGAGAGAGTAATCATGTATGAAATTCTTTACAGGAGTTCTAGGTAACCAAGGAGATCAGTGATGGAGAAATTTTTATGTTCATGAGCTATCATCACAAAGGCAATAGTAGTAGGAATAAGAGATTTTGTTTTAAACTTTGGTGAAGATAATAAGTTAATATTATTAGGCTATTTTTATACTCTTGGAATCAGAATAAATTTGATTTCGTTTTCTAATCTTTTGATGAAGGGATATTTGGAATATTTTAATAAAGGTATTTTTATCAAAAGTGGAAAATCTCTTATCAGTTCTGGTACGTTGAAAAATGATTTTTATATTTTAAGACTTGTCTTACCACTAGTACTTAATACTAAAGTGAATAACGTAAATGAAAATAACCTCAAGAGAAATGAACCTTCTAAGTTGAACCAAAATATCTTTGGCATTTACGCTTGGGTCATATTAATATAAAAATGATACAAATACTAATTTAAAATAGAAAATTGAGTTCATTAAAAGTGGATGCACTTCCATTTTATGATACCTGCTTAGAGGGTAAGATGACCAAGAGTCCATTTACGGCTAAGGGCTATAGAGCCAAATATGTGTTGGAACTGATTCATTCTGATTTTTGTGGGCCTATGATTATTCGGAAAAAAAGTGGTTAGGAGTAATTAATCACCTTCATAGATGATTACAGAAAGTTTGAATATGTTTAACTTATGCTACATAAGTTTGAATACTTTGATAAGCTCCAAGTCTACACAACTGAGGTGGAATTAAGTGTAGGCATGGTAAACTAATCCATACTCTATGATTTGATCGTGAAGGAGAATTCCTCTTGGGAGAGTTTAGACAATACTTATCAGATTTGGGTATTATAACCTTTTTGTGTGCATCAGGCACTCCATAATAAAATAGTGTAGCGTAAAGAAGGAATACGACTGTTTGACATTATTAATTATTCAGACTTGCCAGATTATTTTTGGGGTTACGCATTAGAGGCGACCACTTATATATTGATCCTATTTCCTTCTAAGTCAATCTTAAAAACTTCAATAGAACATTGGATTGGATGCAAACATAGTTTAGGATATGTTAGAATTTGGGGTTGCCTTGCACACGTGCTGAGGAAGGATCCTGGCAAGTTGGAATCAAGGACATAAATATGTCTCTTTTTTTGCTACTCGAAAAGAACAAAGTGTGGTTTATTTTATAATCCTAAGGAGCAAAAGCTAATGATTAGAACAAATTCTCGATACTTAGAGAAATATTAT
The DNA here is from genome assembly GCA_949130495.1 of Sambucus nigra. Taxonomy (NCBI): domain Eukaryota; kingdom Viridiplantae; phylum Streptophyta; class Magnoliopsida; order Dipsacales; family Adoxaceae; genus Sambucus; species Sambucus nigra. The sequence goes on along the minus strand of OX422214.1, from coordinate 505,259,338 downwards.
TTGATAAACCACATACCCAAGAGAAAGATTATCTTGTAAGAGCTAAAAGGACAAGAACAAGTAACTGCTTTGGGACCACCCGCATGTGATAAAATACAAACTGATATTGATAATACACTGCCTAACGATAATGTGAGTATTACCGACTAATTAGAATTCATGTATCACTTATACTGGACTACAAGTGGAGCAATGCCGTAGTAGTAGAATCAAGCATTAGCCAAATATGTTAGTGTATTTAGTAGAGCACTTAGGTGACATCCAATGGAACATGGACTAGATCCTAACAATTACGATGAGGAACTCCAAGTAAAGGATGTCGAGCTTTGGTTAAAGGATATGAGTACCAACATGGATTAAAATCAAGTATGGGAACTTTTATACTTACCAGATGGGATAAAACCTATCGGTTGCAAGTGGATCTACAAGAAGAAGAGAGGGGTAAACGAGAAGGTCGAAACTTTAAAGGGATGGATTGTTGTGAAAGGGTTCGCTGAGAAAGAGAGGATAGACTAAAAGAAAACCTTTTCTCTCGTAGCCATGATAAAGTCTATCTATATTCTCTTATCCATTGCGTCTCATCTAACTTTTGAGATTTGTCAAATGGACATTAAGATTGTTTTCTTGAATGTCAGTCTTGACGAGTTCATCTTGTTCGACCAGTCAACTAAAATAGTAATTTATGTAATAGTTTTAGTTGTGGATTTAGTATTAAAATAAAATCAGTTTTTCCTATTTTAATGAGAATCATGTATGTACATAATGTTTGTATTATTTTATATATTATTGGTGTCTTTTATTCTTCTTAGTAGGTGTTCTAGAGTGTAGAGTACACCATACACACAGAGGAAAAGATCACCAATTCTTGTGAAATATATGTTTTATTGTTCACAGTCTTGGATGAAACTAGACACACCATTAGTAGGGATATAGCACAATATTTTAGTAGGTCTATCTTGATTACGGGAAATAATATATTTTTAACTTATTGTGTTAGTACACTTTGTGTGTATTGAACGGGATCACTTTGAGGTCGTTGTCTTTATATTGATTTTATAAGACAATGTATATCTCATGATTGTTCCTGATATGAACAATCATGCACTAGTTATTTATTGCTTTGACCTATAGGGTGAGATTCATTATTGAATTAATAATCTTGATAGATTGGGTAATGGTGATTAATGTATGGTGAAAGTCTTTTATAGATGGAATCCACATCTCAGTATAGAGACTGGTGATACCCCTTGAGATGTTTATAAGTTTTGTATGTGTTATACCCTGCAAGTGGATTATGTTAATCCGACACTACAAATAAGTTAAGCTGGACCGCTCAAGGAATTAAAGAAGTTAATTAAACAAATTATCAGTAGTTTATTTTATTCATGTGTATTTGTAACCTTAACATGGAGAGAATTACGTAATTAATAATAAGGAGCTCAAAATATAATTTTGAGTTGTGTGAAGTTTCAATATAATTAGTAGTGGTATTAATTATAATTAATGGTCTAGGATTAGAATCTGGGTTGGATTAGGTTTTCTCAAGACCATTAGGAGCCACATTCCTATCTATCCTTAAGGGCCTTACTATAGCCTATATACATATATCTAAGGCTCCTTTTTCCTTAAGAAAGGCGTCACTCTTGAGACTCAAAAACCTTAATTCAGATTTCTAAGAAAGAAAGGCAACAGAGAGAAAAAGAGAGAAGATATGGTGGTAAAAGAGGAAGGTCCCACACTCTGCTCATGATTTTTCATATCAGGAATACGGTAGAAGATCGTGAGGTGCATAGAGCTTGTGTTCTAGATCAACCATTATCACATATTGTACGTGCTGAGATAAGATCAAACCAGAGACATATCGAAGGTAAATCCTAATTCTGCCTTATAGGATTTCATGTATGTATGGTTTTTTTGTAGTTAAATTTATATGCGTATTCAAAAACCTTGGTCCGTCACTCCAATAATTGGTATTAGAGCCTTGTTAATACCGCGTATATGTTGAACTCAGCCATGTTGTCTGATGATACTGGAAACATCACCACCCTTCAAGGTGTTTGTGAGCTCAATTCATTGTTAACAATGGCAGCATAAGGATACATATACATATAATAGAGGGAGGTGAGGAGAAGAGGATTCACTCCGGAATATAAGTTGTTCAGCCAATTAGGCCTACGTCCACTGTGCAAGTGTGTGATTAATATCACTGTATGAGGGCTCTTATACCCATAGATACAAACTCTCAATCTTTTTCTCTCTACTGTGTATTTAGACAGAGTTTGAACTAGGGTTACTAATTTTGGGTCCTTTTCAAGGTAGAGGATGACCTCTATATATAATGCCTAGGTGGTGTAGTGTACCCCCCAAGCATGCAATGAGTATATGCATGAGGATCGAACCAGTATGAGAATGACACCTGACTAATCTTATGTAGATAATGATGACCTCAATATTCCCCCACGTGGGGGGAATGATTCGGTTATAACTGATTTGTGTACACGTGTTACTAGACCCACATATGCTCAAAAGAGCTCGGCCATCTGTGATTGGTCACAACCTCAGCCTGGAACAGGACAAGGGGGAGACCTTGGTTCAGTGGGAGAGCTGAAGTATGACACGTTGAGCTATGACATCGTCTTGGGCCGAGGTGATGGTGGTGCAGCAAGAACATCGGTTGAGGATCAACCGAGATTAGTTCTGGCGATGTGATGGCCACCTCGGCCTGTTCCTAGCAGAGGATGCGAACTTTGGATGCCCAGATAATGACTTAGTCTGGATTAATGCTCATGATGGGTAACCTCTTCATCTTCCGAGCCGAGGTTATAATCCGTGGAAGACCAGTTGGATAACCTTCCCTGGGTCATGGAGACCTCACTTGCCGAGGTAGCTAGCAATGTCGGCCGTGGCCGACCTTACCTAGGACGAGTCCGCCAGGTGATGATCCATGGTTTCTCCAGCATCGGCCATATCCATGGCCGAGGTTGATGACTCTGAGCCGAGGGGTACATTCAGGGCATATCAATCACCCCCCAGCCCTTAGTTACATGTGAGAGAAGGTGACTGTGGGGTCTACAACTCCGAGGTCCTTCTTCCTTGTACCAATATTCATTTGACACTTGTTAATTACTGAAGTGTGAAGCGTGCCTGGCAAGCATATGATGTCAGCCATCCTTTGGGGCTCCCATGGCACTGATGGGCCTTGGGATGCGTGCCTTAGGTGTTGAGGGTTATACCCTCATTTCTTCTCTTTATTCTTCATTTCTACACTCCCTCGCCTGAAACTCTCTCTCTATAAGGGTTTGCTTAAGGAGCTTATTGATGGCTTTTTCTTTCATCTCTCTCTCTCCTGTTCATAAATCTCAATGTCATAGGTCTGCACCCTATGAGTAGAGAGTTCAACCTCTGTTGGTATGACGGCCTCTGAGCCATGTGATAACATAAATGGGGTCTCCCCTGTTGGCGTCCTAGTCGTTGTTCTATAGGCCCACAGCACAGCATAAACTTCTTGGTCCATCTACCCTTAGCCTCTTCTAACCTCTTTTTGATCCTATTAAGGATCGTTCTATTTGTGACTTCAGTCTGACCGTTTGCTTATGGTCGGCCAGGAAAAAAGAAAAAATGATTTATCCCAACTCTTTCGCAGTATTTTTCCAGGGAAGAGTTGTTGAACTGTGTTCCGTTGTCCGAAATGAGGGTGTTTGGGAGGCCATGTCTGCATATGATGTTCTTCCAAATAAACTGGAAGGTGTTCCGCTCTATAATCGTGATCATCGGCTCTGCCTCTACCCATTTGGAGAAGTAATCGATGGCGACTATCAAAAATCTATAATTATTTGCAGCCCTTGGCAGGGGACCTACTAAGTCAATCCCCCATCATGGCCAAGGGGAACTAATAGACGTCATATGCTGATGAGGTTGATGTGGGACTGTGGAGAATCTCTAACATTTGTTGCACCTCTTTACATAAGCTGCAACGTCCTTTGCCAAGGTTGGCCACCAGTACCCCTGCGTAATAATTCTTTTGGCCAAGGGTCTTCCTCATATGTGACTGGAGCAAGAACCCTCATGTACCTCTCATAAGATGCGGTGAACCTCGGTGGGATGTACACATCTAAGCAGGGGTAATAAGAGTCCCTTCCTATACATGACATTTCCCACTATTGAGAACTTAGCAGCTCTGTATCTCAATTTCCTTCTCTCCAACTTTTACTCTAGTACCCTTCTCTGATATATCTGATAATTGGATCCATTCATGAGTCCCCAAGATTCAAATTGAGGCAAGGGTTACTGACCTCTTCTTCTTCAATGGTTGCTCTGGGCAAGATCTCAACTAGGAGTGTCCTTCTGATATCTGTCCTCGTTGCCGAAGCTAGTCTTGCTAATGCGTCTGCATGACTATTATTTTGTCGAGGTATTCTCTTCATCTTTACCTCCTCTAGGACTTCAAGTATCGTTCTCACCCTTTTCAGTTATTCGGCCATCCTTTCGTCCTTGGCCTCATAAACCCCCAATACTTGATTAGCAACCAACCTTGAGTCGCTATGAAGGAGTAGTCGTCTTATACCAACGGTTCTTGCCAAGGAGAGGCCTGCTATCATGGCATTGTATTCTGACTTCTTGTTTGACGCCTTGAAGTTTAACCTTAGGTCATATTCTATGTTGGTACCATCCGGGTCTAAGAGTATTAAGCCTGCACCGCTTCCATTTTTGCAAGAAGACCCATCGACGAAGAGGTTCCAGATGTCTTTAGCTGATGAGAATCCCTCTTCTAACATAATTCCCTGCCTGAAGAGGTACCGGTCTTCCTCATTATCGGCTATCCCATCTCTGACTCTCTTTGTCATAACCTCTTTCGGGTGTCGGAAGACATTGCTTTTTGACCCTTCTGTAGCCTCTAGGCTATTCTCACCCTCGACCTCTTCCCATGTAAACTCTGCGACAAAATATGCTAGTGCCTGCCCTTTGATGGCCATCCTGGGCTAATAGGTGAGGTCATACTCCCCTAGCTCAATGGCCCATGCCATCAATCTTCTTGACTTCTCAGGTTTATGGAGGACCTGTCTTAGTTGGGAGTCAGTGAGGATGACCGTAGAATGGTCTTGAAAGTAAGGCTTCATCTTCCTAGAGGCATGTATCAAGGCGTAGGCTAACTTTTCCATGCTAGGGTAATTCTTCTCAGATCCCTGAAGGGCCTTACTGTTGAAGTATACGGGCGTTTGGACCCCAACATCCTCCCGTACAATAGCCGCACTTATCGATGATTCAGAGACCGCTAGGTAAATAAACAACCTCTCACCCACTATTGGCTGAGATAAGAGCAAAGGAGATCCAAGGTATGACTTGAGATGATTAAAAGCCTCATCACACTCTTTGTCCCACTCGAAGGCCTTTCTGAGCACCTTGAAGAATGGAAGACACTTGTCGGTCGCCCTGGAAATGAATCTGTTGAGCGCAACCACTATTCCAGTGAGCCTCTGAACGTCCTTGATACTCTGAGGTGTCTTCATGTCGAGCAAAGCCTTGATTTTCTCAGGGTTCGCCTCTATTACTCTTTGATTGTCGATGAATCCAAGAAACTTCCCAACTCCTACCCCGAAGACACACTTTGCTGGGTTGAGTTTCATCCTATACAGGTCCGTGGTATTGAAGGTCTTTTCCAGGTCTGCCACATGAGTGCAGGCCTTTAAGCTCTTCATCAATATATCGTCTATATAGACCTCCATAGTCTTGCATATTTGGTCTTCGAACATCTTATTCACAAGATGTTGATAGGTTTCCCCTACATTTTTCAATACGAAGGGCATCACCTTATAGCAATACGTCCCTTTATCAGTAATGAAGGCTGTCTTCTTTGAGTCTTCGGCATCCATGAAGATTTAGTTGTAGCCTGAATACATGTCCATGAAGCTCATGTCTTGCAGTTGCATCTACCATCTAATCGATCTGAGGTAAGGGGTAGTTGTCTTTCGGGCAAGACTTGTTCAGGTTAGTAAAATCTACGCACATTCTCCACTTTCCATTGGCTTTGGGCACAATGACTGCATTTGATAGCCACTCTAGATATATCACTTCCCTGATGAATTCAGCCTCTTTCAACTTTCTGACCTCTTCCCGGATGATGTCGTACTTCTCCCTGGAGTATATTCTTCGTATCTGTTTGATGGGCTTAGCATCCTTAGATACGTTGAGTTTATGGTACATGACCTCGGGGTTGATGCCAGGCATGTCTGTGTGACTCGAAGCGAAGACACTCTGCCTCTTCCTCGGGAAGTTTATCATCTCCTCCTTGATCTCCGCTTTTAAAGCTTTGCAGACCTGGACGGTTTTTTATGGTTCATCCTCATTGAGGATGATGGATTCTACCTCTTTCGCGACCTCTCCCTTCTTCAATTTTGTTTAATCTCTTGGGTTAAGTGTATCGATGTTATAAGTGGTAGTATCTCTCTTGTAGGCCTCTCTCTCTTCAACCGAATTGAAGTAACATTCTCGTGCTATGGTTTGGTCACCCTGCACTTCCTCCACCCCATAGGGGGTCGAGAATTGTAGCCTGTGGTGGATCGTCGACGGTACGACTTCAAACTCCTTAAGGGCTACTCTTCCTATGATGAGGTTATAGGTCGAGAAGACATTTTTGTCCATAACAAAAAAATTGATCTTCTGGGTTAACCTCTAAGGCCACTCATCACCCATTCGCACGTCCATCTCATACAGGCCTAGTGGATGTACATTTTCACTGCTGAACCCCATTAACGAATGATGATAGGGTACCAGCCTCGCTCTGCTAAGGCCTAGGCTTTTGAAGCAGGGCCAGAACATCATATCTACTGAACTTCCTCCGTCGATAAGAATTCTCTGCGCCTCACATCCATGAACTCAACTCTTGTTGTGATCACCAAAGGGTCATCGTGTGGAGCTATAATGCCCTTAAAGTTTAGTCGGGAGAACCCAACTACGAGAGTGTTCATGTCTACCTTCTTTCTCTTCTACTTCTCGGAAGACGTTAGGTTTATCACCTCAAGTTTGGTCATTGATTTGGCCTCTGCCACATGAGCTTTTCTATCAACAACCTCAGAACCAACCCCCACAAGCCCTCTGCATATGGTTCTAATGCCAAAGGAGATCATACCAACCCTCTTCACTAGGATGTTATCATCTTTTGGTGGGAGGTCTGGATCATCTTCATCATCTCCGTATGAGTCACCATCTCTTCTTGCTGGGCCGTCTTTGCGACATCTATCATTCCTCTTCTTTTTGGGGTCATCTTTTCCCCTTTTGGGAGTTTTGCCATCGACATATTTCCTCAATTTCCCTGACTTTAACATCTTCTCGATCTCATCCTTCAAGGCAAAGCACTTATCTTTTATATGGCCATGGTATTGGTGAAATTCACACCATAAGTTCTGGTTCCTCTTATGGGGAGGAGCCTTCAGCTTCTCTGGCCATATTAGGGATCGATCATTCTTGATATCATTAAGGATGTGTTCGCATCTTACCATAAGAGGGGTTTAACGCGCAAACTTGTCAACAACTGCCCTCTTCTTTCCATCCTTCTTTCTTTGGAACTTCCCACTACTACTGCCATTCTCGTCTTCATACTTAGCGGCCATGGACTCTTCAGCTTTTATAACCTTCCTCCGCAGTTGCCAATAGCTCTTCCATGGACTTTGGAGGGTCCTTCGCAAGTTTCCATAATAACTTTTCGTTCTGAAGTCCCCCGATGAGGGAAGTTATGGAAATATTCTCTTCGTAATCTTCAACCTCAAGTTTTTCTTTGTTGAACCTCGCGATATAGTCTCTTAGGCTCTCGTTCTTGCCTTGCTTGACATACAATAGGTGGGTGGTCTTCTTTTGAGGTCTTACCCTAAAGAAAAAATTGTGAATAAACCGTTCAGCTAAGCCCTTAAAGTTCTCAATTGAATTCTTCGGAAGAGAAGTAAACCATATGTGCGCAGCTCCCGTCAAGTTTTCGAAGAAGGCCTGACACTTCATCTCATTCGGTATTAAGTAGATGTTCACCGCTGACTGGTACATCTCAATATGATATACGTGATTAGTGCTACCGTCATACTTGGGAGTCACTGTGGGTGGCTTAAACTTGGCTGGGCTAGGAAAGCTTACTATATTTGTAACGAATAGAGAGCCCTCTGAGAAACCTCTTTGCAGTGGGTCCCGAATTTTGGGGAGATATCCTATCTTGTTCTCAAGATGTTGAATAGAGTAGTTCCATGGTCTTACAACATCGACCTGGCCGAGGTTATCCCCAGCCACCTCTAAGGGGTGGACTGAGGGTTCCCCATCCACGGTACAACGTCAGCTGTTGACCTCTTTTTGGTCTCTTCCTCGTCCTTGATGAGGCTGACATTGTCTTTCTTCTCTTTGTGAGCCAGCTTCACTTCTCGACCTTGACAACCTTTGTCTTATGTCATTTATGGGACCGAGCCTTTCAAAGGCTGACCCTTTTCTCAGTCGATAAAAAGCTGATCCTTGTTGTTATAATTCTCTACCTCTTCTGCCCCCACAACCTTGGCTCCGTTGGATAGGAAGAACTATATTGTTCGAAACCTCATACGGTTCCCAACAATCTTCCGGGACATCTTTTGCCTCGAGGTCATCATACCTGTCCTCAGGTCAAGGGTTTCCTTGCCTCCCCAGGCACAAGCGCCTAAGGCCAGCAACGTCCCTCCTCCACTGGGGCGCATGTTGGTCTTTACGCAGTGCCTGAGGTGGTCCCCTGGCATCAAGATGAGGCTGAACCGCCGCCGGAGTGATCATTTTCGGTGAGACTCTAGGTGGCCTCATCATATTTTGGCTGAGCTATGAAAATTATTCCTGCATTGCTTGTTGTGTTGCAGCTAAAGACCTCAAGGCTGCGGCCACCTCAGCCATTTCGGATTGGGGTGGTGCCTGGATAGAGCTAGGTCCTCCCGCTACAGGCGGTGAAAGAGGTGGTGATAGTTCTGGTGCCATGCATTATCACAAAAGAGCTGGTGTAGTAAATGAGCTTAATACCTTAGAGGACCTCTTTCAATGGTGAAACAGCTCCGCGCTAGGGGGAGGACTGGTTCACCACTAGAGTCTCCGGTGAGGCTAATCAACAAAAAAGGAAGAGATAGCTTCTCTCTTCCCACGGCCGCCGCCAAAATGATGATGCTGAAAACATCACCCCCCTTTAAGGTGTTTGTGAGCTCAATTCAATGTTAACAATGGAAGCATAACGGTACATATACATATAATAGAGGGAGGTGAGGAGAAGAGGATTCACTCTGGAATATAAGTGGTTCAGCCAATCAGGCCTACGTCCACTGTGCAAGTGTGTGATTAATATCACTGTATGAGGGATCTAATGTCCATAAATACAAACTCTTAAGCTTTCTCTCTCTACTGTGTATTTAGACAGAGTTTTAGCCAGGGTTACTAATTTCGGGCCCTTTTCAAGGTAGATGATGACCTCTATATATAGTGCATAGGGGGTGTAGTGTACCCCCCAAGCATGCAATGAGTATGTGCATGAGGATCGAACAAGTATGAGAATGACACCTGGCTGATCTTATGTAGATAATGATGACCTCAATATTCCCCCACGTGGGGGGAATGATTCGGTTATAACTTATTTGTGTACACGTGTTCCTAGCCTCACATATGCGCAGAATAGCTCGGCCATCTGTGATTGGTCACAACCTCGGTCTGGAACAGGATGAGGGGGAGACCTTGGTTCAGTGGGAGAGCTGAAGTATGACACGTTGAGCTATGGCATTGGCTTGGGATGAGGTAATGATGGTACAGCAGGAACATCGGTTGAGGATCAACCGAGATTGGTTCGAGCGATGTGATGGCCACCTCGGCCTGTTCCTAGCCGAAGCTGCGAACTTTGGATGCCTAGATAATTACTTAGCTTGGATTGGTGCTGATGATGGGTAACCTCTTCATCTTCCGAGCCGAGGTTGTGATCCTTGGAAGACTAGTTGGATAACCTTCCCTGGGTCATGGAGTCCTCACTTGCCGAGGTAGCTAGCAATGTCGGTCGTGGCCGACCTTGCCTAATTCTGCCTTGTAGGATTTCATGTATGTATGGTTTTTTTGTAGTTCAATTTTTATGCGTATTCGACAAACCTTGGTCCGCCACTCCAATAATTGGTATTAGAGCCTTGTTAATACCGCGTATATGTTGAACTCAACCATGTTGTCCATTTAAAACAATTGTATATGTCAATAGATTTCGGGTAGAATATACTCTGTGTTAACTTCTGTTTTATTGCGATCTAATACCGCTATTATAGGCACATATTTATGTTTATGTTTTATGTGATTGGATCCCACGATGGTTTATTTGTGGTTAATTTTTTTATTATACTAGATGAATGTAATATTGATGTAGAATGTGAACTCCTTCATGGAGGAATAGGACATGTGTAAAATTTTGTTGTTTTGATCGTGATATTCAATGGAGGATTGCAAAAACAGATCGGTGGTCGGAGCTATTTTCGTACATAAATTAGTTTATAATGCGAACTCCTTTTTTCGTCCCATTGTAGTGGCAACATGAAGTGTTTGGGTTCAAGGAGGATTGTTGAGTATTCTTGTCTACAACAGTGTTGCATCTTGACCCTAATAGTCAGGATTCCTTATTTATCTTGATTCCCTTATTTATGTTGATTTATGGCTTTATTAATCATGTCTTAATTGTTGGGTTGTTAATGTGTTAATGGCTCGCTTAGAATTATGGACAAGATGAAAAATTAATCGGACTTAGATCATCTAGATGCTAGTGTGTATAATTTATATATATTTTGAATTATGGACATTAGTATGTGTAGTTAGAAAATAAAAAATTGACTATCCATTTTTAAAAAATAATGATCTAGGGTATTTCAAATTTTATTTATCACACATTTGCTTGATATATTAAAATAGGGGTATCCTGATAATTTAAAAATATATAAAATGTCCTAGCCTTTTCAAATTAATAAAAAATTGGATACACTTTTTTTTATAACCCTCACAAAGGTTTTTAAATTACTAAGTGGGAGAGGGAATTTTCCAAGTGCATGTCCCACGGTCTTCATTAAATATTTGTATACTTTCAATAATAAGTAGGTCCTCCAATGAGGAATGCTAATTATTATGGCGGTCGGTACAAGTTTCCTTCAGTGTAATTTTGGATTCATTATTCACATAAGTGGCTCCCAAAGGAGGAGTCTATGTAATATGGGATAATATAAAATAGATTATACACTTAGACATAAAATAATGGTAGGTTATGCAAAGTCATTGGTTTTCCTTTAAAACTGGACAAAGCAACTGCAATGGTGTCCAGGTCGAGTCAAGCACGATTGCTGATAGAAATTGATATTGCTTAACCTTTACCTCATCGGGTTTGGATTGGCTGTGGGTCCTAACCTGGTTTTCAGCATAATATTTTTTATGAAAATGCACCTAAATTTTGTAATGCGTGTAAAAGGATCGGCCATATAGAAGTAGAATGTGGTCATAATGACGGATTACTACTCAATGATGATCAACGATGTTTTTCGACAACGACGGACAAAGGCAAATAGGTATTGGATGGTCCAATATGGAAGAAAAAGTCAACTAACGAAACCCTAATCTCTAGGGGGCCTCAAACGTTGGTCAATACTGTTGGAACAAACCCTATCATAAACTCCAAAATCTTAGCTAACAAAGATCCTGCTTCCACCTGAGCCTCTTCTCCCAAACCCACCAACAAGTCCTCTCTCTCTAAACCTTTTTCTCTTAAACTTCCGAATCTTGACTCAAACATTGCCTCATCTTCAAAAACTCCAACACTTGGTGCCTTCACTCTACTGCACTTAAGATCCACCACTCCCAACAAGTCTATATCCCATTCCATTGCTCTACCTGTTCCTGATCCATCCATTTTGGCATCGTTAATCATATACAACAACAAGTTTGATCTCTTATTCTTGGTTCCTGATGAATCTCTTTCTAGTGACCCTCATGCTTTATCGCTGGCAAATACAACTGCAATTAATAACTTAGAAGAAGGAGAAATCTATGGTATTAACATGAAGGATGTTCCAAAACTTCGAAGTGACCCTCCTGACCCTGATCATCTAAATAGATTAAATGCATCACCCAAGACAATAACAAAGAATAATTTGGCTGATAATTTTACAAAACCTGCATGGGCTTCTGATAGTGAGGAGGTTGATAATTTTGTCCCAAGTAATATAGAACAAATGGCTGAGTTCTCAAACTTTATTGGATTCAAATATAGGCATTCATTTAAATCTGGGAGGGATAAATTAAATCTCTCAAAACGACCCAGGAAACAGTGGATCAAAACCAAACATTACTTTAACAGGTCAGCTGGAAAGTCCCCATAGAATTCTTCTTTAAATGTTTTAGATGATTATTTGTCTCTTTTGGAATATTTGTGGAGTGGGAAACTCTAATTCAATTTGTAGAAATACAAAGCTTATTCATAATTATAATTTGGGAGTTGTTTGTTTAATGGAGCCTAAAATTGACCTGGGAAATTTAGCAGCTCTTTGTAGAAAATTAAACTTCCAGGGTGGGGTGGAAAATGTCTCTAATAAAATCTGGATGATTTGGAATTTCGACTAGGATTTACAAATTATTAGTGATCATAACCAAAGCCTTACCATCAAGGTGGAACATGCAAAATTTTCTAACCCTATTTTCCTTTCGTGTGTTTATGAAAAATTTAAGCTTGCTGGTAAGAGGGCATTATGGGAGGAACTTGAATCCCTTATAATTTTAATAAATGTGCAATGGATTATAGGAGGAGATTTTAATGTTGTGCGGGTGCAATCTGAAAAATAGGGTGGGAGAGGGATAAACAATTTGGCAGTGGATGGATTTAATTTGTGTATTTCTCATGATGTTTTTTTTAGCTTGATACTTGGTGCAATAATAAAGATGGTTCTAATCGCATTCTAGCACGTCTTGATAGAATTTTTTGCAACGCTGAATGGTTAAATAATGGTCTTCTATCTTCATTAGATCAGCTTCACCGCAAAACTCCGATCACTCTCCATTAATTCTCACTGTAAAATCAAAATTGGATGGAATACCTCAGCCTTTTAGATTTATTAATTCTTGGACTCATCATGGTGACTTTAGAAATCTTGTCTTAGAATCTTGGAATGGGGAATTGGAAGGAGATCCTTTATTCATTTTTACTGCCAAGCTCAAACGTCTAAAAAATGGTTTAAAAATTTGGAACGCAAATGTGTTTCATAATACTCAACATAGAGTTAAAGCTGCGAAAGATTGTGTAATTTTAAAGGAATGTGATTATGATCGTGATCCTACTCTGGTGAATATGATGTAATTTTTCAAGGCCAAAGCTTTATTCAAATAATAAATGGGTATCGAAGAGGAATTTTGGCATCAAAAGTCTAGGGTTAAATGGGCTACTGAAGGGGACTTCAATACCGGGTTTTTTCATGCTTTGTCTCAGGACAAAAAATTAAAACTTCAAATTAATAGCATAAAAAGCGAGAAGGGGTCACTGCTAGTGGCCAAAAAAACATTGAGGAGATGCTTGTTAAACACTTCGAAGAGGTCCTAATAATGACATCTAATATTCCGTTCGATTCAAAAATTATTTCTCAAGAGGATAATGACATGCTTTCTCAATTATCGGATCTGGAAGAAATTAAAACGACTATCTTTGGGATGGATAAAAATAGCGCGGCTGGTTTGGATGGTTTTTACAACATGGCTGGGATATCATTAAAATTGACCTTCATAATGGTATTGTTTCTTTTTTTTTGCAGGTAATTCTCTTCCCAGAAGCTGGACCTCTACAAATGTGATTCTTATCCCCAAAATTGCAAACCCATTTTTTGTCGCGATTACAGGCCTATTAGCTTATGTAATTTTTGTAATAAAATTATTACAAAAATCATGATCAATAGGCTTGGACAGTTGCTTCTAAAATTTATTTCAAATTCTCAAGCGTGTTTTGTCAAAGGCTGGAACATTATGGACAATATTTTGATGCCTCAAGAACTTATGTCTAATTTCAACAACAAAGTTCCAAGATACAATGTTCTAATCAAATTGGACATGTAAAAGGCGTATGATAGAGTATCTTGGCTTTTTATTATCAAAGTTCTTCGTTCTTTTGGATTCTCTGAATTTTGGATTGATTTAGTTTGGCGTGCCATCTCTAACTATTGGTATTCTATATGTGTTAATGGCAAAATGTGCGGTTTTTCCAAATCTAATTGTGTTGTCCGTTAAGGTGACCCGCTCTCGCCAAGTCTTTTCATTATTGTCACTGAAATTATTTCAAGGGGATTTCATAATCTTATGATCCAAGGCCGAGTAAAAACATTATCAATTCCTTCAGGTTGCGATGTAATTTCTTCACTATCTTTTGCTGATGACTGCCTAATATTCACAAATGGTGATAAAATAAGTCTTACCTGTTTAAAATCATTTGTGCGTCAATATGAGTGTACAACAGGTCAACTCGTCAACAACTCCAACTCATCGTTCTCTTGTCCAGCTAATACCTCCACTGTTAGGCGCAACTTGATTAAGTCAGCAACAAATTTTATTGAGCGGAAATTTCCACTGAAATACCTAGGAGTCCCTTTATACACGGGCAGGAAATCAACTCTTTTGTTTGGGGCGTTGGAATCTGCATTGAGGCATAAGGTCTCCAAATGGTCTGGAAAAATGGTATATCATGCGGGGAGACTTACACTGCTTCGCTCAGCCCTACAGTCTATGACATTCCATATCTTTTGCATCTTAGATCCGCCGATCAGTGTTATACAATGAATATAAAGGATTTTTTCTTCATTCATTTCGGGTGCCCGAGGAGACAAATTGAAGTGTAAATGGGTAAGGTGGAATCAAATGTGTCTTCCATATGGAGAATGTGGTGTGGGGGTTAAACCTTTATCTGATATTATAAAATCTTATTCTTGCAAACTGTGTGCTTCTTTTTATAAAAGTGGAAATATTTGGTCTTATTATTTGCATAAGAGATATAGATCAAAAGCTGTAAATGAGTTCCATGGATCTCCTTCTTTTTCTAGTCCAACTTGGGGTAGAATGCAAAAAGTGTGGGACTTTTATCTTGATAATGTGGAAATTGATAACCCGATTATTTGGAAACCCAGTTCGGATGGATCGTTCACCATAAAATCAGAGTGGGAATTGACTCGTAATAGAAATTGCAATCTTTTCTCTTTCCCAGTGATTTAGAATCCCAGAATTCTTCCTAAAGTCTCCTTCTTCATGTGGCACCATCTCCTCCATGATTTACCTTGGGATCCTTGTTTGAAGAACCTCCATAATTTTTTAGCCTCTAGATGCAGATGTTACACCAACCCAGTATAGGAAGATTTTGATCACTTATTTGGTTCTAGCCAACTTACTCTTGACGTTTGGAATCATTTTGCGGGTTTCATGGGGTATAAACTTAATTTTTCCACCCTCAAAAGACTTGTCATGTCTTGGTGGTTAAACTCTAGAGGAAAAAAATATAAAATCTTTACTATCAATTATTCTCCCTTGCTACATTTGTTGGAGGATTTGGTGCACTCAAAACAAAAAGGAATATGAAGGTGAGGTTATGAAAGTTTCAAAGATTATATACATGGTTCATGAAGATGTGAGAATCTCTTTTAAAGATAGACCCTACAAAGGTGTAAAATCTAAATATATATTTGGATTCATTTCAGATTTTTCTATCTCATGCTTTGTAAACGACCAGTGAAGGTCTCTTCTTCACTTTCTTTCTAATAAAGTCTTTCTTTTAAAAAAATATTATCTGATTCTTAATATTGAAAAGGGAAGATCTTTCAATCCACTTACTATCATTCTCAAGGAATACAAATGATATGGACCTAATTACATTGTCTGGAAAAAGAATTTGGATATAGTATTGACTGCTGAAGAGTACAAGTTTGTGCTTTACGTGTTATGTCCTAAGCAGCCTGGTAAGGGGGCAACCAAAAAGGAAACACGGGCTTACCGAAAATGGATCAAGGTTGATGAGATAACACTGTGTTACATTTTTGCATTTATGTTAAATGTTCTGCAACATAAGCATCTGTCGATGGCCCATGCCTATGACATAATGATGAATCTAAAAGATATGTTTGTGAATCTAAATCATGCTATAAAGTAGATTTCCATAAAAGAACTCATGAATATAAATATAGCATAAGGGGCCCATAGTGAGAGAACATGTTTTAAGGATGATGTCTCTTCTCAATGAGTTTGAAATCCTTGCATAGAAAATTGATGGGGAAAGGCCGATCGATATTATTCTCCAGTTACTGCTTGAGTCCTTTAAGCAGTTTTGCCTAAATTAAAACATGATGGTTTAGAAATAGGTTATGGTCCCTAAGGAAGCTCGTGGGCCTTAGGGAGGTGTGAAAAAACCAAGGGCAAGTGTTTCCACTATAAAAAGTCAAGACACTGGAGGAAAAATAGTCCAGTTTTATGCAACAAATAGAATAACATAAGTAAATTCCATTCACTTTTCATTGAATCGTATTTTGTTGTTCTTACTACTAGTACATGGTGTGCAGATTCGAGAAACACTGATTATGTATTCAATTCTTTGCAGGGGTTCTAGGAAACTAGGCGACTTATTGATGGAGAGATTTATCTGACTATGTGAGGTACTATGAGAATATAGGTAGTTACTGTGGGAGACATTCATATAAGCTTTAGTAGTGATAGGAGTTTACTTTTAAAATATTGTCTTTATATACATTCCATTAGAAGGAATTTGATTTCAGTTTTTTGCTTAGCCTTTTATGGATCTTTAGTTTCTTTTAATAAACTCATGGTTATTAAGAAAAATAAATCTTTTTTTATTCCAGTACGTTTGTTAATAATCTTTATATTGTAAATCCTATCTCTCCCACACAATAAATTAATATTTTCCATAATTCAATTAGACCAAATTCAAAGAAAAAGTAATCCTCCTTAGTGAACCAGACATATCTTTGGTGATTACACCTTGGTCATGTTAATCTAAACAGGATTCGTAGACTAGTAGCAAGTGGGAAATCATGCTCACTAGAAATGGAAGCACTTTCAGTTTGTTAATCCTATTTAGAAGGTAAAATGACCAAGAGGTATTTCTCAGCCAAGGGATATAGAACTAAAGAACCATTGGAATTGATTTCTTTTGATCTATGTGGACCGATGACAATCTGAGCAAGAGGGTGCTTTGAGTATTTTCTGACTCTCATTGATGACTACTTAAGGTTCGGGTACGTTTACTTAATGCACCATAAGTTCGAAGCTTTTAATAAATTCAAAGTTTATAGGGAAGAAGTGGAGAAGAATAAAGGTAAAAGTATTAAAAAAACTACGATCTGATCGTGGCGAGTACCTTTTAGGGGAGTTAAGGTAGATCTATAAGATCAAGGGATCATATCCCAATTATCTTCACCTAGTATGCCTCAATAAAATGGTTTAGAAGCAAGGAGGAATATGACTCTTTTTGGATATAATTAGGTCCATGATGAGTTATAAAGATATCCCATATTCCTTTTGGGACATGCTTTAAAAACGATCACTTATTTACTAAACTTGGTACCTTCAAAGGAGGTCTCTTATACATCCATGGACTTGTGGATTGGGCACAAGCCCAGTCTGAAACATATTCGGATCTGGGGTAGTCCAGTACATGTGCTGAAGAGAGATCCTAGTAAGTTGAAATTAAGATCAAAAATGTGTTTCCTTATAGGATATACTAAGGAAATAAAGGGTTATTTATTATATGATATTAAGGATTAGAAGGTCATTGTTAGCACCAATGCCTGATTCTTAGAAGAGGATTATATGATGGATCATAAACCCAGAAGTAAAATTGTTCTTAAAGATTTGCAAGGGAACCAACAAGATTCTTGAGCACCACTAGTACAGGACAAAACAGCACAACATGTTGACACTAGTGCACCATCATAGGACCACATCGTCATAGTGGGAGGGTTGTATATTAACCTAAACAATTTATTCTCTTGTTAGAATCTTATGACCAGGTCCTTGATGAACTCAAAGTTGATACCTATAACTAGAACGAGGCTATCCAAGATAAAGATGCAGAACTTTGGCTTAAAGCTGTGAATTTAGAGATAAAATCTATGTATTCCAATCAGGCCTAGAATCTTGTAGATCCACCCAAAGGGATAAAACCCATAGGATTCAAGTGGATCTATAAAAGGAAGGGAGGTATGAATAGAAAGGTTAAGACTTTCATGGCACGACTTATTACGAAAGGTTTCACCCAAAAAAAGGGCATCAATTATGAGGAAACCTTATCATCAGTAGTTATGCTAATGTCCATCAAGATTCTCTTATCCATTGTAGCTCATTTTGATTATGAAATTTGGAAAATGGAAGCTAAGACTGCATTTCTTAATGGGAATCTTGACGAATGTATATATATGGTGCATCTAGATGGTTTTATAGCTCAAGGTCAAGATCATAAATTGTGCAATCAAAATAAGTCCATTTATGGACTTAAGCAATCATCTAGAAGTTGTAACATTTGTTTTGATTAAAAAATAAAATCTTTTGGTTTTGATCAATGTCCGAATGAGTCTTGTGTGTATAATAAGTACCATAAAAAATTAGTGGTATTTTTCGTACTATATGTGGATGACATTTTTATCATTGGAAATGATGTTGGAGTGTTTTCTTCGGTCAGAGTGTGGTTTTCCATCAAATTTGATATGAAGGAATTGGGATAAGCTAGTCACATCCTTTGAATCAAGATTATGTGAGATTATAATAATAGGATGTTGGTCTTATCACAAATGACTTATATCGATTCCATTATTTCCAAGTTTAGCATGAAAGATTTCAAGAATTGGTTCCTCTATTTCAGACATGGAATATATTTATCTAAGGATCAATATGTAAGCAAATTGTTTGTTACCTTTAGAGTATGTCGTATACCGCTAGAAACGTCGAAGAAGGTTTAAGATCATATACGCATGAAAACGGATCCGAATATTATGTTTTCTTCAACATTCAAGCCTCCGCAAGTTTAACTTTGGTAAGGTTATGTTTTTAAGTCCTTAATAATTAGTATTGGGATATTTTTCATCAAATATTTCCTAAGTGTTGGAGCTGAGATTTTAAGTTTTTCATCAAAAATATTTTTCTAAGTGCAGAGGCGAATTTTTTAGAAATAAAAAATGATTTTTTTTCCGTGCTGGCTTGTTCAATAGATAGTGGTTGTCGTTCAAGCTATATAGCCATGTCGCGCAAAGCTCATTCGAGCAACGCGTGTCCTCGTTCGAGCGATATTTCCTTTTCGTTCGAGCAACGCATCGCCTTAGATTTTCTATATAAAGGTTTTTCCAACTTTGTTTTTAATAAGAAGACCTGCGATTTTAAACAGAGACAAAATTGCTTTTGCAGAATTCTTTGTCTTCTCACTTTTAGGGTTTTAAACTTTTTTATTTCAATTCACAAGATCCCAATAGTTTTTGTGAATTGATTTGGAACCTAAGAACAAAACTTTTTTATTGTTCATCTTTGTGGAGTGCATCTCTACAGCTTAAGACTAAGGTCATGTAGGTTTGCTTCTTGTGGACCTTTGCTGAAGATTGGACTGCGTTTCGTGTGGGTTTGCTGCGTGGAATCCATTGTTGACTCTAGGCTGACTGTCTATGTAGGTTTGCTGAGGTAAACTTATTGCAGATTTCATTGTGATTGTAAATTCCAATTTAATTCATAGTGAAATAAAAAGTTTTGCCCTTCGGGGATTTTTTTTAAATCAGCGAGTTGGTTATTTGTGTTTATTATGTCTTGACACACACATGCACACACGTATATTTGTACATTTAGGGGCTGAATTATTTTGATTTAAAATTGTAAGGACACAAATTTTCAATTGTGTCCATATGTAGTTTTGGCTTAATTCCGGACAAAACCATTTGAGTTATAGGATAGTAGTTGGTTCCTATCAATCCTATGACGTTTAAAGAATTGGAAGACATAGCGGGCAAAATTTAATGTTTCATACTTGTCGAGTTTCGTGCCATATGTTTCACGTCATCATAATTGGGTATTCCAAGTCTCCAAAGGTATGAATGCACTACTATATATATAGGAGCTTGGAAAATACTTTATGAGTGTATAGTTTGTAAAATATATTTGAACGACTTTTAAAAATGGAAGAGAAGTTTGGTTTTATTCTCTACCCACATAGAAGAAGAACTTGTGTTTGTTGCAGCTTTATCACATGGTAAACGGCACCATGTGTGGTTGACGATTGTTATGCTTATATTGGTGGACTCTAAGAGTACGATGAACATCGTGATTATCAACTAGATAGAGGTATTTGCAAGAAGAAGCGTGAGGGCTTAAAGGGAGTCAAGTCGAGTGTTGTAAGTCTTTTGTCTTGTAATTGTAAAACCATATCTAATGGATTTGTAGGCAAGGTCCATCCAAGGTTTTTCCCATTTAGGTTTTCCTCGTACATCGCCGAGTTGTGAGATTGCGTAGTTCATCATGTTTAACTCACCTAGAATGCATGCTTAGGCTAAAAAGATAAAATTGGGTTTATTTTGCAATCTTTCTTTAATTTGGTGGTAATTTATAATTTGGGTAAGTTTAATTAATTCAAGTCACATATTTAATATGTTAAAATTGTTGTTTAGTTTGTTTGGACTGTATTGAAAATTGAATTAATAATTATTCGGCAAATTTTAGGACTTGGGTTGAATTAATTTTGTGTTAAAAGTAAAATTCACATATTTGACTTTCTTTAATTTTAATTTGTCGAAATTAAAATTTGATATATTTCGTTGTGAATTTGAAATAGATTTTTAGTTTAAAAGTTCGTGTGTGTTGAACCATCCTATTCCGCATTTGGAAATTTAGAATTTAAATTTGGGGCCATGTATTCCAAGAAAAGTTGACTCTAATGAAATAAGTTTATTGTGGGAATTCGCGAGGTTATGTAAATCAGTATCGCACAACGTCACTTCGTTTACATATTGGTATCAGAGCAGGTAACACTAATTTATTGTGTATTCCTATTTTTTCTGCAAAATTGTGTGATATTGATTTTTTTTCCAGAAATCATATTTTTAAAAACTTGTCACAATGTTTATTAGTGAAAACCTATATAATCGTTTGCAAAATTTTTATGCGTCTAATTATGATTACTGGAAAGCCCGCATGAGATCACATTTAAAAGAAATTGATGAGAGAGGTGTACCTAGGCCTGCTTATATTCACACACTGCAAGAAGAGAGGACACCTTAGATAGTTTTGTTTCAAGCTGGGTCATGTGTCATGTTTTGCTACTACATGTGTTCACACACACACACACACACATCTAAAGCTCCGGATGATTACACGAGAGATTTTGCACATATTAGGGAGCATGTAAAATCTTTAGTCAAGATTCACATGATTTGATGGAGGTTTTTCATAGGATGTCAGCACCTTTGGAAAACTCCACCTCACTTAACGGTTGAGGTTTAGAGTTATTTTTCTAGCATATGTTGATTTGCATGATTTTTTTTGCCTATTGCTAGTATGTATTTTTTATTAGTTTTTATTCTTTTGGAAAAATTTTGAAAAATACAAAAAGATTTTATTTTGATAAAAAAAAAAATTAAAAAGACAAAGGCTTTTGTATTTCGTTTTGCACCGTTTATGGATGGACATTTAGGATGATTGAGTCATAATTTCATTCTTTATCCACGTGACGATTTGATATTGTTTTGATATGCATCATCATTTCATTTTTGTGCGTTACAATGTTTAGAGTCTTTGAGATGTAATTTTTTGTTACTACCTACATGTTTGACTCATAAGTTCCGTTAATGCACACTTGCACGAATTTGCTTGATTATTGTACTTGTTTATCACATATTGGCCGGAGTGTAGTCATCTCAATTTTGTCATTAAAACGAACCATATGTGATAAAACTTTAATGAGTGAATCACGAGAAAGGGCTGCGAGAGTTCAAAATTAACTCGTCGTGAAAGCCACCGTTTAAAAGAGCCTGAAATATTTAAAGGAAATAAAAAGATAAATATGCCAAAAAGGGGCCACCTCAAAAGAAAAATATAATGATTATTATTTATGAGGGAGTTTGGATGGAAAGATATGAAAAACGGGTTTGCACATTCTGACAGCTTCTTGAAAAAACATTCATAGTTTAGATCTTATTGGTGTGGGAATCATTCTTGACTTTGATGTGTTGATGGATGAAGTCGATGTCATTTAAATTCAATATTGTTTAACACCTAAGGACAAATTTTGAGATTCATTTGACTGGAGTACAAGTATACATCATGCACATATGTTATGTTTGATTGCGTTGATTTGCCTGTTGAATATGTTAACACCCATTCATTCTGTATCGATGATTTGATTGTCTTAGTGTAAATTCATGGTGTGTGATTTTTTTAAATTATTTATGCATTTTTATTTGAAAAAATTAAAAAATAAAAAATAGTTTGTGGAAGCTTTTGGGTTACTCATTTGCATGAGCGTAGTTTGATCCATGTTTTCTATGCATTTTTATCGTGAAAACTCCATGCTTTATTTTGCTTATTCGATTCCATGTCTATTTCAGACAAATAAAAAGGGAGGGGGGACGAATTATGGGGGAGTTTTTGCATTACGGGGAAGATTTTATTATTTATTGATTTATGCTTATATCATTTAAAACTTGATACACAATGAAGGTATTTGCTTTGTCTCATGTGTGTAGGTACAAAAATTGAAGATCATATTTTTCACACCCTGACGAGAGAAGCTTTGAGATTTGAAATTCGAAGTTGAAGATTCTGACGAAAAGTTTGATACTTGCATGTTTAGTACCTTTTCAGTTTTTTATTCATACGAGGGCATTAGATTTGTATAGGCATTTTTATTTTGATAATTCGGATATTTTTATTTTCTACCGGCATAGACATAGGGGGAGATTTGTAAGGACATTTTTCGTTACCTTTAGAGTATGTCGTATACCTCTACAAACATCAAAGAAGGTTCAAGATCACATACGCATGAAGACGGATCCGAATATCAAGTTTTATTCAACATTCCAGCCTCCACAAGTTTAACTTTGGTAAGTTTGTGTTTTTAAGTCCGTAATAATGCACTTAGAGTGTTGGGATATTTTTAATCAAATATTTTCTCAGTGTTGGAGTGGAGTTTTTATGTTTTTCATCAAAAATATTTTTCTAAGTGCAGAGGCGACATATCCATATCACATGAAGCTCGTTCGAGCAACACATGTCCTGGTTCGAGCGAGATTGCTTGTTCGTTCGAGAGACGTGCCGCCTTAGATTTTTTATATAAAGGTTTTTTCAACTTCGTTTTTAATAAGAAGACTTGTGATTTTAAACAGGGATGGAACTGCTTTTGCAGAATTCTTTGTCTTCTCACTTTTAGGTTTTTTAAACTGTTTTGTTTTCAATTCAGAAGATCCTAATAGTTTTTGTGAATTGATTTGAAACCCAATAATAAAACTTTGTTATTGTTCATCTTTGTAGAGTGCGTCTCTACACCTGAAGACTAAGTCATTGAGGTTTGCTGCGTGTGGATCTTTGCTGAAGATTGGACTGCAGTTCGTGTGGGTTTGCTGCATGGAATCCATTAATGACTCTAGGCTGAGTGTCTATGTAGGTTTTCTGAGGTAAGCTTATTGCAGATTTCATTATGATTGTAAATTGTGATTTAATTCATAGTGAAATAAAAGGTTTTGCCCTTCGGGGATTTTTACTGAAATCAACTAGTTGGTTATTTGTGTTTATTATGGTTTGACACACACACGCACGTATTTGTATGCTTAGGGGATGAATTAATTTGATTTGAAATTGACTCTAATTAAATGAGATTATTGTTGGAATTTGTGAGTTTATTTAAATCAGTATCACATAACGTCACTTCGTTTACACAGTGTCCTAAGACACCTGATGAGATAGAGAAGATGAAAGCCATCCCTCATGCTTCGACAGTTCGGAGCTTTATATATGCTATGCTATGAACTAGATTCGATATCTTCTTTGCCATTGGCATTGTTAGTAGATATGATCTTAACCCTCAGCAAGAACACTCAATTGTATAAAAGCATATACTCAAATACCTAAAAAGGACACGAGATTATATGTTAGTTTATCAGGTAGAGAGTCTAGTACCTCTTGGATATATCGACTTGGATTTTCAATCTAATAGAGATTCCATAAAGTCCACTTTTGGATATATGTTTACCCTAAGATGTGGAGCCATTAGTTGGAGGAGTATCAAATAATCATGCATTGTTGATTCCCCCATGGGAGTTGAATATATGGATTCTTCTGAGGCACCCAAGGAAAAAGTTTGACTAACAAATTTCCTAATGGATATAGGAGTGTTACCTTTAGTTCAATCGGTTATTTCACTTTGTTATGACAATATCAGTGTGGTTTCTAACTCAAAAGAACCCAAGAGCCATAAGAGAGGTAAACACAATGAACGTAATATCATCTCATTTGAGAATTTGGGTAATGGGGTGATGTCATAGTTACCAAGATTGCATTCAAGAAAAACCTTGAATACCCTTCCACAAAGTGCTTACTAGCTAAGACTTTTGATAGTCACTTAGACGGGATTGTAGTGAGATAAATAGTATCATGTCTTTGATTCTAAGTGGGAGATTATTAGAGCAGTAGACTAAAATCATGCTTTATGTAATAGTTTAAGTTATGGATTTATTATTAAAATACAATCAATTTTTTCTATTTTAATGAGAATCATGTATGGATTTAATTTTTGCATCATTTTACATATTACTGGTGTTTTTTCTTCTTAGTAGGTGTTATGGTGTGTAGATTATGACATACACACAGAGGATCAGATAACCAATTCTTATCGAATATAAAATTTATTATTCACTGTCTTAAATGGAACTGGACACACCATCGCAGGGATGTAGCATATTATTTTAGTAGGTCTATCTTGATTACGAGAAATAATATAGTTTCAACTTATTGTGATAGTACACTTTGAGTGTATTGAGCTAAACCACTTTGAGGTCATTGTCTTTATACTAATTTTATAAAATAATGTACACCTCATAATTATTATGCCGACTTAAGGATTTTAATTCGAATATAATTTATGGACACATGCACTAGTTATTTATAGCTTTGACCCATCGAGTGTGATTCATTATTGGATCAATGATCTTGGTAAATTGTATAATGGTGATTAATGTATGGTGAAAGTCTTTTATGGATGGAATCCACATCTCAATATAGTGACTGGTGATACCCTCTTGAGATGCTTATAAGTTTTGTATGTGTCTAACCCTACATGTGGATTCTGTTAATCCGACACTACAAATAAGTTAAGCTTGATCACTCAAGGAATTAATGAAGTTAATCAAATAAATTATTTTATTAATGGGTACTTGTAACTTTAACATGGGTAGAGTTAAGGGATTAATAATAAGGAGCTCGAAATATAATTTTAAGTTAAGGAGTGGAGACGAAATTATAATTATGTAATGGTATTAATTATAATTAATGGACTAAGATTCGAATTCGGGTTGCATTAAGTTTTCTCAAGCCCATTAGGAGCCATATCCCTATCTCTCCTTAGGATCCATACTGTAGCCTATATATATGAACCCAAGACTCCTTTTTTTTCAAGTGATTTTCCACTTTTGAGACTTAAAAACTCTAATTCGAATTTATAAAAAAGAGAGGCAGTAGAGAGAAAAAGAGAGAAGATATGGTGGTCATGATGGAAGAACCCACACTCTTCTCGTGACTGTTCATATCAGGAATATGGTAAAAGATCGTGAGGTGCTTAGATCCTACGTTCTAGACTAACCATCATCACATACTGTTCGTGTTAAGATGAGATCAAACTAGAGAGATCTCGAAGGTAATCCCTAATTCTTCCTTATAGAGTTTGGCGTACGTGTAGTTTTTTTTTTATTGTAGTTTGATTTATAGATATAAATAAAATGACCAAAACTTTAGGTATTCACTTAATATTGTTAGGTATAGGTGATTTTCTTCTGATATTCAAGGCTTTTAATTTTGGGGGCGTATATGATACTTGGGCATCGGAAGGGGGAGACGTAAGAGAAATTACCAACTTGACCCTTAGATCGTATTCAACAGGCCCTAGGACTGCCGCTCCAACACATCTATGTTATGTAACCCATTATAGTTATACCAAAGGGACAAGAAATCAAGGTGTATAAGATTAAGAAATCCATTTATGGACTTAAGAAAACGTCAAGGTTTTATAATATCTGATTTGATCAGGCCATCAAATCTTTTTGTTTTGATCAAGGTTTGGATGAAACTTGTGCGTATAAGAAACATGACAAAAATGTGGTGATAGTTTTAGTAATTTACATAGATAATATTGTCCTAATCGGGAATGATGGTATATTATCTAGTGTAAGAGTTTGGTTTACTAGTCAGTTTAAAACGAAGGATTTAGGAGAATCCAATCACATCCTTAGGATCAAGCTTTCGCATGAATAAAAAAATAAGATGTTAGGCTTATCCCAAGATACTTATATTATCAGTCTTCACAAGGTTTAGCATTCAAGATTCGAAGGAAGTATTAGTCCTTTCAAATATGGAACTTCTTTTATAAGGATCGGTGTCATAAGAAACTTGATCATATATAGAGGATAAGAAATATACTTTATGCTTCGGTGGTGGGAAGCCTCATATATTCTTTGTTCTGTATTAGACCGAATATTTGTTATGACCTTGGCATGGTTAGCAAATTGTATTCGAATTCAGTTAAGGAGCACTGGACTGTTGTCAAGCACATTTTCAAGTACATGAAGAGGACTAGATATTATGTGCTAATTTACTCAGTAGATATTCTAATACCCATTGGGTATACAGACTGGGACTTAAATTCAATAGGCATTCCAAGAGATCGACCTTAAGATATGTGTTTACCCTAGGAGGTGGATCCATAAGTTAGAGGAGTATCATGTAATCATGTATTGCATATTAGACCATGGAAGCTGAATATCTTACTTCTTCGAAGGTAACAAAAGAGGTTGTTTAGATCCAAAAATTTCTAAGTGACTTGGGTGTGGTTCCTTCACTGTAGTTGGCTATTAAACTTTATTGTTATAATAGTTGAGAGATTGAAAATTCTAAAGAACTAAGGTCTCATAAGAGGGTAAAGCACATTTAGCACAAGTATCACCTAATTTAACACATCGTGTAGAGAGGAGACATCATTGTGACGAAGATTGCATCTCAAAACAACTTAGAAAATCTTTTTACAAATATCGTACCATCAAGGACTTTAGACAGTAATGTAGAAAGAATGGGAGTCAAGTGTACAACAACATGTCTTTACGACTAAGTGGGAGATTGTTTTTTTTTTCTCAAAACTACTTGATGACATTTTGTTTTAATTAATAAAGGATTGTCTTATTAATTTTAAAATGAGAATCAGGTTTGTGAGAATGATTTATATTTGTTTAAATATAATATTTCATATTAATGTCGATCAATAGATCTCAATAGGAATTCCGGTGAGTTGGGTTCGACTTGATCACAAAGAGATTTGAATTTCGATTCTAGCACTCTTGAAATGTTAATGTCCTAGATAAGGAGTTGACATTCTATCAAAATAGTTGTAATGTAATATTCATAGTGTATAAAATAGTTCAATAGAGGATTTTGATCGATACATCTCAAGAATGTATTAAATAGGGCCACCTATGAGACTTGAGTCTAAGGTTTGTTTAGATTTAGACTCAAGCAATCTCATACCATTTTCAAAGGGTTCATATGTATTTAATTCCAAGAATTATGAGTATTTGAATGCTTATCTGAGTGTTTCTTTGATTTCTATGGGTGCAATTCAATTTTATATTAAATTAAATGATCCCCACATATTGATTGACACTTATGTGACTAGGTATGAGATCATAATTAAGAGGAAATCGCATCCGGGGATACCATGGGTTGTGATACTCGCTTGATAGACTTATAAGATTACCCCCCCCCCCCCACAAAGGATTTTTGCACGCAAAATTATAATATACCTCATACCCAAACTTTGGATATTTACCCGTACGACATCCTCACGTACGCAAAATTAACTCATGATAACATTATGGTGTCACCACTATACTCCCGCTAATGGTACCATCCCGACTGAAAGCCTACTCACTACAGACCAAGAATAGCGACAAGGTAGTTCAAATCAATTTATACTGATATACGATATCATTCTTATGGTCTCACCTTGATGACGATACACACAATCATCGTGAACCTGCTAAAAATGCTCCAATAAGACAAGCTTATACACCACTAGCTCTATCATCTTAATACTGAGGAAAACCCCCACTTTTCAAGGTGCCGAATTCCCTTCTTGTCGAACCACATAATTACCTTCATGGGAGACACCAGCAATAACACCTGAAAACTCACATCAAACTTACATGAAATAATTCTTAATTAACTCAATCATTGCTGACGGACTCAGGGTCACGTCCGGCCCGAGGAGCTTGTTATTTACCACCTTTAGCCAACTAGAGGTCGAACGAGAAGGTTTTTCGTACCAAGCCTCAAAATATTCCTCACCAATAATAAACTAGTACAAGTTACTACACGTAACCCTACCAACGGTAACTACTCTACCTATTTACCCCAGAATTACAGGATAAGCATCCCTCGCATATCCTTTAATATTTGAATAACTTATCCTATCTAACCATCGATCTACGGGTGATATTCCTTGCTCAAAACACAATTTCATCCCCCTTTCTTCTTGATAATCCCTATCAGAGGTGGGACCCAAGGAGCTTACTTTGATCAACAAAAAAGTTGGGCAAAGTTTCGTTTCGGTTCATTCCCTTTCTTCAATGAAATGTTAGGGACATTTCCCGATAGTTTAACTCACCCAAATTAATAATAACTAATCCATCATGGTCAAACAATTCCATAAACCCTAAGTAAATATTGACCTTTCTACAATATTGGTAACCCAATAATGAACTCTGTTAGCCTGCCTATTCATTTTGTTAGTGGAATCACAAATTATTGCAAAAGTTTAGTTGATCGCCTCGGACCAACCTTTTCCCATCTACGAGTAGTGCACCTGGAGTCACTTCACTATCTCTCACTCCACACTAACCCACAGGCTCTATATTCAACATTACATGGTACATCTTACTCCCCTTCTTGGGGTACGTCAAAAATCGTGAGCCATGTGTCTTCTCTAAAACTGCACGCTTCCTAGGACCTTTTCACCTAGTAAAAATCAACATCCTATTTATGCGCAATCTACCCTTAGAACTTGGATGAGTACGACTCCACTCTATTTCCCAAAACTTTTGGATCCTCCATTGATAAGAGAGATCCCTCGCATGTGTCTTTATAGTCTTGTAAGCCATCTCGGGTGTGATAGTTCTCCTTGTTGTGTGTGTGTGTGTGTGTGTGTGTGTGTATGGACTATCTTCTTCCTCTAATGAATTTTAGTTCATCTTAATTTTCTAATTCTATTTCTAACTGCCCCACAGGCATACGACTGAAACCATTTATTTCCATGTTCCCTAATCTCACACGATTTTGAAAGTCAAACTAACCAGGGCGCCCATACACCCAATATTAGTGCACATCTACATAAACATCACATACGTAACATATTTATCTCAAACTCATCCCTTTATGCTCGGTATGGATATGAAATAAAGGTATGCTTGATTACCCCACTAACCACGATTTAATTCTTCTCGAGATTGTCCCACCTATCAGCTGGTGGTGTAAAAGTTTCCTCAATGCTTCCTAAACAGCACTTCCTGGCTCCATTGGCCTTATTTCATGTAATAACTCTCATCTCAAAGTGTTTTATCTACACATAAGATGATTAACATTCAAAACTAATGCCATGTTCCTCATGCTCACTGGTATTCATGTGTGGGATTCCCATAAGCGAAATCCGAACCAAGGAACTCTCCCGATAACCTACTGTCGGGAATTATCAGTCATCGAGGTCTATAGGCCCAAAGCACATAACCAGGACACTTAAAATCCTATCCCCGGATGTATAAGACTAATTCTAAACTCCCACATCTCTAAAGGAGTCATATAATACGAAGCTCACACTATCACTAAGTCCCTAACGCTAAATTAATAACGAGCTCAATCTCCCTGGTCAGTGGTAGACCCGATATCCCCTGAATCACATAAGTATAGTCCTTACGCACCGAGATTGAATATAACGAGATGACAATACCCTCCAAAGTCTCCTTACAATATAATATATCCGTGGGATCGACCCTCTATCATGTGAGACATCACAAAAATAACACATCCTGCCTTGAAGCAGCGAACACGATAGCCTTATGTAACAATCCACCATCGCTAACCAGTCTATATGCAGGATAACATCATACTCGAATAATATATCTCTTTTAAACGAGCAAAACCACTAAAACATATCCTCTTAGTTTCCACATCTCCTCCTTTACAGATGGAACCAAAGAGAGGCCCTCTACCCAACGATTTCTATATATTCACAATAGTAATACTAACAATATGTTCACTGAACCCATTTTATGCACGAATCTACTACTAACAAAATACTGTGATGCACCTATGTCACAAAGAACTTACCCCATTTGCCTGAGGATAACAATCACACATTCAATTGCCAATGGAACTGGTTGCTTAACTAGTTCCTGGACGTAATACTCACGTCCAAACTAACCCAAAACCTAATAAAATTGTTTTCCCTGATGGGCACCCTTCTTGTGTCCCTTAGGTCGCTGCGGGAAAGCTTGACGCATGTGGCCCTTCTATCTACATATAAAACACCTCTCTGTGTAATCCCCCTACATATGGCTCCATGTTGGGGTTGCCTTGTTATCTGGCTCTAGTGGCATCAACCGTGATGGCTACCCCCATTATTCCCTTACCACGTTGGCCCTGAGGAACATGTTACTGGCCCTAATGGACTTATCTGAATCCATCGTCCCCCAATTGAAATCCCCCTAATTTGTTTCTCTTATATGGCCCCCTGATGAGTATCCCCCCTTATGGTTCCTCACTAGCACCAATACGGACAGTCTTGCCCTATTATCTAGACACCTACCTTGTCTCTCTTTGTATGGAAGCGATGCTCTTGACCATGGGAACGTGTGACAATGACGACATCCGTGTAAGTTTTCCAAGATGCATTTCCCCATAAATGCTGGCAAATTATCCACATAAGTCCATCAACAAACTTAAGGACCCTTTTCTCCTCCGTATCCAGCTCGTCCGACATAAATTTTGTTAAATAAGTAAATTCTTCCTCATAATCAGCCACTATTCGGCAGTCCTGTGAAAAATCTAAGAACCTCCTTTGCATTTTTTTCTAATTAGCGGATGGGAAGAGCTTATGATCGATTCATAACTAAAATTTCTCGTTAGTCAAGGTGTCTCTATCCTCAAATGTGGTGAGTGACTCCCACCACTGCTACACTGGTCCTAAGAGCTTAAACGTCCAAAAAATTTGTTTATGAGTGTCACCGAACTCAACCATATGAAAATTCCTTTGGATGTCCTACTTCCATTGGCTAGCTAATACAATATCTGTATCTCCTCGAAACTCCGGTGGATGGCCCTTTTTAAAGGCCCCTCCGACTCTCTCCCATAGTGACTGCACTGGGTGAGCCTGAATTGATGCCACCATCTAATGTGGTGGTTCTTGGAGAAAAACTTCTACGTGATTTTGGTCATCGTAGCATTAACTGCTTGAGCAATAATAGAGGCGACTTTTGCTGCATTCACTTTCCCCTGAATAGTCTGCGGCTCTGGCTGAGCCTCTTCTCTTGTGGTCCTCCTAATGGCCCTTGCTGGTTATCCTCTCCTATTGATCATACAAATGAAAATAAACTCGTATAAGATTCACTTCAACTATACATCATAGCAGGAGAACATGAATTTACACATGAATCAATAGTCCTAACCATAGGGATCCACATCAAAGAGGAAGCAACGCTGAAAACAATGTAAGTCCCCACTGATCCTAAGGATACTATAACCTGATGCTCTTATACCATGTATGACACCCTGCCTATTCTAAATAACTGATGATCATTCATTTACTATAATAGAGTAGGAATCTTAGTCTGGTTCATTCTTAGCATCACTATGGAAAATTATTTTAATTACTAAAAATCTATTAGGCCTGGTGTCAAATTTTGAAACTTATTAACTTGTTTATATGGAACTCCCATTCACATATCAAATAATAAAATCTACATTCACCACATTAGTACAATGGATACAAAGTAAGATGGAATAAATAAATTAACCTATAACTATCCGTAAATAGTTCAAATATAATAATCCAACTAATCGAAATAAAATAGATTTTGAATACCGTAAATACCGACTATCTGGGAAGCATGGTCGAAATAACTCTGATGTGCATCGTATCTGGATCTCAGGGATAGTAGAGTCTAACCAATCCATGTGGGCATCCACATCTGCTGCAGCATTGTCTGACTACAAGGATTGCTAAGCCTATAACCCCTGTGTCCAAGTACCTAAATGTTTTTAAAAATATTTTGATGCACGTTGGAGCCAAAAACCTTTTAAAAATATTTTGAAACTATGTAAAATACATTAATAAATATCCAATGCAATTTTTCATATGAAAATCGGTGTCGTACTCCCATGAAATACTCCTCGCCCCTCATCTATAGTTCACACCTAATGCATGTATTTTAGACACCCTAGTTAGGCTACCTAACCTAACTAGTATCAACACTAATCTTAATCCCATGCGTTGCCTTGTACCCTATGTATACTTTTATTTTACTTAGAATTATCACTTATTTTTCACATTTACTTACTCATTATAAATCTCATTTGTAATCTTACCAATTCATTTCACAAAATTTAATGCTAATTATTAATTCAATATTCGCACATTCATTAATTTCGCTTATACATATAACACCCATTTATACGTATATACATATAGTATCCCTGAGCTGTCCTCTCTCATGCATATAAATTTACTATTCGCATAATCCTTTAATGCACCCATCTATACACACACACACACACACACACACACACACACATATATACATATCATACCTCATACACACACATATATATCTTTCACTATATACGTATAACCGCAATCCCCAAAGAATTACCTCGCAGATGCATTCTCTAGCATTCTATCAGGCTTTAGGGACAATACTTTAACGTGGGCCAGTGGATAGGAATATTGCCACCAAAACCACATTGTAACTATCAAGCTCTAGGGACAATACCTCACCTGGCCCATCGGATCGAAATCTTGCCTCCGAAACCAAACTGTAAGCATAAAATCAGAGGTAGTGATAATCATAAATCCATGGGTCATAACCATGCCACATTACCCGACAAGACTCAAAAATCACATACAGTGATTGTGCAATAGATCTATGACCTGCGAAATTGATCCTACACATGCTGGTCAACGCTAGGGTGGACTGCCCACTATGTACAACCTCTATGGATAGCATCTCTAGAGTAGGTATGTTTCACATATATCAATCGCACACACATACACACACACACACACACACACACACACACACACATATATATATATATATATATATATATATATATATATATATATATATATATAGAGAGAGAGAGAGAGAGAGAGAGAGAGAGAGAGAGAGGGAGAGTGTGTGAGAGAGAGAGGGAGAGAGAGAGAGAGAGAGACTCTCATACATACCAAGTTTACATACCGATTTTTTTTTAAAATAGTAAAAAAATTATTTTTGAGTTAAATTTTTCTATATGGTTTTTAAACAATTTTTTGCTATTTTTAAAAAATCGGTCAAAACGTTATTTTGAGCTAATTTTTTTATACGGGTCCCTTGAAATGTTTAAATATCACATAAAAAAATCAACTCAATTTTGTTATATATAATATTTTATTAAAATAGGCTTGCGTCACCAAGTATGTAAATTTGGTATGTATGAGAGCCTACCTCTCCCCCCCCCCCCTCTCTCTATATATATACACAAACAATAAAAACTAGCTAATCGCGCCTACATCACTCATAACACTAACCTATCTTTCCCAAGTTTAATCCCGATTTTCGAATATATAAGTAGTCTCTTACTTATTTTTAATTCACGATTAATTTTTTTATCCTGGACATTAAGCCCTTTCAAACCATCCCGCATCCCAATTCCTTTCGAATTCCCAATAGAACTCGTTTATCTATTTTTGAGTGTCGTTCATCCTAAACACTCATAATTCCACACCGAATTTATGCCCCGCTACCCAAGGCAATATGCACCTAATTTCCAAAACTCCTAATAATTATTACGGACCCTGTATATTCACCAAAGCCCCAAATAATTACCCAAAAAATAAGATAACCCAAACTAATTACCACAACAGGTCTGAATCGATTCGGCTTCTAGTCCCGAATCGATTCCCCTGCCAAATCAATTCGCCCTTGAGGGCCGAATCGATTCAATTTTGGGCAGTCTTCTTGTTACTTTTTGAAGGGATTACATGATTCCCCTTTAACCATATCAATCCTTATCATCATTCTAACCTATTATTTTTTATTCTCCACCATTTCTAAACCCAATCATAATCATTCCCACTTCTGAATTCATCCGATAGTCAATCAATTCGTGGGATTCAACAATTTATTATAGAATCGTTAACTTCCTTAATCTTTCGTCAAGATTTCGTAAATTCATATACTTGTTCTTAAAGATCAAATATTCATATATCAAATCTTACCATATTTACATCGGACTATATTCAATTTACTACATAATGGTTGAAATCCCCAAATCCTATTTTTCACATGTGAATCACACAATTTTTTTTTCACCAACTATAATATGAATTCAAGGTAAAGTATAAAACATTAATCAAGTTTAAACACTTGCCTCTAATTGTAGAAAATTTTGATTTTACTTCTTGAGATCCTCTATACGCAATGATCAAAGACCCAAAATTGTCTAATCTCTGCCCGAAATGATGTTCTTGAGTTTCCTCATAAGTTTCCCTTCTCTTTTTTCGTCTCTCTCAAGACTAGGTTATTTAGAATGATGGAATGGTTGCATCAATCATCCCACGCTCTTTAATATTCCCCCAATCCCCAAATTAGGTTAAGTGATAATATTAAAATGACCTGAATACCCCCATACCGGTCTTGTATAGCCTAAAAAGTTCCCGGAACTCGATTACAACCTTGAGTGACTAATTAGAACTATCTCGAACTATCTCGGATCATCCATACTCTTAAAATTACCATTCGTGTCACCTAAAATAAATTTCTCATCTTATTCCAAACACTACCCCTCACGTGCATCCCGAATAAGATACCGTCAACCCGTAGATTTTATTCACTTATGATGTAACGTAAAATAACAAGTTTTCATTTACTTATCACACGAATAAATATAATAACACATAAATATTAATCAAATATCAGATAATTAACATTTTTTGATTTACGTTATTTCTCAAATTAAATTGCGAGTACACGTGAAATTTAAATATTCCCCAAAATATGAGGTGTTACATGTAATACCCCGTACTTTTATGGATATTTATTTATGGGATTGATTAAATTAAATGTGTATTAATTGAGAATTAATCCGGATAAAATACTAGTGAGATGCGAGCTGGTATTTGATTTTAACGTGTATATATGGCAATATATGAATATTGAAAATATTGAAATTATTGCGAGATAGAAATACGGCAATTTGGAAATTTTGTTGGGACGCGTGTGACAGTCGCGCCAGGAACATTATTTAATTAAAAAGTAAATTTTTATTTTTATTAACCGTATGGTCATTTTGAGTGTGCCAACGTGTCCGGAAGGGTCGAAATAGTCAGAAAACACTAGCCGGGGGTTTAGTTTGGGTCCCGGGGAATTTTTGGGCCACACTGGCAACTTAAAAGGGTATTTTGGTAATTTTGAAATTTTAGGATTATTAACCAACGAATTTTGGGAATTAAATATTAGGATATTAATGACCCACTAAGCCATTACCAGCAATTAACTGATTAGAGGGCAACGGGAGTTAGAGGAGGAAGTTAGAAAAGTTCCCAAAGAGAAAACCTTAACCTCCATCTTCAACCTTCAACCTTGGGAGAGAAAGAGATAGGGCAACCTTCAACATTCAACACCAAATTCAGAGAAAAATCCGAGGCAAGTGGTTTAATTACGTTAATTTCAAGCGAATGCTTCTTCCATGCTTAGAAATTGATATTATTGCATTGTATTGGGAGACTTGTAAAAACCCATGTAATTGGAGTTATAAATTCATGTTTTGATAAAGAGATTGCATGTAGAATTATGTTTGGGCGATTATATTGTTAGAAATACATCTTTTAAATTACAAAAACGGATTTAATTGTGGATATTGATGACTTTAATTTTCTAGGGTTCATATTCAAAAGGGTTGGGGGAATATTGGGAGATTTGATAATTGGGTGCTGTTTAGGGAGACTTGACCCCATAAATATGTTAAAATACGACCTAAGTATGTTTAGGAATGATTAGGAACCTTAAAACACTGTTGGAATAATGTTTGGATGAGTTTTGAGAAGAGAAAGTTGGAGGAAAAACGAATTTAGGAATTCTGGGCTCGAAACTATCACCTCGTTAGAAGACCTGCCCAGGTCGTTCGAACGAGCTCGTTCGAACGAGCTTCTAACGAGTTGATAGTTTGCCTTATAATGAGTTGGATGTTCATTATATGCCCCTTTCGTTCGAACGAACTCTCGTTCGAACGACCTCGTTCGAATGAGACTTCTAACGAGTTGACAGATTGGTCTTTTTGGCCTGATTTGATTTCTAGTGTCCCGTAACCTTGTTTAATTGTAGAGATAACATTCCCTTGATGACTAATTGATATAGTTGGGATATTTGGGATATATTGAGGAGTAAAATATAGAAGAATGATTTGAACCAAATGATATTGGTAGATTAGGACGCGAGTGACTAATCACGATGCGAGGATAATAAATGACTTGAATACATTTGAACCAGGGACATATGACTTCCGTGACATTAAAAGTTGGTATAAGAATGAGAAGTATACCAATAATAAAATATGGTAATTACTAAGATGTGTGATATGTATATGATTTTATGTGTATGACATACCTACCATGCTTGCTATCACGGGAGGTTTGCATTCGCTTAGGGCCATCTATTCTTTGTGTGCCTACGGGGGGATATAGATTGGTACCTCGAGGACATAGGTCAGAGAAGGACTTATTGTGAAGTTAATAAGTCTGCTGAGCATGGGAGCGTAGGTATGTGCGTGACCCATGTGATGTGACTGTGTTCGCCTCCATTGTTTGTGATTGTTGTTATCTGAGAACGATTCCTGAGAGATTCGGAATGCGTGATCCTTATGTAGGTGATGTACTGGGATGCATAGCAGAGTATTTATGCACCGCATCTTAGTCTCGGGTGCTTGTATTGTATATTCATGATGCGAATAATATACGCTTAAATAATGAGAACTTTCATGTTGGTATTGTGAGTATAATTATG
The DNA here is from genome assembly GCA_949130495.1 of Sambucus nigra. NCBI lineage: Eukaryota > Viridiplantae > Streptophyta > Magnoliopsida > Dipsacales > Adoxaceae > Sambucus > Sambucus nigra. Next base: position 505,221,785 of record OX422214.1, on the reverse strand, counting down.
GTAACGCTTTGAGAAAATAAAAAGGGATAACCTGTAGTGAATTGTATTGCTAATAATTGAGAATCCGAGTTTAAGTAAAGCCTCTATTTAATTGATAACGTTAGAATGTATAATGGGTATCGAGTAGAAAGGGGTAGAACTTATGACGGTTTAGTTAGATATGAATGTCACTTAGATGGGTACGGTACGTTAGGAGTGCACAATTAGTCGAGAGGTGAGTATTTCATGTGAGTGCACCTCCTAACATGTATTTTGCATTCATTATTTTAATGTTATTAAAGCACTTGCTATTTTTAAAATACTCTCCACTTTCGGGCTCTGACCCGTTTGCTTTCAAATCTATTTTTGTAAAAACCTTTTAGGTGCCCAGCCACAAGGACACCATGCATAGGATTTCCATTCAGGTGATGAGCTGTAGCTGTTTGTGGAAGTTACAGGGCCTTGCTAGTAGACGCTTCTTTTGTCTTAACTTTATTCAGTTTTCATCATTTGTAGGGCATGTCGCCCATTTCCATTAGAGACATTTCATATTTCAGTTATTCAGATTGTTGGCATGTAATTAATTCAGGATATACTGTTTTATTTATTTCAGTGGTGGGATTGTTGTGAGGAGTTTTCCTGCGGACTTATTATTATTTGTTGGTTACTGTAACACCCCACCTAAAATAATAACGGGTGGACAGCCCTATATTATATTAAATCAGGAATTCCAGATGGTCCAGTCTCAACATCAACTAACGGTACTATATAATATAGGACTAACTACCCGAAATCATATAAGCGAGATGTTAAATAAATTAAAACATGCAACATAACACGACCCAACACTACAAAATTTCTAATAAATAAGAGAGATGCAAGAAAGAACTATAAGAAATGAAAGGAATCTCTATACATGAATATGCCATAAATAAATAAACCCGAATAAGCTGTCGGGTCACAGCAAATACAATAGCTGAAATGGAATAAATATAAACATGTATATAAATATCCCTAGGATACAAACCCGATATACAACCTGAATCCTACCTAGAATTTTAAAGAAGTAGGAAGCGGCTACATGAAACATCCCGCAATAGTCCGCACCTGTCACGGCTCCCAAGACTCTGGATAGAAGGTCATCCGGCATCCATGCGGTAGGATACCTGTGGAAATATATATGTATATACAAGAAGGAGGGAGAAGTAAACGGGTCAGAGCCCCGAATGTGTAAAATATTTAGCAAGTGTGTTAACCGTGCATAATAAATACCGGTGTACTTAATTTCATAAATAAGTGAGACCGCACTCTCGTGGAACCCCAACTCACCTCTCATCTAGAGGCGCGCACCTATTCGCGTCCTCAAATTTTAGTTAAATTACCCCCATTGATTTTAGAATAACCTAACTTATCAGGCCCAGCCTATATCCACGAGAGCTACCTTCCCGTCATAATCTAAGGATCCACCCATTTCTAATCCTATTAGATTATGATTTCAACAATTATGCCATAAAAGGCTTAATGAATTCCGATTAATAATCTCATGAATTATAATTATCATAATTCCTAAAACATTACCCCTATACATGTACATATATATATATATATATATATATATATATATATAGGCTAAAAACGTAAGAATTAATATACTTAATAATATGCACATGGAATATTGGCACGACTTCTCTCTAATCCCAAAATTGTACTACGTTTCGTGCGTGTGGAGTCTCGCAAAGCGAAATCCAAACAAGGAACCGCCCCGTTACACTACTCCTGACAAGGTCAAGACCAGAGATCCGTGATGCCACCTATGGAATTACTTCTCTCAAATCCCGACATGGCACTACGTTTCGTGCGTGAGGTCTCGCAAAGCGAAATCCAAACAAGGAACCACCTCGTTACACTACTCCTGGGCAATGTCGATCCTAGAGATCCATAATCCTCAACATACAAGTTAATACTACCATTACTACTAACTATAACTCCTAAAGAAAGAAACAAAGAAAAGAAAAGAAAGAAAACAAATAAGATAAAATAAAAGAACCTCCAATAATCTCCTTGGGATGATGTAACCGAAATAATACCTTATGTGCGATACATCAACCCCCATCCATCTAGTACACCATTATCATCTAAGATGTACTTCATAAAAGTCCATATCCTTTCGTCTATAGGATATATATAAATATATATATATATATAGGTATTTAGTTCTAACCGTATATATATATCATCATCAATCCAATAGCCAAGTGTACATACTACATATGATGTACAAGGACATGCACATAATATACCCGGCTATATATATCGCCGATAAACTGCATCAATGCTATCATCTTCCCAGTGCTCGGCTCACGTAGCAAAACTGGGGCCACCATGGTGGGACTAAACGACACCCATCTCGTGGTAAACTCACGCACACGACGTCCCGGGAAGCGGTCATAGCTCCAAACCGGCAATGAGACGAAACATACCCATCACGTCTCATCCCAAAATAAATATATATCATATGGTAACACACGGGACGACTATGACCTGGGGAATATCCACATCCTGCTTTTCTAGCCAGGATGCTCACCCTCTACGCGCGCAACTTCCCAATGATAGCATGAGCGGGGTATGCTTAACCAATTAAGTATATATATCATTTACATGCATAATATATATAATCCATATGATCCAATCATATGATCAAATAATAAACCATCGTATACGGTTTAAATATCCATACCATGTATGTCCACAATATAAAGATATCCATATATCTATATACATACAGATATATATATACATCAACACATATACGCATATCCTTATCTATATATATATAAACTAATTCTCGTTCATATGTATAAGATATATATATACCTGGCTATAAGCATACGTAGTCCTCAATATACAAGCCGTCACTACCATTTCCATTAAATTTACCTTGATATGTGAATATAATTCCATACTTGAAACATATTCAATCATCTTCCTATGATGAGTAGTCTCCCAAAACCATATGTTTATATCTATACATATGCATTCAACATTAGGATTATCACCCAAGAATTTGTGTAGAAATCCATCACTACACCTTTCACCTCTAAATGTGAAAGTACATAATTATCTTTAGTACTATCTAACCATAGGCATTAACAGGACTTAATAGTCTAAAACCTCAATTTATTCCAACCTCATTTCAAGTATTGGAATCTCAATGGCCATATCCCCATAATTGCGTATAAACTATCCTAACTAGAATTTACGCTACCGCTTATCCTAGTCGATAGTACACCCGCACGCGGTTTCCCCCTTTTACCTATGGTTCAATTGTATTATGAATCCTTACTCCTATCGGGTTATCATTTGTTCCTTAGTCTAAATATTTCTAAGGATAGGAGACCTCTCACTCTCTAGGAGTTCCCAACCTCAAACATATATATATATATATATATATATATATATATATATATATATATAAATATATATATATATACTTTATCTATAATTGGTAATTCCAACCTCAAAGAGGTTTCCCCGATATCCATATGTAACTCCAATAAGTACATGGGTACATTTCTCCCAAGTTACCCTAAGGAGTCCCCAAATCCCAGTATGTGAGAAACTCCTTATATGACTCCAAGAATATATCTTTTACATCCTAAGAGAAAGCCCCCAAATCAATAAACCCAACCAAAAAGGGTTTCAAATCACTATGGAGAAAATACTTCAAAATGCCCTGTTTCCGAATCGATTCGGCCTCCCAGGCGAATCGATTCGGGTCCAAAGACCTGGGCTTCTGCAATAGGCCGAATCGATTCGGCTTGGGGTCCGAATCGATTCGGTCAATGCAGACCTGCCAATTTCACTAAACCGAATCGATTCGCTTAAGGGGGCGAATCGATTCGGACCTGCAATTTTTGAAGAGTTCATCTGCATCTTCAAAACCCACGAGTTTTAAACCCTAAATTTCCATTTCTAACCCTTAAACCTTCATCAAATCATGATTTTAAGCCCATTAACCAACCCAAAGTTGATCCCAATCATTTATATGTCATTAATTTTCAATTTAAACATTGATTTCAAGATTAAACCTAAAATCTAGGTTTTGACATTAATACCCAAAAACCATTTCTTTACCCCACAATTTATGAAATGAAATACACAAATAGCTATTTAGCAAGATTAAACACTTGCCTCTGATTTGTAGAGGTTGGATCATCCTCGATGTCGCGGTTGGGCCGGAAATCCCAAGCTTTTTCTTCCTCTCTCTCTTCTTTTCCTTCTTCTTTCTTTCTTCCTTTTTCTTTCTCTCTTTCTCTATTTGAGAAGGCTTCATCCGTAAGCCTTAAATCCTTTAAAACAACAAACCCAGTTTTAAATGTTAATACACACTTTAAATGACTCGTTTAGACCAATTAGAGTGAAACTGACTTAAAAATATTCCGGAGCCGAAATAAAACCCAATGACAGTCATTTTGACTATCTCGACCCTTCCGGGATCGATGGCACACTCAAAATCATCATCCGGAATACTTTAAAACATCCTCTATTTTTGGGACTTAAATTCCCAAATTCTAAAATTTCTCCAATTTAATTAAATTTTATTTTCCCAAAATTTAAATTTCTCAGTCTCCAAAAGTCGAGGGTGTTACAATCTTCCCCCCTTACAAGAATTTCGTCCGCGAAATTTAAGATGAGCCTAGGACCTCAATATCATCTAGTCCCTACAGAAATCCCTAAGATCACTATGCCGATCCTTTCTAGTTCTCATGCCTAACCATACAGTTATAAAGCAACTACTACCCAGGGCGCTCATACACCCCGTACCCGAGTCTCCACTCGTAGAATTTTAATCAGGTTCCATTAGCCTCAAAATTGTAAGATAACCCTCGGTAATAAAATGTATAACGATATACTAAATATAAAAGTTTGAAAATTTCCACTGGTTGAACTCTCCTCAATTCCTGACACTAGCCACCTTCGTGCGGGGGAGGTCTCGCAAGCGAAATCCAAACAAGGAACCCTCCCAATACACTACTGTGTAGCTAGGTCGGGGATTGAGATTAGTTGAACCAGGGTTAAGGTTTTATGAAAAGAAAGATTTCCGTATTTTAAATATTGCCCGAGGGCCTACGCAACAATACTATATAAAGCAATCCCGCGTCTTTCGACACGCCAAACAAACACCTTATGTTTAAGACACAAGGCCTCAACAAATACAATACTCTAGCCAATATCTAGTTCTCAAAACTAGCACAACTATGAGCTAAATTATCCGCTCCTCATAAATCTACCAAACCCTGCACCTCTCAGTTATGAAAAGGTGTATCTTCTCAAAAGATGCCATACCAAGGCCACACTTGCTCACTTCCTCCTCTAGGAAAATTCCATACACCCTAGCGGTGTAGCGGCTAACTACCCATCATGCCTTAAGCGCGATGTTCCCAATTATTACCCAAAACGTAACTCAAACCCAAAGAAAGGTATTCTATCTTACAATTCCATAACCTAATGGTTTCCCCTCACCCTAGAATCTCAACTCAGGGTCCTCAACTCCTTCCAGGAAAATCATTATCCCTAAGCCTATTTCTTCACAAGAGAAACATCTTCCTCAAAATCCTTCCTAACCATTTTGAAGGGCAAGGCGCGATTGTAACTGCCGAGAACTCCTTTAGTCCTACACAACGAAACTGAGTCTCCAAAGGCATTTCCCCTCATCCTAGAAGGCGATACTCCTAATGTTGGGACGACTCCACCTACCTCACATCGGTAAGAGTCACCAAAACCAGGTTTCCTAACTAAGGTTAACAGATTCTCAATTTAAACCTCCCAAGGACTACACTACATACCTCTCCTCGGACTTTCCTTACTAAGACCAAGATTCGCCATTCGAGCAAATTTCCTTTATTACTCAACTGCCGATAAATCACCTCACACCAATGCTAGAAATCTCCTCAATATCTCCTCCAGAATCGGGGAAAACAAGTACCCCCGATCAAAGAGTACCCAAAATATGCTATGGGTTCCGTACTTCTAAACCTATTCTTTCCTAGACGACAAAAATCTAGGCGACGTCTGAAACGAAACAAGAGCAACTGTTATCAGAACGCCAATCAAGTGAGTATACTTCACAGAAGAAAACAACGCAGTGAACACAACAGTCCTATTTTTAGGGCTTTATGTCAAGAACGTTAACAGAAGAATGCAGAAACTCGCACAGATCCTAAGGACTCTAGAACCTAATGCTCTGATACCATCTGTAACACCCCGCCTAAAATAATAACGGCCTGGCCACCCGTTATTATTTTAGGCGGGGTGTTACAGTTACTTTATTGAGACTTTATGGTGTATGGTTATGATATTCTTTCATAATTCTTTTATTGTTCTTTTGTTGTATGTTAATCAGACTTAATTTAAAATTTGACATCTTTCTTTTTAAATACTAGGTGGTTAGTAATGATTAAAATGTTTTCGACAGTGATGCTGTTAACTGGACCAACTTGACATTTTGTATTAATTTAATAAAGGAGTAGCTACCCGATATTTAATTAGTCGGGGTGTCACATTACAGAAGTTAAGTCTGAGAATCTAATAGTTGATTAGATGTTGGTTAAAGTCCATTAAGGACAAATTGATTTGATCAATCGGGTATCGAATTCTTAACACGATAAATCGCATTTTGTACCAATATCAACTTTGCAAATAAGACCTCATTATATCCGTGTCATTTCTCTGAGAATTAAATGGGAGTTAAGTCATAGTTATTTAGTTGAAATAATTATGATTAATTAAAGGAATGAAATAAATTATGGATGCTGTAATTTGTGATTTCCTGGTATTTATTGGGAATAAAATTAATTATTTGTTTTGGGTCCCTAGTATATTCCACAAACCTAAGTAGTTAGCCTAGATTCTTAAGCAACCCAGTTTGGCCCAATCCCACCACTTAAACAGGTATATATTGGTTTATGTTGGGGATTTAAGTTGAATAATTTATTGTTGGGTTTTATAATGGGGTGAGAGAAAATACTATTCGCATTTTCGTGAAGGATCCTAGAGGAAGAGGAGCTTATCTCAGTGAAAAGCAAGAACTTTCTTCTCAAAATGTTCCCACCCACCTACCTAGCTTTAGGAGAATCATAAACTAGAAGATCCAAGCATTTCAGAACATTCTAGCAAGTTTTTGGAGTTCTAAAATAAGGTATCCCTTCATCCCCAAAAAATAAGTTTCTCCCCATCGGATCCGCAAAGGTATTGTATTCGAAACCCTAGGTTTGTTTTTCAAATCTAGTTTTGGATTTTTATCTTTCTATTATTTGACTAATCTAAGATTCAAGGGCTGAAATTTTGTATTCTTCTTATATCAATCCCCAACAAAAATCACTCATATCCAAGGCCCATAACATGAGGCCTAGTTTAGGACCGACCGGTCGTGCAAGGAAAAGGGAAGGACAAACCGGTTTGCTCAGGGCAGACTAACTAGGAAGATTTCTTGTAAATAGAGACCTCACCTACCACTTCTAGGGGAAATTACTATAGGAGTAATGTGACACCATAAAATCCATAAATATATTGATTAGTTCTAATATAAAAATAATGAGAATAAAAAATAATTGGTAACATTCTCAGCATGGACAAGATAAATAAAAACTAGTATATGTAAATACAATACGAGATAATAAAATGATGAATGAATTAACATATCTCTAATACCATCCACTTGAATATAATAATGAAATCTAACTCTTAAAATATAAGAATATCAATTAAGTAAATCTCTTACAATTTTCCTTTGGAAATATGAAATAATAAAACTGATTGATAACTAAAATATAATTAAATGATCTATAATGCTTGATACCTACACCATAGGAATGACAATTAAAACTGCTGTAGGAAAAACTCCTCCAACGAGTAACTCAAGTCAGCCCCAGTGATTGCGACCTAAAAACTATAACAAGAGTTTAACAATGAGGATTAAACCTAGAAAGTCTATAATTATTAAGAATGTACGAAATTTGGGTTACAATAACAATAACAAATATTCCTCCCATATTAATTTGATTTTTAAGTTGTTTAAGTTATCACAACCTAAATAAGCATGCAGTTCTAATCCCAATCCTGAGTGGGGCCCATGTGATATAATTTTATCTTTTAATTAAGTAATATTTAGTATAACCTTCTAAGTTTATCTATAGAGCTAAGAATCTCTTACTCTACGATAATCTCGTACATTAACATTTATCTCATTTAGTAAACATTATTGTCTTGCATTAAAAATCTCATGTTATGATTATAAAATTATCTCAGTAGTTTATTTGACTTCAATATTCTCAAGTAACAGTTAAGTATAACCGTCTCTAGTATTTTCACAATCCTATTAAATTTACAAATATATTGATCAAGTCTAATAAAAATCATGTGATCAAAAATATTTGGTAACATTCTAAGCATAATGAAATAAATAAAAATTGAACAAGTAATATCATGAGTGATATCAAATACTAAAAAAACTAAAACCATCTCTGATACTAATTACTACCAATATATTGATTACACTCTGTAATACAAATGTATCTCATACAATCTCTGACTTGGAAAAAATATATGAAATACAAACCATTGCCTCAGCTGAAATAAATAATCAATATGTAGGAGAGTGACAAGACATAATGCATACACTCTAAAAATCATGGATTGTGACGTCGTTAGAGATATTGCTCCAACGAACATCCTAAGTATACGACATCAACATCAACCTATGTCCTAAAAAACATAATAAACAACAATATAAATAGAAGGTGTACGGAGATTAGACATTGAATTGAATTTGGGTTGAGAATGTGATTTCATAAACTTAAATGCTATGATACCACCTTTTTAAATAAAAATGCAAGACGTTTCACATAATATACCAAAATTTTAAATTTCAACTAAACAAATAAATATATGAATTTTTACTTAAACCACACAAATATTTAAATTTGTCTCTTAAACCAAATAATTCAATTCAAGTTAAACAACAATTTTGCCCAATTAATTAATTCAGACTTGAATTAAATTATAGTAAAATTACCCAAATTAATTAGCACCAAATTACACACAAAGTATAATTTAAACCATTTTTATCTTGTTAAACCTAATCGTGTATCTGAGTGATTTTTGCAAGATAAAAAACACAATCACAATGTCGCGATCTACGAGGAAAACCCACAACGAGAAAAACCTTGAATGGACTAGCTAACAAGTCCACTAGGTATGGATTTACACAAGACACGACAAAAAACTTACTTCAACAACCTAACTCCCTTTCAAGCCTTTAAGCTTCTTCATTCTTCCACCTCCGCCTAGTCGACAACGGAGGAGTTCACCTACGTCTCCAAGTCCACCAACGGGGCACAACTACAGTCAACACACGAAGTCCTCCTCCATATGTACACCACAAGAAACTAAAAAGAATCCTCCATAGAAAAATTTCTCCATCTGGGTAGAAAATGATACCCGGTGCCAGGATGTGATCTCAAAACAAATATATATATATTGGAACTTGGATCAACATAAACTATATGGGTATAAACATATTTTTGTGTGAAAATTAAATCATTTGGATTCACAAAAATAAAAAGAATTTTTGGATAAAGGATTTTGCCCTCAAAATCTCTTGGAAAGTATGGAAAAAGTTACTAGGAAAATCTTGTTCCCACACCATTAAAGCCTAGTTAAAAGAAAGTGGGATAATGGGGAGTTGATTTGAAAAAATGGACAAAAACTGCCCAAAACCTGACGGTCGTTTGAACTACTTTATCGAATGAGATTTCAGAGATAAAACGCACAAATCTCGTTTGAACATGTCGTTCGAACGACGTCATTCAAATGAGATTATCGAACATAAAAAAAGAGAAAAATGAAGAGATCTCATTTGATAGTTCGTTCGAATGACATTTAAATTTCGTTTGAACGAGATTGAGTTGTGGTTCGAACGACACTTCAGAAAAATAGTTTTTCTTTAAAAAAAATTATATAAAATCATTTTAAAGAATGTTTAGAAAATAAAATGACACCCAAAAATAAATCCAAGGCTATATATATATCATATGGATTCATACCTATAGAGACCATGGAAAACATCAAAGGTTGATGTCGTAAAACATGGCACGAAAAACATGTAATGTAGATATCTTCACTTTAGGCTTGGCCGCTATGTCTTCAACATCAAAAGTCATAGGCCTGAAGGAAACAAAAAACTTTTATCCTATGACTCAAATAGTTTTGTTCGAAATTAAGACAACACTTACAAATTGACTTAATTGGAAATTTGTCCTTACAAATATTCTCATTTGGCAATTCTGGGACAAAACCAAAATAAAAATCCTATGGTCCATCAAGCTCATCTAAAAAGACACAATCCCACCCAAAAATAAAAAATTACAAATGCTTGACTGACACGTGGGATGAGAAGCTTTGATTGCTTTAAAATGTTTCTGCTAAAGATGAAAACATGCACACTTAAACACACCATCAAACGCATAGGGAATATAACAATATAAATTGCATAATTAAATTCTTCCCCTAATTAAATTCTCCCACTTTGTCTAACATGATCCACCTAAGAAAGACGTCTCCCCCTAAGTTAGATCTCCCCAAATCAAAAGGTTTAGATACCATTTCTACCCCCTTTTTGTTCAGGAATAATAGACAAAGGATAAGTGCATATAATAACTCATTTCTCCCCAATTAAAACAAGTTCTCCTCTTAAATGACACAAGGGATAAGCATAATATAAAAATAAGTATATCATGCAATGATGTATAGAGGTACAAGTACAATAAAGAAACATTGAAGAAAAAGAGAAACTAATCCAAAAATAGATACTTCTATCAACAAGAAGCATACAAAGACCAGATGACAAAGAAAAGACTCAAAAATAAATATTACCATATATATACATACTCAAAAGATACCAATGACGCACAAGCACATATATATAACTATATGTACCACACAGGACACAAAGTACATTAAATTTTCCACACCCATATGGCATAAGTATGTCTAAATAATCATGTGGTAAATGGAGTGAAGGGATGTGAACTAGAGATAAAAGAATTATGACCCAATTACTTTAAAATATTCAAGGAGTTATATTTGATTGTAAAAACTTTATCAAACATATATTTAGCCTCCTGTGATACAATAAAGTGAAATCAAAGAACAAAAAAGCACAATGCATATAAGCCTATAATTTTGATGATTATATAAAGTAATAGAGTCATGACAAAATAAGCCTAACTATGATACATTATCATTGTGCAAACCCGTTGATATTTCCATCCAAACTCCCTCATAAATAATAATTCTTTTTCTTTTCTTTTGAATGAACATACAAAATTAAACTATGTAGGCCTTGGCCACTTTTTACAATGCCACACTTTTTTAGGCCCTTTTTAAACTCTTTGGGTCTTGACTACTTTTTACAATGCCACACTTTTTAGACGCATTCCGTGCACCCTCATATATATTTTTATACAATTCAAACAAATCTCACGTGCACCAGTTCTTACATATACAAATCCTCCATAGTCATAGCAACATGTAGATGACATAATTAATAGGAGAACATCTCACTTAGCTCAAATATATATGTAAAGTTAAAGTTCAAAGAGATTGTGCATTTGTGTGAGAGGGATATAAAAAGGGAATCCATAAAGCAACTCAAAATCAAACTTCTCCACGCAAGCATGATATAGGACATTTTAAGAATTAAAATTCGTAACCAAAAGTTCTAGCCACATGGAAGCAGGGGAATGACATTGGATTCAAACACAAGTATATGCCACATAAAATGTGTAAAAATAAAATACACACCCACAAAAAAAATTCAACTCAAAAGAAAAACAAAATCTTTTTTGTATTTTTCAGTAAGACCAAAAAAAAATACAAAAGATAAACATATCACAATCCTAGCAAAATTCATATAATGAATCATAGACTAGAATATGACAAATACACATTCAACTAGCAAAAATCTATCATGAAGCACAAAACCTAGTGTATGTAAACAAAACTAACAAAATCAACCTTTAGATTTAGTAAGGGAGGAATCATGTGTAAGTAAATGAGAACCATAAACTCTATCATGTAAAGCCCCCAAATCGGATCTCCTAAACCAAATGAGTGAAACATGATGCTTTGGGATTTGGTGACCTTGGCGACTCTACCCTTTGACTTTTTAGGACCATTTCTAAGATCAAAACAAAACTTCCTAAGATGCCCCTTCCGATCACAATGTGTGCAAGTGAAAACACGACGTGAAATATTGCCTAAGGATTGATCTTTTCTAGTGTTCCTAGAGATTCTCTCAAAAACATGGTTTTGTATTTATTAGTGGAAGCATTTTGAGTATAGAAGCCAATACCACACATGTAATATTTGATTTGGATGGTGCCTAAGATTTTATCTAATTTCTCTGACCTACACTCTAAATCAAATTTGACTTGAATTGAGTCCTTAAATTTCTTTTCAAGCTCCACTCTTCAAAAATTAAGTAAACTCTTACTCTCTTCAAAATCGAGAAACTCTTTCTTCATAGCCTCCATTAAACCTCTAAGTCTATCTCTTTCACCTTCAACATACTCTAGATTCTCACGAAGAGTTATCTCACGTTCCCTAAGATCTTCACTTAAAACACTCTCATCACTAGTAATGGCACTTTCTCTCATTTTTACTTCTAACTTCAAGTTTGCCTTTTTTAATTTCAACGACTCCACATACAACTCACGAAAGGCTACTTGAAGTTCACTCTCCTCCATCTCTTCTTCATTCTCACTCTCTTTACCATCAAACTCATTCCTCCCATATCTTAGTTATTTTTAAGTTAGCCCAAGCCAAAAAACCATAGATATCTCATCCGCCTAATCATAATCCCATATGAGCCCAATATTTAATCAGTATTCATTTTTATTTATAATAATTAAAGTTCTAACTCTTCTATATTCAAGTAATCATCTCAAGAGTAATATAAAGTAAGAATATATCTATCTCAGATATAATATCCATATAAGTACAATTCCAACGTGTGCAAAAAAAATGGATTAATATCCAATATCCATATAAGTACGATTCCAACACATACAAGAAATTTGGACTAATATCCATATAAGTGGAATCCCAACACGTGCAAGAAATTTGGATTAATATTCATATATGTACAATCCCAACACCGATAAGAAATTTAGACTAGTATGCTAATAAGTACGATCCCAACACGTACAAGAAAATTTGGACTAATACTCATATATGTACAATCCCAACACATATAAAAAATTGGAGTAATATCCATATAAGTATAATCCCGGCATATGCAAGAAATTTGGACTAATATTCATATAAGTCGGATCTCAACACGTACAAGAAATTTGGACCAATATCCTTAAAAGTATGACCATGAAACATATAAGAAAATTTGGACTGATATTCATACAAGTACGATACCAACATGTACAAGAAATTTGGACTAATATCTCTATAAGTACGATCTCAACACGTAGAAGAAAACTTGGAACCTATATTCATTTAATTACAATCCCGACATGTAAAAGAATTTACAGGTTTACACATAAAAGCATATAATAACAGGCACAATCTATCGCAGATTGATAAATCATAACCCCAAATTCTTAAATTAATTAATATATTTTAATTGAGAATTTAAATCCATAATTAAAGTTGATTAGGTTCAAAACAAAACCCAAATGGACCCCTTTCCCCGGATTCTTTTCCATCCGAATCGATTCGATCCCAACTTGAATCGATTTTCAATCCTGACCGAATCGGTTCACCTTGCCTACAAATAGATTCTCCCCCTAGTGCTAGCCCAAAGCATCATTCATCAACAATGGCGGATAACCCAATTCCCAGTTCACCATAACAACCTATAAAGTCAATAATAAGCAATCTCCAACAACTATAAATAATAAAGTATCATTATAAATCTACATCTAAATGTTTTAACTCCAAAATAATAAGATTTAGATGTTGAATTGTAGATTTATATTCAAGAACCCTAGTTTTATGAATTAAATTATCTCACCTTAATTTCATATCAATTTATGAAATTAACAAGGGGTTTTTAATGATTTAAAAATAAGAATATGTATCTAACAAAATCCATTTCTAATCTACTCCAGTTTCAAGGGATTCAATGCTAATTTTCTTATCATATTAAACAAGGATTAAACTCCTAGATTAGTTAAATTATTAAATTACTCTAAATCAGATTTCTAAATATGAATTTAACAGATTAAATGAGTAATTATCATTATAACTCAAACTCTAAATTAATTTCATATTCTAGGTAGACTTGCCTTACAATTTTAGGGTGAATCCAAGCCACAGTCCTTCAACGTTTCCTCTTCTCATGAGTTCTTCTTTTCTCTAGCTTTAAGGTCCCTCTCTCTAGCCTCTAGGATGAATAAGGTTAAGCCTAATGGTCTCTCAACCTAGTCATCCACGAAATTAGATATAGGACCCATATAAAACTCAACCCAATGAGACCAATTACTAATCCAATAGGCCCAAAACCTATTCCAAGCCATAACCAACCCATAGGTCTTAAAACCCATTATTTTAAGTCCCAATCGGACATTTTAAATGTCCCAAAAGTTAATTCGAAATAAAGTATCATCCAACTGATATATTATTTTGTACGATTCCAATGAGTCCAAATATTCAAGCATGGATTGTAGAGCATATAAAGCACATTTAATAAATTTCCACGGTTAAATAATGCATATAAAAATAGGGTATTATAAGTATATTCTATATATTATTCCCAAGTCATAATCTCAAGTGTATGCATCTCTACTATAATCATACTGGTACCATCATCTTAAGTACAATAATACAAAACATATAATCCATAATAGACAAGATTATGCTCAACTCACATAAAATCTCATTATCTACACTCAAGCCCGTAAAATAAATGTATGAAAGCATATCCCTAATGCCTTTTAAGATCGCTTGTGCACTTCTAGGTATAACTATAGGGCATCCCGACCCTATAAACTAAAAATAGGACTGATGGGAAATCACTATGTCATCACACTAAATGTACAGACCCCGTACCCAAAGTTGTACGAGAGGATCCCTCCATTGTCTCATGCGGGAGACAAGTAATTCATAACATAAGATTGGGATAAATTATAAGATCGAGATAAATAGTAACTAGTTAGAGCCCGTATCTATCACTAGGAATACCACATGCGATCAACGTCGTATTCACACCATGAAATCCTTCATACTAGGTCGCCCACATAGAATACATAATATGATTGCAAGTAATTTAAACAAATTAGGAAAACCCCTACTCAATAGGGTTCCACATAAAAAAAATATTTGTTATTACAAGTTAATACGTATGGTAACTATAATTACGTATATAATACTAGCTTGAACTCATGAGGTTCCAATATCTAGGTATCGTCTCATGCCTAACATTTATGAGAACCAGTCTAAATCAATAAATACCCTACTTGATGGGTTATTAACATGTTCTTCACTATCATAGGTATTACATAATCATTAAACATCAATCAGTGTTCTAAATCCCGTTTTGAAATTAAGGCCCCTAAAGTAAGTGTCATATTAACCAATTGTTTGCATAATCATTCTAAATTAGCCACTACCCTACTCGATGGGTCACAAGTATGCTCTGATCTTCTATCTGAGTAATAATATAACTACAAGTTACTGAGATTAAATTTTTTTGACTCTAATCCAGAAGTCTCTAAATATAACACTATCTCCCAAACCAACTGATTACAAATTCTTTTCATTAACCTAGAATTCTCCAACTTAAATAAATTTAGGATTACCACTCAAATGCCCCTGAAAAACTCCCTAGGCTAAATTTGCCCCGAACCAAATTGATATTCCCTGAACCAAATCGATTCTCCCCGAGGCCGAATAGATTTGTCCCTATAGTTTCTTGCTTCGTACAAACTCATTAGTGGAAGCCTAAAATCCAACCAAATCGGCCTAAAAGCCTTTACACAATAAAAATAACCCAACATAATACCATTATACTAACACAAATGTAACTAAATTCTTAATCAAAATAGACTTGCCCTAGACTAATTGAAGAATCAATCCCTAATTTCCCCCAATTCTTTAAGGTAAAACCTCCATTCTTCAAGGAAGTCCTCTTACTATTGTTTAGAATCTAGAGCTCTCCAAAAATGTGTTATGATAATTAGGTTAAGCTAATAGGTTATATTAAATAACCAATACTGAAATTAGATTAAGGCTTTAAAATAACATCAACTAAAAAAGCCCAAAACAAGCTCCAAGTGACCTAAAACATGGACCAATGCATATACTAACGCAACAAGATAAAATTTTACTATAATAAGATCAAACTATACTTTATAACCATCTCACGAACCTACTTGAAAGTTATCAGGTTGTACAAGTAAATCATCTTATTAATTTAATTAGTTACCTTATTAAATTATTTGAAGTTGAACGGTTATATGGATTTAGTTAATTTTGTTGAATACACTTCAAAACTTAATATAAATTGGGCCAAATGTATATATATTCTAATTTTAAATAATCTTTACTAATTTCTAAGTGAGCATGAACAATTACCAATTTAAACTAAAGTTATGATATAAGCCAAATTTTATCTTTTTAACCTACACATGCATTTAGGTGATTTTGCGAGATAAAATAAACAATCATAACCTCAACGCACCGATGTATAAGGAAAACCCAAATGGGAAAAAGAGAGTCAAAATACTTACAGTCTTGACTCACTAAGACTCGTTGATGTCATATCCTCTACCTCAATTTGTAGTACGCGAAGATCCAATGCGTTACACAACACTTCCCGTGTCTCTGTATCCATCGAAACCCAAAATGCATCTCCAATCAGCACATGTGCGAAGTTCCAACGCACACATCAAGAATGAATAAATTAAAGGATGTGAATAGGGTTTTTGGTTCTCAAAACATGATCAAAAGATCACATAAAGGTTGGAGACAAAAAGAGTAAAAACTATTTTATATATTTCTCTTGTGTTCAAGTTAAAGACCTAACAACTATTTTCTTCCATAAGAGATAGATAAGGGAAAAGAAGTGGAAAAAACATGTAAGAAAGAAACTGCCAAAAATTAAAAAAATTCAAACTGACAGCAGGTCGTTCGAACGACTATGTTCGAACGAACTTCTAACGATATTTCAGAAGAGAATGCATAGAATCTCGTTCGAACTCTCGTTCGAACGACTTCATTCAAAAAACATTCTAATGAAACTTCTAATAAAATTTTAGTGAATTTTGTTAAAATGTTCGTTAGCAAACTTGTTCACATCCTTCAATTTATTCATCCTTGTTGTGTGCCTTGAAACTTCGCATAAGTGCTGATTGGGGACAATTTTTTGGTTTCAGTGGATACTGAGACACGGGAGGTGTTTGCAACGCATTGGATCTTCTGGTACTACAAAGGGAGGTAGAATATACGACATCAACGAGTCTTAGTGAGTCAAGTCTGTAAGTCTTTTGAGTCTCTTTATAAAACCATATTTGTAGTTGATTTTTCTAGGCCCAGCCATCTGAGACTTTTTCCATTTGGGTTTTCCTCGTACATCGGCATATTGTGGTTATGATTATTTATTTTATCTCAAAAAATCACCTAGATTCACGTGTAGGTTAAAAGGATAAATTTTGCTTAAATCACAACTTAAGTTTAATTTTATAATTATGCATGCTCACTTAGAAATTAGTAAAGAATATTTAAAATTGGAATTTATATACATTTGGCCTCATATATATTCATTTTTGAAGTGTATTCAACGAAATTAACTAAATCCATATAATCGTACAACCATAGAGGGTCTAACAGGAGCGGGGGTGGAAGAAGCGATAGAGTGGGATGACAGAGATTGGGAAGGAGTGTGATAAGGAATATCACGAGGAAGGTGACCATGTGAGCGACCACCGGAGGATAGATTAATTCACTAAACTCGAGTTACTAGCATATCTGAGGGCAAAAGGGGACAAGCAAACTCAAGGCAATGTCTAGTAATAATTACGACAAGTGGTAAGGCGTCCTTAACTAGACCAAGAGGATTGACCTTAACGGCCTTAAGAACATCATTAATGAAGCTAGGAAGGTCAATACTGGCCTTAATGCTAATGGAAAACATTAATTCCATATGTGCCTTAGTAACTTGAGTGGAGTTGGTATGAGGAAGAAGGCAGGCACGGGAAATCTAGTTAAGGATCATAAAATCAGTATTAAGATTTTTATGGAGAATGGTTATGCATCCGAGGATAAAAGTACGACACACGGTGGTCATAATGAGTTGTCCCTTAGGTCACGATTTAGGTTTCCAAGGATAAGTGGGGGGTTGTAACACGATCCATACCAATAAGACGTGTTATCGACTCGTGGGTGATATTAATTTCTTTACCTCGGATAGTCAAAAATAGGCCAGACTCAAGAACACTCATTCTAAAGAAAAATTCTACAATTAGGTCGGGATAAATAGGGTCGATAAGGTTAAAAAGATAATCCCAACCCAGATTAGCAAGCCAGGAGAACATAATTGTGCCGGAAAGAGAGGTGTGATCAACTAGTTCATCACGGACATAAGCACGAGTCGCGAACCCTTGGGAGTGGTACAAGGTGTGTCTCTCAAGAGTTCACCAATGGAGGTGAAGGTTGGAAATGGAAGCTTCAGCCGAAATGTTTTCATCTGAGGGTGAGAAGGAGGAGGATCCCTCCTCTTCAGATGCAACAATGCGATGATTTCGATGATTCCGATGAATAGTAATAGTCATATTGGGAGGGAAAGATGAGAACTAAGGTTAGAACCTATAATGATACGCCACCCAAACCACCAATCACCAACACAACAACACCAAACTAGCAAAATCCCAATCTCCATTAGCAGTAGGACAATATGTGAAGAAATGGATATATATAGTATAGCCCCAAAGAAATGGATATATATAGTATCTATATATTAGGTCAAAAAAATGAAAAAAACCTATCGATATAGTATAGCCCCAAAGAAATGGATAGAGTATACTGGATAAGATTCGAAAAAAATATCTGAAGATTTGAAAAGAACCCAACTCATACATTCCCAACCCTAAGAAAATAAAATCAAACAAAAAAAGGAAAATACAGTACCTGAGAGAGATGAGGAAGATACGAAAAGGTAATCTCTAAAATAGAGTAGAACGGTATAAAATGGGAGGGAAGGTGGAGATAATGAAGAGAGGTGAGGGAGTATGTGGAAAGTAGAGAGAGAGAGGGGATATCGTGGGGTGAGGTTGAGAGATATGGGGTTTCGTGGATGAATAAGAGAGAGTGGAGCGAAGGAAGGTAGTGGGAAGCTAAAATGATGAAAACAAAAATTGACTGAACCGCCAATTAAATCCCCACATCGTTCGAACGAAGACATAAATCTCGTTCAAAGGACATCGTTCGAACGATAATTAAACGTTTATCCAACGAGAATTCAGAAAGAAATGGTGAAAACTCGTTGGAAGACTCGTTCGAACGACTTTGTTCGAACGACATTCGAACGAACATCAAACGAAAATGCAGAATATTTGGGGCCAAAACTCGTTAGAAAACTCGTTCGAACAAGATTTTCTAGCGAAAATGCAGTGTTTTAAAAGCTTTAAAAAATGTTAAAATTACATAGGATAAGGCCTGAATAGGTTATAAACCCATAGGAAAAGTTTTTTAAGTTGTCCTATGTAGTGTAGACATTTCCAAACCATGAGAGTGGGAATGGAGGGGTGTGAGCAATGCGAGTGAGAGCTTTATGAAGACAACACATAAGTGAAAAATGTTAAACAATATTGTCACATAATATACACTCTCATATGCCTTGTTACAATAAATGGAATACGATTGAATAATATCCACAAAACAAAACGCATGGAAGATTGATGATTCTCTTACCAATAGCGTCACGAAATGGAAGCAATATGGATTAATTGAGCAAAACCATTGATCTTCAACTTAAGTCTCCCATCAATATCAAATAAGCTCTTGAATTCTTTTGATTTTTGAAAGAGCAAAGATAGTATCATCAATATGACAAATTATCCTCGGCAATCTTTTCGATGCCACAATTTTTAGGCTCTTTTCATTTTGCAAATGGAGGCTATTCACACAAAAACATTTTGTTTTTCGCAGCTCGTATCCATTGATAATCATAACTAAACCGTATGAATATAATTTGCATTTTTCAAAATCCGAGCAATGGTTTTACATGCACAAGATAGATTGCTCATAATGGGTGATAAAATTGATAAGACAACACCGTACTTTACCTAGCGTATGCCAAGTTACGTGGATATCTACACGATTCCATGAAAGGTGTGTGCAAATAAGGCATTATTATGAGGAAATCATAGATAAATATATCATAAACAAGCATCAATGCGCACAATTGAGACGAAGTCCGGATTAACATCTCATCGAAAGCCATGTGGACATGGAATGAGATAAATATCCGAAAACATCATACACATTACCTATTTGGACAAAAGTTTTATAAAGTACTTTATACTACAAACAAAATGAAAATTCTTTTAAATTTTTATAAAATATATATATAAAGAATAATCTAGTTCATAGGCATAAAAAATAAACATGAGGCACAACCTAAACTAGATGAACGACTGTGAACTCAATCAATGGAGTAAACCCCAATGGAATTCCTAATTTTTTCAAACCTAAGGGCATCTAGAGGTTTGTAAAGATATCGGGCAATTGATGATCGTTGCCTACAAAGCTCAAGGAAATGACTTTTTCTTCAATTAGTTCACGAATAAAGTGTTAAAAAATCCTAATGTGATTTGTTCTAGAATGTTGGAAGGGATTTTGAGAAATGTGAATA
This sequence comes from Sambucus nigra, assembly GCA_949130495.1. Taxonomy (NCBI): domain Eukaryota; kingdom Viridiplantae; phylum Streptophyta; class Magnoliopsida; order Dipsacales; family Adoxaceae; genus Sambucus; species Sambucus nigra. The sequence continues at coordinate 505,200,883 of OX422214.1, read as the reverse complement.
GCCCTCTTATTGTCACAATAAATAGTCATAGTGCCTTGTGGAATACCGTAATCCTACAATATTTATTTCATCCCAATGAGTTGAGTGCAACAACTCCCAACAGCTATGTATTCAGCCTCCGTCGTGGACAAAGAAATGGAATTATGCTTCTTGCTCATCCATGAGACAAGTGCACTACAAAAATATAAACAACCGCAAGAGGTACTTTTTCATCCATAAATGTCTCTTGCACAATCGACATCCGAATATGACAATAGACAATCATTGGTGTAGAAGGAATACCAAATCCTAAAAGATAGGGTCCCACTAACATATTTGATAATACGTTTGTAAGGACATATTTTTATAAATGTCTGTCACAATTAATTATGTCATATACCGTTACAACCATCGAAAAAGTTCAACAACAATCTACAACAAGACGGATCCGAATATATCAAGGTTCTTAATCAAAAAGCCTCCAAAAAATGTACTTTGGTAAGGTTATGTTTTAAATACCTTAACTTTTCACTTAGAGCTTTGGAATATTTTTACAAAATATTTTCTAAGTGTTGGAGCGGACTTTTTTTGTCAAAATTTGAGAATGAGTATTTTTTCTAAGTGTTGGAGCAGATATTAAAATAATATTTTCTGACATTCCAGTCATTCAAACGACTTTGCACTGTCGCTCAAACGACACTGCATTATCGCACGAAGTCGCTTGAACGACACGTGTGCTTAGTTCGAGCAAGATCCCCTTTTCGTTCTAACGACCTTGGCGGCGCGATTTTCTATAATACTAATTAAATGTTTTCGTTTTCATTAAGAAGTCCTAGCATTTTGAAAGACAAAAAACTTTTTGACTTCTTCTTTTAGGGTTTTCATCCTTTTTTTTCAATTCACAAAAATCCCATATGCTTTGGTGAATTGTTTTGGTGTTCAAGAACACACTTTACCTTTGTTCATTCTTTGTCGGGAGAGCTCTGCAACCGACAATTGCATGCTATTGTGGAGGGAGTCCTTGTGAAGATTTTAGACTGCGTGTCTGGATTGTGCATCCTGGTGGTATAGCTGCGTGCGAACCATTACTGATTTATTTCTAGTCGTTGCTTTGGAGGTTTAACGAAGACACCGTGCGTTACTCTTATGGGAAAAAGCAAGATGGTATGTAAGTCAATGGTCTTGTAAACTTGTCAAAGTTCTAGAAATAAAAAGGTTTTTTCCCTTCGGGGATTTTTCCTGAAATTTGTGTCGCATGCTTTATTTATGGTTTGACACATGCACAAATGTAGTTGCTTTTTTCTAAATAGACTCTAATTAAATAAAGTTTAATTGGAAACATGCAAATTAATTTAAATTGGTATCACACACCATCTTGAGAATGAGTATTTTTTCTATGTGTTGGAGTAGATATTAAAATAAATTTTTTGACGTTTTAGTCATTCAAACGACTTTGCACTGTCACTCGAACGACATTGCATTATTGCGCGAAGTCGCTTGAATGACATGTGTGCTTCATTCGACCGAGATCCCTTTTTCTATCTAACGACCAAGGCGGCACGATTTTCTATAAATACTCATTAAATGGTTTCATTTTCATTAAGAAGTATCAGCGTTTTGAAAGACAGAACACTGCGAATTTGCAGAATTCTTTTTGACTTCTTCTTTTAGGGTTTTCATCCTTTTTGTTTTCAATTCACAAAAATCCCATATGCTTTGGTGAATTATTTTTGTGTTCAAGAACACACTTTACCTTTGTTCATTATTTATGGGGAGAGCTCTGCAACCGACAGCTGCGTGCTATTATAGAGGGGGTCATTGTGAAGATTTTAGACTGTGTGTCTAGATTGCGCATCTTGGTGGCATAGCTGCGTGCGAACCATTGTTGATTTATTTCTAGACGTTGCTTTGGAGGTTTGATGAAGACACCGTGCATTACTCTTGTGGCCGAAAGCAAGATGGTATGTAAGTCAATGGTCTTGTAAACTTGCCAAAGTTCTAGAAATAAAAAGGTTTTTTCCCTTCAGGGATTTTTCCTGAAATTTGTGTCGCATGCTTTATTTATGGTTTGACACACGCACACACACAGTTGCTTGTTTAGGGGATGTTTCTAAATAGACTCTAATTAGATAAGGTTTAATTGGAAACCTGCGAATTAATTTAAATTGGTATCAAACGCCGTATTTTACAACGTTTAATGGAAATAAATGGGACTCTTTTAGGGCGGCATGACAGCACGTACAAACTCCTACACTAAAGGAAATATCCCGACGACTAGAGATTATGTAGATAAGTCTACCTATCATACTCCTAAAGAGAGTGTGCTCTACATCCTTTCCTTCGGTATCCTTACTAACCTTAACCGATGAGCTTATTAGAGAACGTGCATGTTTAGTGATTCTAGATTAAATTTATTCACAAGGTCTTTAGCATACCTATTTTGGGACAAAAATATCTCGCTATCGAGTTGATGCAACTGAAGTCCTAAACAGAAAGTAAGCTCATCGACCATACTCATCTCAAATTCATCTTGCATTTCTTTTGAAAAAAGTTAAGTATGCTTATGACATGTAGATCCAAAACTATGTCGTCGGCATACACTTGGGAAACTAAGATCGCATTCTCATCTCGATGAACCAATAATGTCATATATACTCCCCCTTAGAAAATCGTGAGAAAGGAGATAAGAGGTGAGCCTATCATACCAAGAACGTGGTGCTTGCTTCAAACCATATAACTATTTCTTCAAAAGGAAGACATGAATAGGTTACTTAGGATCCTGAAACCCTTTAGGTTGTTTAACATAGACTTCCTCCTGAAGGATGCCATTTAAAAATGCACTTTTGACATCCATTTGATACAATTTGAATGTAAGATGACATGTTATGGCTAGTAAAAGACGAACTGATTCTAACCTAGCAACAGGAGAAAAAGTTTCATTAAAGTCAACAACTTATATTTAGGTGTACCCTTGGGACACTAATCTAGCTTTGTTATGAACAATGGCATTATTTTCTTCCATTTTATTTTTAAAAATCCATTTGGTACCAATGACGTTAGTATTAGTAGGCCTAGGAACTAATTCCCAAACATCATTTTTCTTAAATTTAAACAACTCTTCTTGCATGGCATTAATCCAATGTTCATCTTTTAGTGCTTCTGTAAAAAATTTAGGTTCAACTTTATAGGTATAACACAAATAAGTAACCTCATTTTCTAGTTGTGCCCTAGTTTTGACACCTAATTCGGGATTTCCTATAAGTTTGGAGGGGTCATTACTTTTACGAACCCATGGAGAAGGATCCTTTGTTTCAATTATGAGGTCCACCGAGTCATTGTGAAACTCGATGTTTTCAACATCGGGGGGTGCATCACACTCATAAGGGGAATCTTGATTATCATCAACATGTAGCCGCAGCATCATGTTTTATGACTACATTTATTGATTCCATAACTTTAGAACTCAATAAGTTGTAAACTCTAAAATTTCAACTATTTTGAGAATCACCTAAGAAAATACCTTCATCACTCCTCAAGTCAAAGTTACCTCAAATCTCCCTATCCCTAAGGATGTAACAAGGACTCCCAAAGACTCTAAAATATGCTAGATTTGGTTTTTTCCTAGTCCACTACTCATATGGAGTTTTGTTAGTATTAGGACACAAGTATACCTTATTCATGGCATGACAAACGGTGCTAATCGCCTTTGCCCTAAACCTATGAGGCACTTTCCTACTAAGGAGAATAGATCTAGCCATTTCTTGGATCGTTGGATTGTTTCTCTCAACAATAGCATTTTGTTATGGGGTTTGAACGAACAAGAATTCATGATTAATACCAACTTCATCATAAAAGGCATTCATGATGATGCTGGAATTAGCACCACCAGATAAGGTGTTTGCAAGATCTATCTAAGAACAATAATGGCAACACAATAATGTAAAAAGATAAGAGAATGAGGTGAGGAGAAGAGGATAGTACACCAGTATATAAGTGGTTCAGCCTAGATTGGCCTACGTCCACTATGTGTGTGTGTGAGTAATATCACTGAATGGTGGCACTAATGGCCATGGATACAATCTCTCAAGCTTTCACTCTCTACTGTGGATCTAGACAGAGTTTTTGCTAGGGTTGAATAATTGGATCCTTTTGCAAGGTAGGGGATGACCCCTATATATAGTACCTAGGGAGTGTAATGTACCCCCCATGCATGTAATGAGCATGTGTGTGGTAACCTCACCAATATGGGAGTGCCATCTGTCACTGTCACATGTAGAGAATGATGATGCAATATTCTCCCCACGTGTGGGGAATAATCTTGTTACAACTGATTTGTGTCAACGTGTCCTTATCTGGATGCCAGTAGGTGCTCGACCATCGCGTCTGGTATATGACCTCGGCCTTGGTGAGGCCGAGGTTGGTGAGTCTTGATACCTGTTCAGTCCGAGTGCTCCATGGAGGTCTCGGCCTGATCCTAGCCGAGACAATGGATAAGATCTTCCTGATATGGGGTTGATCTGGTGGCATCCTGCAGGCTCGTCTTATGTATGGCCGAGGTTGCCATTTCAAGTCATATGCGAGTGCTGTTGATCCTTCTAAGGTCCCTTGGAGAGGCTCATGGTATTTTCGGCATGGGCCGACCTTGGTCTGGCCGAGGGGTGATATCGCATGTCCAAGACATGCCCAATGTCGACCATAATATCGGCCGAGATTGGTGTCTCTAGGCCGAGGTTGGTGTCTCTTGGCCGAGGTTACACTTGCGGCATATCAATCACCCCCAGCCCTTAGTCATATCTGAGAGCAAGTGGCTAGGGGATTACTACACCTCCGAGGCCTGTCTGTTCCAAGTCAATACCTGCCTGACACCTGTCCAATGCTAGAACATGCTTACTTGGTAGGCGTGTGCTGTCAGCCGTCCTTTGGGGCTCCCAAGGCAATGATGGGCCTTGGGAGTCGTGCCTGAGTATATAAGGGTTTTGAACCCTTCTTTATCTCTTTCTTCTCCATTTCTTCCATTTCTGTCGCCAACGTTTCTGCAATTCTCTCTCTCTAGAAAGATTTTGATTCAAGGCTTTTGGGTGGTGATCTCTCGCGTTTCCTCCTCATTTCCTTACCATTTCCTCCTCAGGTAAGGATTTCTATACTTTTTCCTTCATTTTACCTGCAAGCACCCTTATTTTCGTACTTTCCGGCGACCTTCTTAGTTTTCCGGCATCACCACCATAGTTTCAGGCGAGTTTTTCTTGCCAAGTTTAAGCAGTTTGATCTTTAAATTCCTTTGCTTATTAGCCAGTCTTGTTTGTAACTTTTGGAGTTTAGGAAAATCCCCAAGTGTAGTGTCATCCTCTGATGCTCAGACCTTTATATCAGCTTCTTGAGGAGTTCCCTTCTCTTAGAGAGAAGACTTTAGAAAAGATTAGGCAAATAGAGAGAGCTCAGGAGGAGGCTCGTAGGTCACAAGAGTTTCCCATTAGACCCTTGTTTCCACCACCTCTGAGGGTGATATATCCCGACCCCCCGGAGAACTTCTATCAGACAGGGGTTCCTGCTGATCCCATACCTATGTCTGAGTCTGAATCTTCTACCTGAGACCCCATGTCCGTGGACTCCTTTCAAGAGGCCATGGACTTCACATGTAGGCCTAATCAGTCCCTTGATCAGGATGAATTCTCCAGCCGAGCCTCATCCCATAACCACTCAAGCACCTCAGGGTCTTCCTCAGACGTTGAGATTCTTGAGCCGAGTGTGGCCATACCACCACCAATTGATGCCATCCCTATGTCGGCCGTTACCGGGACAGAATTTGCTCAGAGGTTTCCTGGTAACCCATCAACATCTGCTCCGACCGACGTTAAGCTGGATGATGATGAGGTTGAGTCTGATGTCGACGTCTCTGAGGCGGCAGAGCACAAGAGTACTATTACTGAGGTAGACCTTCTCTGCTTCAGATACCTGTATTCTATCAGCCCCTCAATAAAACTTAGGAGACCTTTGAGGGAAGAAAGGGCTTATCACGGCCGAGACGGGGAGATCTGCTTGTACGAGCAGATGTTCAAGTTGGGTTTCCATCTGCCCATTCACCCCATCATTAGATCCATACTCTCTTACATTAATTTGGCCCCCTCCTAGCTCTCTCCTAATGCATGGAGAATCCTAATAGGGGCCATAGTGTTATGGAAGGCCGTCCACCATTCATACCTTCCAGTTCAAGTATTCATGGGTTGTTACGTCCCTTCCTCGGCCAAAAATCATCCGAGCTACTACCATTTTGTAGCTCAGAGGCCTAAAAAGAAGTTGCTTCAGGTGACCCAGACTTCCAACCACAACTGGAAGCCTCGGTACTTCTTTGCCTCAGGGCCATGGGAGTTTGGCCCATGTGTTCCCTCGTCCCATCTGGAGCAGAGGATGCCCCTGAGGTGGGGTAAGGTCACCATGTCTGCCAGGGCCGACCCTGGCCTAAGTCTTCAAAACCTCCAGAAGGTGAAAGCTGTTCAAGACCAGGGGTAAATGGTCTGTTTGTCAGGTTTGAACATCTGATGTCTCCCCACTTCCTTTCTAGGACAGGTCTGGGTGGAAGTCCCCCTGCCGATCTTGGTAAGCATTTTTGTTTTGCAAGTTTAACCTCTAAGTTTATTCATATTTGTTTATCTAACTCAGGTCTATTAATTTTTTGTAGAGCGACCAAGGGATATTCCTGACGAGCTGTGGGATATGGCTGCACCGAGCTTGACAAGACTTGCCAAGAGAGCAGGGCTTAATGCTCCTCCCCCATCTCCCTCGGCCTCTAAGCCCCCGGCCAAAAAGAAGAGGGCTCCTGAAGATCATGCCCCTGAGGATCAGAGGCCGAAGAAGAAGACCACTGATGCTGCCATCCCTATCTCTTCGGTCGACATCCTGACGGCTCGTCTGGATCAGTTGAAGTTAACCGATAGTGTGGTCGGCCACAGCATGCAGGCCGTGGATGCCATCGTCTCTGTAATGACCGAGGCTGACAAGCGCTTCTACAGGGCTATGGACACCCCCCGCTGGTTGAGTTCGGCCTTCACAGAGCCGTTCAGGTATAATTTGGTCCTTCAATACAAATTCTTCAAAGTGTAACATCTGACTCTTCTTCAACTTTACTCATGTTCACTAAACATACAGGACTTGACCGCTATGCACTATCTATCAAACTGGGCTCTGAGGAAGTTGCCTCTCATCCAAAAGGGGCAAGAGGCCGAGAAAGTCCAGGGTGCTCTGAATGCAGAGATAGAGCGCCTCAAGTCTGAGATGAAGGGCTCTGAGGAAAAGGTGAAGGGGTTGGAGAGGGACATCTCTCAGCTCGGCAAGGACCATACTGCCGCGCTGAAGGCTAAAGACGACGTTCTTCAGCAAAAGGTCAACTCGGCTGTCAGGGCCGCCATTGAGGATGCCTCTGAGAAGATCGTTGCTGACTACAAATACTCTGATGAGTTCATGGGGTTTGGCTTTGAATACCTTGAAAGAGGCATCAAAGCCACTAATAAATGGGCTGACATGAGAGAGAGAGAGGTCGGCACTCTGAAGGCCTCTGACTTCATGGGTCTCGGCTTTGCTGATCCACAATTTTCCCAAGCTCTTCAAGAGATTGAGGAAGAGGCTGCTGCTCCTGCCGAGACTGCTACTCTGGAGGTCACCGAGGTTGGAGGGGCAGACCCTTGTCCGAGGTCTCTAACCAAGCCGAGGGTGTCAACGTTCCCCCCTCAGACTCTTAGGATATTTTTGATTTCTGTTTGCAATTTATCTGTATTGTGGAACTTTTGTCTGTAATAATTGAACATCAAATTTCTGAATATATATATATATCAACCTCTGATGAGGACCCTCTTCACTTTCTTTTTATTGAAAGCCATGTGATGATGCTTTTCATTCTTAGTTCCATTGTTATGGTGTCTGCTAGAAATAAATTTGCAATGAGCTTCAACCTCTGAATCCCTCTTTATAAGCTTGTCTTTGCAATGGCCTTGTTTAAACTCGACCAATGGGCTTGATCTCAGACCTTGTCACCACTGAATGGTGTTATGAGCGTCTGAGGTCATCACCTAAGAGGTTATCCTCATAAGGAATTTCACCAAATTAATGATGTTAAAGGTCTGAGGTCATCTCATTATGGTGTCTGAGCTCATACCTCGTCACCACTAAATGGTGTTATGAGGGTCTGAGGTCATCACCTAAGAAGTTATCCTCATAATAAATTTCACCAAATTAATGATGTTAAGGGTCTGAGGTCATCTCATTATGGTGTCTGAGCTCAGACCTCATCACCACTGAATGGTGTTATGAGGGTCTGAGGTCATCACCTAAGATGTTAGCCTCACCAAATTAATGATGTTAAGGGTCTGAGGTCATCTAATTATGGTGTCTGATCTCAGACCTCGTCACCACCGAGTGATGTTATGAAGGTCTGAGGTCATCACCTAAGATGTTAGCCTCATAATAAATTTCACCAAATTAATGATGTTAAGGGTCTGAGGTCATCTAATTATGGTGTCTGATCTCAGACCTCGTCACCACCGAGTGATGTTATGAAGGCCTGTGGTCATCACCTAAGATGTTATCCCCATAATTAATCTCACCAAATTAATGATGTTAAGGGTCTGAGGTCATCCCATTATGGAGTCTGAGCTCAGACCTCGTCACCACTGAATGGTGTTATGAAGGTCTGAGGTCATCACCTAAGATAGCCTCATAATATATCTCTGATCTAAGAATGAAGCAAGAACTGTCATGGAAACTGATCTTTATTAATAACCTCTTCTCAATAAGATGGTACATTTACATAAAATTCTATGCAACATTATATGTAATATCTGTTTAGGTGGTCAGCATTCCATGGGTTAGTGAAAGGTTCTCCTTCTAGGTTTTCTAGCCTGTAAGTGCCAGGCACAACCTCTTATGTTACTTTGTAGGGGCCATGCCAGTTTGAGTGTAGCTTATTTGCTTTCTATAGGGTCTTTTTTAGCACTAGGTCTCCCACTGCAATGGGTCTTGACTTCACCCTCTGGTCGTAGAATTTTGCTGCCCTCTTCTGGTAGGCTGCTTTTCTGACCTCTGCGTCTTCTCTTCTTTCTTCGATAAGATCCAGGTCTGGCCTCCTCTTTTCCCCATTGCTGTCAGGGTCGTAGGTCTGAATCCGATGAGTTGGGAGTCCTACTTCCATTGGTGTGACGGCCTCTGAACCATGTGCCAGCATGAATGGGGTTTCTCCTGTTGGTGTCCTCGTCGTGGTTCTGTAGGCCCATAACACAGCGTAGACCTCTTCTGTCCATCTTCCCTTCGCATCTTCTAACCTCTTCTTGATTCCGTCCAAGATAGTTATGTTTGTAACCTCGGTCTGACCATTTGCCTGAGGTCGACCAGGAGATGAGAAGAACTGTTTAATCCCCACTCTTAGGAAATACTTTTCTAAGGAGGAGTTCTTGAACTGGGTCCCATTATCCGAGATGAGAGTGTTTGGGAGGCCATATTTGCATGTGATGTTCTTCCAAATGAACTGGAAGTTCTTCTGCTCTGTGATTGTTATCATCGGTTCTGCCTCCACCCACTTTGAAAAGTAGTCAATGGCAATTATCAAGAATCTATAGTTGTTGACAGCTCTTGGCAGAGGTCCTACCAAGTCAATTCCCCATACCGAAAATGGCCATGGAGAAGAGATTGACGTCATAGGATGATGGGGTTGATGAGGGATCATGGCGAACCTTTGACATTTGTCGCACCTCTTCACGTAGTCTGCAGCGTCCTTAGATAAGGTAGGCCACCAATATCCCTGAGTGATGATCCTCTTGGCTAAGGGCCTTCCCCCTATGTGGCTAGAGAAAGAACCCTCATGAACCTCCTGTAAGACCCGGGGTACTTCCATGGGATGCACACATCTGAGGAGAGGCAATAGAAACCCCTTTTTGTACAAGACGTCTCCTACCATTGAGAACTTGGCAGCCCTGTATCTCAACTTTCTCCTTTCTAGCTTGGACTCAGGCAGCTCTCCCTCTCTCAAGTATCTGACGAGCGGGTCGATCCATGAGTCTCCTAGGTTCAAATTGTGACAAGGGCTACATACCTCGTCCTCCTCGATGGTTGCCTTTCCTAAGACCTCGATTGGAATGGTCCTTCCCATATTTATCTTCATTGCCGAGGCCATCCTTGCCAATGCATCAGCGCGATTGTTGCTCAGTCGAGGCACTCTCTTCAGTTTTGCTTCTTCAAAATATTCTAACAACCTTCTTACCTTCTTTAAGTACTTGGCCATCCTTTCGTCTTTGGCCTCATATATCCCCAATACTTGATTGACAACCAACCTTGAGTCGCTATGGAGTAGGAGTTGCTTTACTCGAAGAGTTATTGCCAATAAGAGACCTGCTATCATAGCCTCATACTCGGACTCATTGTTTGAGGCCTGGAAGTTGAATCTCAAGGCGTATTCAATGTTGGCACCATCTGAAGCCGAGAGTATTATCCCCGCACCGCTTCCACTATCACAGGAAGAGCCATCAACGAAGAGGCTCCAGACGTCTGTATCTGATGAGAAGACCCCTTCTCTCATAACCCCTTTCTTGAAGAGGTATCGATCTTCTTCGTTCTCTTCTATTCTGCTCCGTGTTTTGCCTGAGATGATTTCTTCCTAATCTCGGAAGATGTTTGGTGCCGTCTCTTCCGAATTTTGGAAGACACTACGGTTCGTCTCTTCGTTGTCATCTAAGCCTTTCTCTGTCTCGGCCTCTTCCAAACTTCTATCGGCCTCTTCCCAGGTGAATTCTACGACAAAGTCTGTGAGGTCCTGCCCCTTGATGGCTGTCCTAGGCTGGTAGGTAAGATCATATTATCCTAGTTCGATGGCCCAGGTCATCAATCTTCCGAACATCTCAGGTTTGTGCAGAACCTGCCTTAGCGGGGAGTCAGTGAGGACTACCATGGAGTGAGCTTGGAAGTAAGACTTCATTTTTCTTGAGGCATGTATTAGGGCATAATCCAACTTCTCCATTCGGGTATAATTTTGTTCAGACCCTTGAAGCGCCTTACTGTTGAAGTACACAGGCCTTTGGATCCCATCCTCTTCCCGTATGATGGTCGCGCTGATGGCTGATTCAGAGACTGCCAGATACACAAACAACCTTTCCCCCGTGATTGTCCGAGACAACAATAAGGGAGACCCTAAGTAGGACTTGAGCTGGTTGAAGGATTTTTCACCCTCTTCGTCCCATTGGAAGGCCTTTCTTAGAACTTTAAAGAAGGGAAGACACTTGTCCATTGCCCTAGAAACAAACCTGTTAAGGGCAACCACTCTTCCCGTAAGTCTTTGGACATCCTTGATACTCCTAGGAGTCTTCATGTCAAGTAATGCCTTGATTTTCTCAGGGTTCGCTTCGATTCCCCTCTAGTTAACGATGAACCCCAGGAACTTCCCAGCTCCTACTCCGAAGACACACTTTGCTGGGTTGAGTTTCATTTTATACGAGTCCATAACATCGAAGGTCTTCTTAAGGTCTGCTACATGAGTACAATCTTTCAAGCTCTTCGTTAGCATATCGTCTACATACACCTCCATGGTCTTACCTATTTGCTCTTCGAACATCTTATTGACAAGATGTTGATATGTTGACCCTGCATTTTTCAGACCGAAGGGCATCACTTTGTAGTAGTACATCCCTTTGTCAGTAATGAAGGTTTTCTTCTCAGAGTCTTCGGCGTCCATGAAGATTTGTTTATGGCCTGAATAAGCATCCATGAAGCTCATGAGCTCGTGCCCCGCTGTTGCATCCACCATCTGGTCTATTCGAGGTAAGGGATAGCTGTCTTTTGGGCAAGACCTGTTCAGGTCAGTGAAATCCACACACATTCGCCACTTCCCATTGGCCTTAGGCACGATGACTGCATTTGAGAGCCACTTCGCATAGGTTACCTCTCTTATGAACTCGGCCTCTTCCAACTTTTTCACCTCTTCTCGGATGACGTCGTACTTCTCTCTAGAGTAGACTCTTCATCTCTGCTTGATCGGCTTGGCATCTCTGTCCACGTTGAGCTTGTGGCTCATAACCTCAGGGTCAATGACAGGCATGTCTGCGTGTCTCCATGCGAAGACACTCTATCTCCTCCTGAGGAAGTTTATCAGCTCTTCCTTGATTCCTATCTCTAGGGCCTTGCCGACCTGGATGGTTTTTTCCGGCTCATCCTCATTGAGGACGATGGATTCTACCTCTTTCGCGGTCTCTCCCTTTTTCAACTTTATTTCATCTCTTGGGTCCAGAGTGTCAATGCTATAAGTAGCGGTTTCCCTCTTATGTGGTGGGGCCTTCAATTTCTCTGGCCATCTCAGAGTCCGGTCAGTCTTAATCTCATTGAGGATGTTCTCGCAACTCATAGTCAGAGGAGTATAGTGAGCGAACTTGTCATCTCCTGACCTCTTCTTCCCCTCTTTCTTGGTCTGGGACCTCCCAGTGCCACCACGGTTCTCCTCCTCATACTTGGCGGCCATTGCCTCTTCCGCATTCATTACTTTCCCTGCGGTTGCCAGCAGCTCCGCCATAGACCTAGGGGGGTCTTCCTCCAGTTTCCACAATAGCTACCCCTTCTAGAGGCCTCCTATAAGGGCGGTCATGGCTATGTTCTCTTCATAATCCTCCACTTCCAATTTATCTTTGTTGAATCTTGCTATGTAGTCTCTTAATCTCTCACCCTTGGCCTGCTTGACGTACAGCAGGTGGGTAGTTTTCTTTTTAGGTCTCACCCCAAAGCAAAAGTTGTGGATGAACTGCTCAGCCAAGCCTTTGAAGTTCTCAATTGAGTTCTTCGAAAGGGAGGTAAACCAACTGTGCACAGCCCCTGTCAAGGTTCCCGAGAAGGCCTTACATTTCATCTCATCAGGTATCGAGTAAATATCTGCTCCTGCCTGGTACATCTCGATATGGTGTACAGGGTTAGTGCTGCCATCATACTTGGGAGACACTGTAGGAGGCTTGAACTTAGCTGGGGTTGGGAACCCCACTATCCTAGACACAAATGGGGAGCCCTCTGAGTAACCCCTTTGTAATGGGTCCCTAGCTTTAATGAGGTCTCCTATCCTCTCCTCAAGGCGTTGGATGGAATCATTCCAGGGTCTTCTGTCATCAACTTGGCCGAGGTTATCCCCTGCCACCTCCCTGCGATGGACAGAGGGTTCTCCTGCCACGACACGTTGGCTGTTGACCTTTTCCTGTTCCCTGCGTCTTTTTTCACAAGGTCGGCCTTGGTCTAGCCGACCCTGCCTGTTCCCTCTCTGAGAGCCTGCTGCGCTCCTTGACCTCGACAGCCTCTGTCTTAGGTCATTCACCGGGCCCAGTCTCTCGAAGGCCGACCCTCTGCTCAACCTATCGAAGGCCGACCCTCTTTGTTGGGCCTCTTCATCTCTTCGGCTAACACATCCTTGACTTTGCCTAAGAGGCCGTATAGTGTTATTTGACACCTTATACGGCTCCCAGCAGTTTTCTGGGGCTTCTTCAGCTTCCAGGTCATCATACCTGTCCTCTGGGCAAGGGTTTCCCTGCCTCCCCAGGCGTAAGCGCCTAGGGTCAACAACGTCCCTTCTCCTCTGGGGTGCAGGTTGGTCCTTCATTGGCGCCTAGGGTGGTCCCCTGGCGTCAGGATGAGGCTGAACTCCCGCCGGAGTGATCATGTCCGGTGAGACTCCAGGTGGCCTCATCATAGTTTGACTGAGCTGAGCAAATTGCTCATGCATGGCTTGTTGTGTTGCAGCTAGAGATCTCAAGGCTGCTTCTACCTCAGCCATTTCGGACTGGGGGAGCCTGACTGGAACTAGGCCCTCCACCCCCAGGCGGCAGAAGAGGCGGTGGTAAGTCTGGTGCCATATGTCAACACTATGGAGCTGGAGTAGCAGATGAGCTTAGTACCTCACAGGACCTCTTTCAATGGTGAAACAGCTCCGCGCTAGGGGGAGGCCTGGTTCACCACCAGAGTCTCCGGTGAGGTTAAGCAGAAAAAGAGGAAGAGATAGCTTCTCATTCCCACAGACGGCGCCAAAATGATGATGCTGGAATTAGCACCACCAGATAAGGTGTTTGCAAGATCTATCTAAGAACAATAATGGCAACACAGTTATGTAAAGAGATAAGAGAATGAGGTGAGGAGAAGAGGAGAGTACACCAGTATATAAGTGGTTCAGCCTAGATTGGCCTACGTCCACTGTGTGTGTGTGAGAGTAATATCACTGAATGGTGGCACTAATGACCATGGATACAATCTCCCAAGCTTTCACTCTCTACTGTGGATCTAGACAGAGTTTTTGCTAGGGTTGAATAATTGGATCCTTTTTCAAGGTAGGGGATGACCCCTATATATAGTACCTAGGGGGTGTAATGTACCCCCCATGCATGTAATGAGCATGTGTGTGGTAACCTCACCAATATGGGAGTGCCATCTGTCACTGTCACATGTAGAGAATGATGATGCAATATTCTCCCCACGTGTGGGGAATAATCTTGTTACAACTGATTTGTGTCAACGTATCCTTATCTGGATGCCAGCAGGTGCTCGGCCATCGCGTCTGGTATATGACCTCGGCCTTGGTGAGGCTGAGGTTGGTGAGTCTTGATACCTGTTCAGTCCGAGTGCTCCATGGAGGTCTCGGCCTGATCCTAGCCGAGACAATGGATAGGATCTGCCTGATATGGGGTTGATCTGGTGGCATCCTGCAGGCTCGGCTTATGTATGGCTGAGGTTTCCATTTCAAGTCATATGCGAGTGTTGTTGATCCTTATGAGGTCCCTTGGAGAGGCTCATAGTAGTGTCGGCCTGGCCCGACCTTGGTCTGGCCGAGGGGTGATATCGCATGTCCAAGACATACCCAATGTCGGCCATAACATCGGCCGAGATTGGTGTCTCTAGGCCGAGGTTGGTGTCTCTTGGTCGAGGTTACACTTGGGGAATATCAATTCACATCAGATTCCTTAAAATCAGTTCCATTATCACTTCTAAAGCGGTTTATGGTAACACCATTTTGATTTTGAAGGAATCGATATTTAATCGTTAAAAATTCAATAGTATCGGACCTTTATCTTAGAAATCCTACTATAGAGTATCTAGAAAAGTCATCTACCATCACTAAGATATATCTCTTTCCTCCTATACTCTCGGCTCGAGTGGGACTTAAAAGGTCCATGTGAATAAATTCTAAGACACGAGAGGTGGTTACAGAGTTTAACTTTCTTTGAGGGCTCTTGATTTGTTTTCCTAGTTGACAAGGTCCGCAAATTGAGGAGGTTGGTTTTCCTTAGGATGGTAAGCCTCGGACTAGGTCTTTCCTAACGAGACGATCGAGATCTCTAAAGTTGACATGACCTAACTGTTGATGCCAAAGATCGGCAGATGAGACCTTGGCACTATTGAAAACTAAGAAGGACTTTGGAATAATTCCATAACAATTATCATTAGTCCTCACACATTGTAAAATAGTCTCACCCGATTTATTATAAATGATGCACTCCGATTGACTAAACTTAACATCAAGGTTGTCTTTGCATAATTATCTAATGCTTATTAAATTGACTTTGAGTCCATCAACATAAGGGACATTTTCTAGCTTTGGAAAACTAGAAACCTCTTTGGTGCTTCTTCCCATGATTCGAGACTTACTTCCATTGCCAAAGGTGACTTTACCATCTTTATAGTTTTCAAGTGTAGTAAAAAAATATTTATCACTTGTCATGTGTCTCGAACATCCACTATCAAAATACCACTGGGAGGTATTTTGAGCCTTAAGTGCAACATGAACAACAAAAGATTTATTGGTTTGTCTCATCTTTCTTAACCCAAGCTTGAGTTGTATTCTTGGGCCGTAGAGAACCTTAGAAACTCTTACATTAATTCTTTGGATCTATTGACTAGATACTCAACTTAATTTTTAAGGCTAGCTAAGGAGCTATAGTGTGGCTTAGAAGTTGTGAAATTAGAGTTCTTCCCAAGTTTGTAATAAAAATCTCTAAGGTGACCCCGTTTGTGACGATAAGTAAACACATAGGGTCGTTTTGGAGTCACTTTTGGAGTTTGCTGAGGTGGACTTCTTTTATGTAGAAAAGGTTGAGAATTTTTTTTTTTGTAACAAACTTAGAACATTTCTCCTTATACCCTAAAACTGGACCTAGAAATAATTTTCCCGTTCTTCCTGAATTATCTTCAAGTGTGACTTTGACTTCTCGAGAGGACTCGAGATCTTTCTCAAGATTGATAATTTTTTCTTCAAGAGTTTTTCTAATCTCCAAGGATTCATGAAGATCTTTGTTAACATAAGCTAGAGACTTTGTAAAATCACATTTTTCTTTACTCAGGAAAATAAGCTTCTCAGAAAAAGAAATCTTGATAGCCTCTAGTTGACAAACTAAAGCCTCTTTCTCTTTCAGGATTTTCAACTGCTTTTCTAAAGTTAACACTTTAAAATTTAACCTTTTATTTATCTTTTGAATATGCCGAGACTCGGTGTATAGTTTAGAATAAGCAGATTACAATTCACTCTCATCTACTTCACTTTCACTTACTTTTTCATCATTACTGGCTGAGTGAGTAGATACAACCTCATGATCATGCTAGGAATTATCAACATTAGGATGTGACTCACTTGAATTTCTATCATGACTTGCCATAAAGGCAGTGAAGTTGTTTCTAGAAGGAACGGAATCATCGGAATCATCAGACTCAATTTCACTATCGCTAAGAGTAGCATTATAAACGGCTTTTTCTTTACCTTGTCTCTTAAGCTTTAGTAGGGCACTCATATGCTCTATGACCTCGTCCCTCACACTCAAATTATCTCTCTGAATCATCCTTTTTGAGGTTATCTCTTTTAAAGTTGTCATTTTTAAACTTCTTTTGTTCCTGATTATTAAAACTCCTACTTTCCTTGTTTTTATTTTTCTCAAATTTAGGTTTTTTAAACATAGAATTTTGCTTTTTCAACTTGAGAAACTTTTTAATTTTTTTAGAAAATAAGGCGATATCATCAAGATCCATGTCGGAATCTTCGGATTCATACAATTCTTCTTTCTTACCCTTTAAATATACTTCCTTATCTTTTGTTTTAATATCTTTAGGAAACATGTCTAATTCATATGTTTGGAGATCCCCTACAAGCTCTTCGGGTTTTAATGAACTTAACTTTCCTAAAGAATTAAGAACCGTGACTTTTAGGATGAAAAGCTTAGGAAGAGATCTAAGAATCTTCTTAACTACATGATTTTTAGGAATTTTATCACCTAAGTTGAAACTTGAATTAACAATATTGGAAATAAGGGCATAGAATTCATCAAATGTTTCACTTTCTTTCATGGTGATGGTTTCAAATGAATTGGATAAGTTTTGAAGTTTAGATTCTTTAACCTCACTCGTTCGCTCATGAGTGACTTGTAGAATGTTCCAAGCATCCTTAGAAGTTTCACAAGTCATGATATGATTAAACTCCTCGGGAGTCACAACACTAAATAATGCATTTAAACTTTTAGAGTTAAAGTTACACAATTTCAATTCATCATCACCCCAATTATCTACATGTTTTAAAATAGTTTCATCATCACAAATCATAGTAGGAGGTTACCATCCTCTTTAATAGCAACCCAAACACGTTCATCAATAGATTTTAAGGCAGATTTCATACGTGCTTTCTAATAGGTGTAATTAGTTCCATCAAACATAGGTGGTCTATTCGATAAAAAAAATTTCCATATAGCCTCGAGAATTCATCTAAATAACTTATAAAGACTAGCTCTGATACCAATTTGAAGTTCTACGGTTATATGGATTCAGTTAATTTTATTGAATACACTTCAAAATTGAATATGAATTAGGCCAAATGTAGATATATTCCGATTTTAAATATTCTTTACTAATTTCTAAGTGAGCATGCACAATTACCAAATTAAACTAAAGTTGTGATTTAAGCCAAATTTTACCTTTTTAACCTACAAATTTATCTAGGTGATTTTGCGAGATAAAATAAACAATCATAACCACAACACACCGATGTACGAGGAAAACCTAAATGGGAAAAACCTCGGACGGCTAGGCCTGGACAAATCCACTACAAATATGGTTTTACAAAGAGACTCAAAAGACTTACAGACTTGACTCACTAAGACTCATTGATGTCGTCCCCTCTACCTTCGTTTGTAGTAAGCAAAGATCCAACGCATTGCAAAACACTTCCCGTATCTCGGTATCCATCGAAACCCAAAATACATCTCCAATCAACACCTGTGTGAAGTTCCAACGCACACATCAAGGATGAATAAATTGAAGGATGTGAAAGGGGTTTTTGGTTCTCAAAACATGATCAAAAGATCACATAAAGGTTGGAGACAAAAAGAGTAAAAAGTGTTTTATATATTTCTCTTGTGTTCATGTTAAAGACCCAACAATTATTTTTGTCCATAAGAGACATATAAGGGAAAAGAAGTGGATAAAAACAGTTAAGAAAGAAACTGTTGAAAATTAAAAAATTTCAAACTGATAGCAGGTCGTTCGAACGAGGTCATTCGAACGAGGTCGTTCGAATGACTATGTTCGAATGAACTTTTAACGATATTTCATAAGAGAATGCGTAGAATCTTGTTTGAACTCTCGCTCAAATGACTTCGTTCGAATGACATTCTAACAAAACTTCTAACGAAATTTTAGTGAATTTTGTGCAAATGTTCGTTAGCAAACTTGTTCGAACAAGTTCGTTCAAACGACGTGGGAAATTTTCCAATGAAATGTTAATTTTACACTGACTAAATTGCTTTGAAAAATTTCTTAAAAATTATTTTTAATAAAATTAAGTTTGTCTCCAACATATAAAAGGAACCAGGTCATATACCTTTGGGAAAAGAGCACTCGAAATACATATGATGAGGTGTGCATAGCCAATGCCCCAATTCTTCAATGTTGATATTTGTATGAACCATAATGACCAAAATATTTTGTCCAACGATATTTAGCCAAAACCACAAATGACTCAATTGTAAATTTATCCTTACATTATATAATTGGCTAATACACATAGCTTAAGTTTAAATCTTCATTATTAATTAATTATGTTGTGACTCGATATTATAAGGACCTACTTCATGATCAATGGGACCCCATTATGAATGAATAATGTAAATAAAGAAACCCTCGACACGTTGCCCCTGACCATTCCATAACAGTCCATATTAGTAAGTAATTTTTAATTAAATCTAAAGAAAATAGATAGTCGCCATGTCCCCTCCTTAAAGATATTTATTATTAAAAATAAGGAGGAAAATCCCCTCAAAAGAGGCAAACAAAGATGATAGGACTACGATGCCTCTCCAAGAAATCCTAAAAAAGCTAAGAAATGCGACTTCATATTCCAGTCAAGAATACAATTGGTCGATGAGGAAACAAACTTCAGTAGTAGCACCACCATCTTTGCTTTATTCTAATAGAGGGGATACCCAATTATTAAGTGACATAATATTTGTTATTATTAATTAATTAATAATAATAATAATAATAATAATAATAATAATAATAATAATAATAATAATAATAATAATAATAGTAACCACTCTAAACTTCATTGAATTTGATTTTGCCTGTGGTGGATACATAAGTGTAACAAGGAGTCCATCATTAAGGATTTAGTCAAATCTCGTACAAATGCATGCTTGTATTTATGTATTCTTGCACTTTTATTGTATAGTCATTCAAAAAACCAAACAAGAGTTCAAAATCATAACTACTAAAAATAGTAGATTAGAAGATCACTTGATTCGGAGATTCTGCCTAATACCTTGATCTTAATGCAAGAGGTCTCAACTCTATGTTTTTATCAAAATTTCCATTTTTCATAGTTTTATGAAGTCATTCCTATTCAATATAAATATTTTTAAATGTATGTGACACCTCGCTTATAAAAATAAGAGGTGGCCAGCCCGATACTCCAATAAATACAAGAATCATAGATGGTCCATTCTTAGCATCACTGTCGTGAAAATAATAATACGAGATGACCACCAATTATTTTAGAAACGGATGTCAAATTATATTCTAAGTTTAAAGAAAACCATTTAGACAATCAAATTTGAAAAGAGGGTGGATATAAATAAAGACATATAATAGTTTAAGAATCATTCCTAACATAATGACCGAATTAGCTATCGGTTGAAAGACCAATACTAACGTTTACATAGATTATTACAAATAAATACCACAATATGTATGCAAGTACAAAACTTGTGCAACACGCCCGAATTTGTAGACTGATCATAACTAGAGTGTACAAAAGATTGATGCGTCTATCACAAAAGTTGTATAACATCCGTAAAAATGCCATAGCCCCTGGACACTAGGAAGGAAGGATCAACATGAGCGTCCTTGCGGCGGAGCACGTGGGCGTAAATGGAATCCATACAAAACAAAGAGATATAAACAGGTCAGGACACGATTTGATATGATATACATGTGAATAAAATGCATGAAAGTAATGAATTGTTAACATCGTAATCAAGCTTAACTCGCGCTACACAATAAGAATAATCCTCACCTCTCATCTAAATGCACAACCTAGCGCAGTGTCATTTATAATGATAACTATTCATCAATGCAAGAAAAATAACTCACTTTTAACTTAATAAGCTTACGTTTCAGTTTTGCACAATATAACTTCACAAGTCCATTCCTCATTAGGACACTTATTCCAAACAATTGATTTATAAAATGCTTTACCCATTTATAAATGTCACATTCATGAGAATAGTTATAATCACAATATAATGATTCTAAGGCCATCCTTCCGGGAGTCACCCGACTGGATGCGCCCCTAAATAGTTATCATCTTCCAGGGCCTATAACCAATACCACCTGGGCATACTGAATCTCGTCATGTGGGAAGTGTCCATATACCTTCGACAGTGACTCATAACCATACCCGAAATTACCTCACTTCGAATAAAATAACATCACAATATAACCATTGGTCCTATGGCCGAGGACTATATTCACCCTGTATTCACTAGCCAGGGGACTTCATGTCATTCGTGTAACTTCCCTTATGATAGCATTTAGAGAGGTATGTATATGAAAATCAATATTTACAAGATATGCCAATGAAATGTACATTACATTATATCCGGAGCCACAAGCGTTTAATGACATAAACTATAAACCACAACGTTTAATTGTCCCCATACTAACTCCCAAGAGTTCACTATAACATCATAGACCACTAAGTGTAATTTACCTCATCCAAGTATCTAAAGGTCCAAAACAATATATGCCTACCTTACCCTAGTCCTAGACTATCTCATTAAATCAAATGGACACTTACAACCATCTATTTTTTATTCTATTCCCGACATGAGCCCGAACACCCCTTTACTAGCTTAGGATATTGATTCCCCTATTACGAGACTCTAATACTCTAGTTTTACTTCATGCAAGAAGGTTCCTAGGCCTAAAACTTAAATCAAAGGAAGTAAAGAAAACTAAAGTTTTTGGGGTGAAAAACAGGGGACCGGTCGAGCGGCCCCTGAACCCCGGTGACCGCGTTTTCAAAATTTGCCCTGTAAAAGAAGTAGTAAGCCCCTACCCCAAGGCCCAATCGATCGGTACTTAGACCGCAATCGATCGCGATTTCAAAATATGTATATCGAGATAAGTAGAAAGCCTTTCTCTTGAGACCCGATCGATCGGGCTCTGGATCGTGGTCGATCGGTCATACCAAATCCCACTGCCAAAACCCATTTTTCTCATACCAAGCCTAAACCTCTAACCCTAATTTCTTCCCATCTCACAACCCCATCAACTAACAACCTCACCTCAACATTTCTATACAACAACATACCAATATATTCAACTCAAATCATACAAAAATCAAAATCTAAGGGTTAAACACCAAAATTCATCAAAACCCACAATTTGTTCAATTCTCCAAATACCCATCTATCAATACAAATTATCCACAATAAATAATAAATTTGCAAGTTAGAAACTTGCCTTAGGGTTTTAGTCTCGGATTATCTTTCGATAGCAACAAATCCCAAGCTCAAATTTTCAATTCTCTTCCTTTTCTCTCCTTCTCTCTCTCTCTCTCTCTCTCTCTCTCTAGGTTTAGAAGACATAAATGAGAATAAATGTTATTGGAAGACTTAAATTCTCATTAACTCTAAATTCCAACTTTAAATGTTACTACACAATTAAAATGACTCATAACAATATAATTAAGTCATAACCGGTCAAAAGTACCCAGAACCCAAAAATACAACATGTTACTTATTTTGACTATTTCAACCATTTTCGGACTAACCGCGCCCTCTAAATTGGCATCTGGGATAGCATAAATTAATTTATGTTCCAACATCATCTTATTTATAAATAACAATTCAATTGAAATATAAGCCATACCCGTCGCTTAAGGCACAACGACGCAATAAAACATAATATGATTCTATTTATATTCACTTAATAGTAAATATGCAAAACTCAGTAAATATTATCTGTTAAATCACTTAAAATAAAATTTACTCCAACTTCCTTTATTTTATATAATTAACCCGCATGGTAAATTAATATAAAAATAATTACTAAAAAACAAGGGGTATTACACCCCCCCCCCCCCCCCCTTATAAGGGAATTTTACCCTCAAAATTCAAGTGTACCTTGTAAAAAGAGGTGTGGATTCTTCTCTCGAATATTGTCCTCATGCTCCCATGTCAATTCCTCGACATTGTGATGTCCCCATTGGATACGAACCAAGGGCACCACCTTCGACCTTAGCTTACGCTCTTCGTGATCTAAGATTGTAACTGGTTGTTCCTCGTATGAAATATCGGGTTGCAATTCGATATCATCCAAAGGAATGTGACAATGAGCTACGTCACACCTTTTGTACTTCTTCATTGTTGAAACATGAATCACGTCGTGAATTTGTTGTAGGCATTCCGGTAAGGCGAGTTGATATGCTATGGGGCCTACCTTTGCAATAATGGGAAAAGGGCCTACATTGCGAGGCGTAAGCTTGCCTTTCTTCCCAAATCGTGTTATACCCTTCATTAGTGACACCCTTACCAAAACTTGGTCTCCTACCTCCAATTCTACATGCCTTCTATTGGCATCGGCATAACTTTTATGACGGTCCTGAACGATTCGGATGCGGTTGCGAATAAGCTCAATCTTTGAAGACGTATCTTGGAATATTTCAGGTCCAAGGAGCTTATTATCCCCTACTTCCAACCAACAAGTAGGTGATCTACACGTCCGTCCATATAATGCTTCATAAGGTGCCATACCTATTATGAATTGGTACGAATTATTATAACCAAATTCGACCAAGGGAAGGTATTGCTCCCATCCTCCCTTGAAGTCAAGTACACACATTCTAAGCATGTCCTCCAACATCTGGTTGACTCTTCAGTTTGTCCATTTGTTTGCGGGTGGTAGGTGGTACTCAACTTCAATTCGACTCCCATTGCTTCTTGGAAATTTCACCAAAAATGGGACACAAAAATCTTGTCTCGATCGGAGACTATATTGATGGGCACCCCATTGAGTCTCACAATCTCTGTAATAAAAAGTCGGGTGTAATGAGCTATATTATAATCCGTCTGTACTGGTAAGAAATGTGTCGACTTGGTCAGACGAGCGGCAATAACCCAAATGGAATCATGACCGCTTTGTGATGTTGGAAATCCTGTGATGAAATCCATCGAGATACTTTCGCACTTCCATAACAGTATTTCTAACGGTTGTAAAAACCCCGTTGGTTACTAGTGATCTACTTTCACCAATTGACAAGTAATACATTGGGAAATAAATTCAAAGATGTCCCTTTTCATACCCACCCACCAATATTGACGGCGCATGTCTTGGTACATTTTGTCTGCACCTGGATGTACTTTAAATCTGGACCCATGAGATTTAGTCATGATGGCACGTCTCAAATCTCCCTCATCCGGAATAATAAATCTCTAGTGGAAACGTAACCCACCCTCAGAACTTATAGAGTAGGAATTCGCTCCCTCGGTTAACAACTGGCGTATTTGATCTTAACAATCTTTGCCCCTTCCTTGATCTTCCACGACTCTCGTCACAATCGCAGGTGTAACGATCAACACTGACATAAACGCCCTTGCTACAGCATCCTCCTGGCTAAGTTTTTTCCATTTATCCTTCCATACCTTCGCTAACTCCCCCTCGAGTTTTTGACTCAGTGCATCCGCTGCCACATTAGCCTTGCCCGGGTGATAATGAATATCAAATTGATAGTCCTTCACAAACTCTAACCATCGACGTTATCGCATATTCAAATCCTTCTGCGAGAATAAATATTGCAATGATTTGTGGTCCGTGAGAAGACTAAATTTCTTCCCCTGAGGTAATGTCTCCATATCTTCAAGGCGAACACTATCGCAGCAAGCTCCAGATCATGCACTCGATAATTCTTCCCATGGGGCTTTAGCTCACGAGAAGCATAAGCAGTAGACCGATGCTCTTGTTGTAACACACCTCCCAATCCCTACAGAGATGCGTCAGTAAAGACTAAGTAGTCCACCCCCAGTCTTGGTAACGTGAGTACTGGAGCAGAAGTCAACTTATCCTTTAACTCATCAAAAACTAGTTGACAGGAATCATCCCAAACAAATTTCACCCCCTTCTGAGTCAAGTTAATAAAAGGGCTAGATATCTTAGAAAAACCCTTAGCTAAACCCAAAAAACTACGAATTTCTATGGGCGTTATGGGCTGACCCCATTCCCTCACCACGATAACTTTACTCAGATCTACCAAAATTCCCTCAGTTGTCACATTGTGACCCAAAAACTGCATTTCCTGTAACAAGAAACCACACTTCTCAAACTTAGCATACAACTGATGATCACGTAGCGTTTACAGGACCAATTTTAAATGTTCATCATGATCAGCTTTAGTCTGAGAATAGACTAGAATCTCATTACTAAACACTATGAAAAACTGGTCCAGGAAGTCCCGAAACACTCTATTCAAAAGGTCCATAAATAAAGCAGGAGCATTGGTTAGCCCAAAAGGCATGACAAAAAACTCATAGGACCCATATCTAGTCAAGAATGAAATTTTCGACACATACTGCTCTCGAATCTACAGCTGATGATACCCAGTCCTCAAATCTATCTTACATAAGTACGATTATCCCCTTAATTGATCAAAAAAATCATCGATCCGAGGTAACGGGTATTTGTTCCTAATGGTAACCTTATTCAATTCCTAGTAATCAATGCATAATCGGAGGGAACCATATCTTTTCTTCACAAATAACACAGGAGCACCCCATGATGACATGCTACGCCGAATAAGCCCTTGATCTAAAAATTTCTAAATTTGATCCCTTAACTCCATCATTTCCACAAGAGCCAGATGGTATGGAGCTCTAGCAATCGACCGAGTTCCCAGCGCTAAATCAATCACAAACTCGATCTCACGACTTGGAGGTAAACCCAGACGCTCCCAAAAAACGTCCACAAATTCTCTAACAACGAGAATAGAATCTAAGGAAACAACTATATCACTTGAAGTCTCCTCCGCAATACAATATAAGTTAGTGCTCGAACCTCCCTCCGAAAGTGGCATAGCCACTAGAAACATTTCTTGACCCGGAATGGCAAATACTATATTCATCCCATAATAATTTACCATAGCACGGTATCCCACCAACCAATCCACACCCAAAATAACATCATACCCTACCATATCCAAAACGATTAAATCAGCCTCAAAACGCAAATTACTAAGGTCTATTCCTAACCTTTTACAAACAAAGAATATAAGCGAACCATCACCCATGGAAGATTCCACACTAGTAAAGGTACTCTCCACAGACTTAATCAACCCCGTCGATTGAGTAAAATTTCTAGCAATAAACGAGTTCATTGCGCCCATATCAAATAACATACGACCCACATACCCATAAATGGGAAACTTACCCCCGATAGCTGGTGGTGCGGGTGGGGCTGGAGGAAGTAAAGCATCCTAAATATGATACACACGACCGTACTGATGTTTCCCCTATTATAGAGGAACGATTGGAATAGGCGTTTGTCGTGGTAGATGCGCCTGCTGATGCTGAGGACCCCCAGGAAACTATCCCCTGATCAACTGTGGACAAGCTTTCTTAAAGTGACCCGTTTCCCCACACTGAAAGTAGCAGCCCGCCATATTCTTCGGATAATGACCCCAATTATTTTTTTGAAACTATACCATGCCTTGGTCCGAATGGCCTCAGCTTGCTTGGCCTTGCTGGCCAACCTGCTGCTGCTGTTGGGCACCGTGACCGTGCCCAAAACCGCCTCCACCAAAATTAAAACCCCGAAAATGTTGTCTCTTGGATGAATCCCCCTACTAGGTCCCCATCTCTTTCTGTTTACCTCCCGACTCTTGTTATGAGGGTAGTGCTCCCCTGGCACCATTACCTCCTTGGTTACTAACTTTACCCGAAACCAAAATTTTCTTACTCCCTTTCACATGCAGACTGTGATCTTGGCAATGAAGCAGGGTTGCATTCATCACGTCACCAAACATTTGCAAAGAGGGATTTCCCAACAAGTGTTTCCATATCCTCCAATGAAAACCATCAATAAACTTCGATATTCTCCTTTCCTCTGGAATTACTTCATCCGGTACAAAGCTCTCTAGACGAGTAAATTCCTCTTCATACTCCGCAACTGACCATTTCCCTTGTACCACATCCTGGAGTTTCCTCCTCATCTCTTTTTGGACTGGGGGAGGAAAATACTTCGGATCAAACAAAACCCAAAAGTACGATATAGACATGGTATCCCTATGCTCCGGTGTGGTCACCGACTCCCACCAGTGTAAAGCTGCTCTTACTAGTTTGAAAGTGGAAAGGATCTATTTCCATTCCCCGCTACACTGTACCATTAGGAGATGACGTTGCATATCTTTCTTCCACTGGTTTGATACAATCAAGTCAGCACCATCCTGCAATTCTGGGGGGTGACCTTTTAGGAAATATTCTCTTACTCTCTCCCATGGGGAGGGTCCCGCAAGGGCTTGCACCTCCGGTACTACCAATTATTGGGCCTGAGGAAACTGTTGAGCCATACCAATTATTATAGCATTGACTGCCTGGGCGACGATGTTAGCCACCTCCGCTGCATTAATCGATCCTTGTGGTGGTGGGGGTTCTACACCATCTTCTACAACTCGATTTCTCTTTGCTGGGCTACCTCTTCTAGGTGACATCTGAGACGAAGAAACAACTGAATCAGAATACAATTTAAAACAATTTATCTTTGCAGAAGATCGCAAGCATACATAAACAAAATAGTCCTAACAATAGGACTCTATATCAAAGAAAACTACGGTAAAATGTGATAAGTCCATATAGATCTTAAGGAATCTAGAACCTGATGCTCTGATACCATCTGTGACACCCCGCTTATTAAAATAAGAGTTTTCCAGCCCGATACTCCAATAAATACAAGAATCATAGATGGTCCATTCTTAGCATCACTGTCGTGAAAATAATAATATGAGATAACCACCAACTATTTTAGAAAACGGATGTCAAATTAAATTGTAAGTTTAAAGAAAACCATTTAGACAATCAAATTTGAAAAGTGGGTGGATATAAATAAAGACAAATAATAGTTTAAGAATCATTCACAACATAATGACCGAATAAGCTGTCCGTTAAAAGACCAATACAAACGTTTACACCGAGTATTACAAATAAATATCATAGTATATAAGCAAGTACAAAACTTGGGAAACAAGCCCGAATGTGTAGACTAGTCATAACTAGAGTGTACAAAAGATTGATGCGTCTATCACAAAAGTTGTTTAACATCCACAAAAATGCCATAGCCCCTGGACACTAGGAAGGAAGGATCAACATGAGCGTCCTTGCGGCGGAGCACGTGGGCGTAAATGGAATCCATACAAAACAAAGAGATATAAACGGGTCAGGGCCCAATTTGATATGATATACATGTGAATAAAATGCATGAAAAATCATAATCAAGCTTAACTCCTGCTACACAATAAGAATAATCCTCACCTCTCATCTAAATGCACAACCTAGTGCAGTGTCATTTATAATGATAACTATTCATCAATGCAAGAGAAATAACTCAATTTCAACTTAATAAGCTTACGTTTTAGTTTTGTACAATATAACTTCACAAGTCCATTCCTCATTAGAAAACTTATTCCAAACAATTGATTTATAAAATGCTTTACCCATTTATAAATGTCACATTCATGAGAATAGTTATAATCACAATATAAAGATTCTAAGACCATCCTTCCGGGAGTCATCCAACTGGCTGCGCCCCAAAATAACTATCATCTTTCAGGGCCTATAACCAAGACCACCTGGGCATGCTAAATCACGTCGCGTGGGAAGCGGCCATATACCTTTGACAGTGAGTCATAACCATACCCGAAATTACCTCACATCGAATAAAATAACATCACAATATAACCACCAGTCCTATGGACGAGGACTATATTCACCATACATTCACTAGCCATTGAACTTCACCTCATTCGCATAACCTCCCTTATGATAGGATTTAGACAGGTATGTATATGAAAATCAATAATCACAAGATTTGCCAATGAAATGTAAATTACATTATATCTGGAGCCATAATGGTTTAATGGCATAAACTATAAACCACAACGCTTAATTGTCCCCATACTAACTCCCAAGAGTTGAATACAACATCATAGGCCACTAAGTGTAATTTACCTCATCCAAGTCTCTAAAGGTCCAATACCATATATCCCTACCATCCCCTAGACCTATACTATCTCATTAAATGAAATGAACACTTACAACCATCTACATTTTATTCTATTAATGAATCCCCGACATAAGCCCGAACACCCCTTTACTAACTTAGGATATCGATTCCCCTATTACGAGATGCTAATACTATAGTTTTACTTCATGCAAGAAGGTTCCTAGGACTAACCTTAAAAGAAAGGAACTAAAGAAAATTAAAGTTTTTTGGGTGAAAAACAGGGGACCGGCCCCTAACCCCCGGTCGACCGCATTTTCAGAATTTGGCCTTGTAAAAGAAGCAATAAGATCCTCCCCCAAGGCCTGGTCGACCGGTCGTTAGACCGTGATCGACCGCGCTTTCTAAATATGACTATCGAGATAAGTAGAAAACCTTTCTCTTGAGGCTCGATCGACCGGAATCTGGACTGCGGTCGACCGATCATACCAGATCCCATGGACAAAACCCATTTTTCTCATACCAAGCCTAAACCTCTAACCCTAATTTCTTCCCATCTCACAACCCCATCAACTAACAACCTCACCCCCAACATTTCTATATAATAACATACCCATATATTCAACTCAAATCATATAAACATCAAAATCTAAGGGTTAACCACCAAAATTCATCAAAAAACACAATTTTTTCAATTCTCCAAATACCCAACTATCAATACAAATTATCCACACTAAATAATACATTTGCAAGTTAGAAACTTACCTTAGGGTTGTAGTCTCGGATTATCTTCCGGTAGCAACAAATCCCAAGCTCAAATCTTCAATTCTCTTCCTTTTCTCTCCTTTTCTCCCAATCTCTCTCTCTCTCTCTCTCTCTCTCTCTCTCTCTCTAGGTTTAGAAGACATAAATGAGAATAAATTTTGTTGAAAGACTTAAATGCACATTAACTCTATATTCTAACTTTAAATGTTACTACACCATTAATATGACTCGTAACAACATAATTAAGTCATAACCGGTCAAAAGTACCCGAAACCCAAAAATACAACATGGTACTTATTTTGACTATTTCAACCATTTTCGGACTAACCGCGCCCTCTAAATTGGCATCCGGGATAACATAAATTATTTCATGTTCCAACATCATTTTATTTATCAATAATGATTCAATTGGAATATAAGCCATACCCGTCGCTTATGGCGCAACGACGCAATAAAACATAATATGATGCTATTTACATTCACTTAACAGTAAATATTATCTCTTAAATCAATTAAAATAATATTTACTCCAACTTCCTTTATTTTATATAATTAACCCTTACAGCAAATTAATATAAAAATAATTATGCAAAAATAATGGGTATTACATGTATTCAGATCTAATCATTTTCATAATTAAATCATTTTTAGAACATCAAAGGGATTAGAAATCTCCCATGTTGAGTTAAAGTAAGAGGTAGAATACCTCTATGAACTTTTCTACCTATGTGGACTTTAAATTCTTTACATGAGTATGTAGGATCACTCGGGCCACTTTTCAAGTGAACAAGCCCAATTTTATACACATTAATCATTTGTCTATACCACCTACAAACATCTTAAATTGTACTACACAACTTAATAACACACTAACTATTTTAATATTATCATTTCTTTTATATGTAACATACTTAATAATAATACACATCTAAATTTGAGACTAAAAGGGAAGAGAGGGTTCCTAACGCCCTCCTACTCTGTAACCTTGTCTCGAACTTTGACTTCTGGTTAAAACACACTGAGTACTTTGCATCACCAGGTCTCTATGGAGGCCCACCCATTCTTTTTTAAGTTTTGTGAAAAATAGACTGGTGACTCCTTATTGCAAGATAGAATGAAGTGATGATGACACATCATCTCAAACAATCCCTTCTTTACACGTCCACGGATGTAGGGGAGAGCCTCATCGAAGAATCATGGTCCTACATTGTCTTCCAGATATTTCTCATGTTAAATATATTGAATTGATTAATAATGCATAGTTTTTCCTTTTCAGTCATATATCAACGACGAACACTAAGTCACTAAAATTTTGATGGCCGTATTTACAAATTCGTCACCAATTGCATATAATTATATGTTTAGTAGGAAAATTATTTTTCGTTACCAATGGATACTATTTGCAATGAGATTTTATTATTTAAGAATATATTTACCAAAACATTAGATTGTTTTAGTAAAACTACTATCGTTAAAAACCACGGTTGTCACAAAACACCACTAATGATGTATTACTTTTTGTAATAACCATGATGTTGTCATGTCCATACCTACATTCTCATCCCTCGCCCTCTTTTTTCTACTCCCATCTTCATTATTCACACAAGTCATAATTTAAATTTCTAAAATAAGTTTAAATCTTCAATTTACGCGGGGAACATCTTCTCCATCAAAATTTTATTTTCTTATTCAATGAAGTAAATATTTAATTTAAACACTTTAATATTAATGTTGTTGAAAGGTTTTGTAAATATTACATATATTACTTAAACACTTATTTTACTTAGGGATGGCACCCGCTCCGTCGGGTTTTCGTCCCGCCCCACGGGGGTTTAAGAACCTATTTAAAATAAACGAGGTGGGTATGGGTTTAAAAAAATCCGTTAATTAAACGAGGTGGGTTTGGGTTTACTATATATAAGCATAACCCTGAAGCACCCTATATCCTTGACTTACTTAAGTCTATACTATATAGGTGCTCATCTAGTTTGGAAATTATGACAAAATTTGAGTCCCATCCCTAGTTACCAAAGAAACCTCATACTCAACTTGATGCCTCTATAAATTCTTAAAGGTTGCTCACCAACACCACACACTAGGACTGCATACATACATCATATCTTGCTATAATTGGTTGTGTGTGAGTTAATTCCCGTGAAATTGATTTTCTATTATTTTTGGGAATTTTTAAATAATTTCTAAGAATTTAAAATGATTTTTTGAAATTAAAATTAATGGTTTTCAAACCTTTGGGGCTAGTTTATAATATGTATTTATATATTAAAATCTGGTTAGGTAGAGACTGAAAATGCTTGAGAATATTGTGGGTGCAATTTCTATTTTTAACTCTTCAAAAACATGCGTTTTACACACCATCTCAGCCTTACACGTGTTGCCTTTATAACAGCCAGATATGTGTTTTCTTGCTCTCGCATCCTTAAGACTCACTGTGCACCATTGGATCATTCTAATCAACAATATACATGTGTTTTCTATTAATCCATGTGTTTGATTTTGAACTAATCAAATCTGTTTTAAATGCGGTGGCTTGGTAGCCCTTAGATTGACTTCGAATCAATCATGTTCGTTCATTTACCATCGATCTTCCAGATCCTTCTTTTCTCAGTATATAAGGAGACTTCTTAATCAATTTTGTAACTTTTTGTCATTTTAACCTCTGAGGGAAAAGAGAGAGAGGAGAGAGAGAGAGAGAGAGTTTGAAAAGTTTTTACAAACCCTAACTGAAACTTCAAACCAAATCCAAACCAGAAAATCTTTTCCTGAGTGTTTATAGTTCGACATTTGTGAATTCTCATCCTCTACTGTCTTATATCTCTTTGCCAACTTAATCACGTTGATTAAGTCTCTTTTTCTTTGTATAGAAATTTAAGATTTGATTTCTGTAATACATATCACTTAGTTATTTGCTAGATCTGATTTCTTGTTTCGAGAAATCTATTTTTGTTGGTTGTTTTCAAAATAAATGTTGTTTTCAAACCCTAAACAAACAATACCCTTTCTAATTTTAACTTACTCAAATTGTAAGATTTAGATCTAGTTTTGAGATCTTGATTGGGGTTTTCACTTTCATAATTATTTCACGGTTTATGAAATAAGTAAATATTTTCAAATAAATAAAGTGTATAGGATCTTCGATAGTTTGTATAGAAATATTCTTTCTTGATCTGCAGTTATTTGAAAGATCCAAAGTCTGACTTATTTGACTAAGATGATTTTAGAAACCATTGCATCTTGAGATTTGTTTGTAAGTTGTTAATCATATTATCTGTAATTAAGTGTGTGTGAGTTGCATGCATGAGTTTAGAACACTACAACACATACACATTCACACTACTACACTGAAAAGTGTTGGAGTTGAGATATTGGACTTTTACAGTCAACGTAAAGCTAAAAGGAGCAAAGTTAGGAAGATGGGAGAACATCAGAACCTTAGGAGAAGTCAGAACATGCTAGAGGAGTTGGTGCATTTATGAACTTAGATTAGGTTTGATCATGTGTCTTGATTGCTATATAGTTTGTAATCTATTACTCATTTTTAGTGGAATTTTTACTTTTGTAGCGTATAAGTCACCGTGGATGTTTCCCCAATTGGGTGACGTTTTACCACGTTAAAATTACTTGTGTACACTTCCTTTTCTTCTCATCCCTGTCTTAAAGCTGGGTTGGTTTAATTTTTTTACACATTTTGTTTTTAAAAACTGGTAAACCTATAACTAAAATCACTCGTTCATAACTGTTTTACACATCTTGTGTTTAAAAAATTGTTTTAATAAAGAGTTTGTTCAATAAACTGTTCGGAGCCATTTCGATAGTTTAATCTTGTATTAAACAACTTAAGTGGTACTTTTTCAATTTGTATCAGAGCTTTAGTTTCTTAAAAATTCTTTAGATCTTGTGTTTTTGAAATTATTTTCTCAAAGAAAATTATGGACAAGAAATTTGAAAGACTGGGTAACCTGTCCAGACCCCCTCTCTTTGATGGAATCAACTTCCCTTACTAGAAGGTAAGGATGTTGGCATTTATCCAAGGGACTTTGGGAGATGATGTCTGGGAAGTTATTGAAAATGTTTACACCTTTCCTACTAAACCAGCCGCTGAAGGAAGTACTGTGAGGATTAGAAAGTTACTAAGTGAATTCACTAAAGAAGAGAAACATGTTTCACTTAATAACAATAAAGGCAAATGCCATATTCATGTCTATTAATGAACACAAATTTAAGAAGTTATCTTTCTAATCTACCTCTAAAGAAGCATGGGACACCCTAGTGACTGCTCATGAGGGTGATACTAGAGTTAAAGTTGCTAAAACTCAAATGTTAATCCAACAGTATAACTCCTTGATCATGACTGAGACTGAGGCATTTGATGACTTCTATATTAGACGGACAGACATTGTGACCAAATTGCATGATAATGGGATTGTTTATGATATAAGGAAATTGTTTATAAAATACTAAGATCACTTTCACAAAAATTTGATAATAAGAGATATGCAATTAAGGAGATGGATGATCAAAATCTTACACCTGAATTCCTCAGTAGCAAATTGAGAACTGTGAAAATGGAATTAAAATTTAAAAAATAATTATCCCAGTCCCAAAAGAGACAATCTACCTTTAATCTTGTTTTATTATCTAATTTGACCACACTTGAATTTATCATACCTAACATTGACTGAAACTCTGATGAGGGCCGTAATTTAGATACTTTGGATAATCAGATTGCCTTAATGTCTAAATAGTTTAAGAAAATTGTGAGCTTTTAAAATATAATAGCAAAAAGACAAGGTAAAACTACTTATCCAAATCAATCTAATAACATGCCTTATGAGAGAAGATAAGACAAATACCAGTCTGATAATCACAAGAGACCTGAGAAAGACCTTAAGAATGTTGAATGCTATAGATGTGGAAAGCTAGGACACATGGATAGTGAGTGTAGAGTTAACTTAGACCAAATTCACAAACATAATAGGGATCATTTAAGCAAGACTTGGGATGACTCAAGTGATTCTGAAAATGATGAACCTGAGTCATCTAAAAATTCTGACCCTTCATATCATTCTTTGCTAAGATAATCTATAATGATGCTGAGGAATCTGATCATACCATGACCGATAGTATTCTTACTGGTTTATCTGCTTTATTGCTTGAGAATGTTGATAATTCTTTAAATGTCGTGCATGTAAGTCAAAGGGAACGTTCTATTGTTGATGTCAATGGCTGTGTGAGTTCTAAAAATGAACCTCTAGGGGTCACTACACATTGCACACTTAGCGACTCCGAAAATGACGACCTTCCTGACATTCACACACTGTACACAAAAACTATCAAGAAAAGCACTAGGCTTGAAAAAACTAGCAAGGATCTTACCCAGAAGATAGAAACCTTAAGTATGAGGATAAAATAAAATGCTAAAGAGTATACTACCCAATGTCTAACTCATGAGAATGAAACTAAAAATTTTGAAAAAAAAATGAAAGAGTTATCTAACTCTAATGAAATTCTGGAAAAGAAATACAAAGGAACGTTGTTATAATTGGAACAAATAAAAGAGAAAACAACCACAGTCTTCAAAACAATCGCAAAATTAGAAAACAATTCTAAGTGTTTTGAAGATTGTGTAGCTGAAAGCAAAACCAATTCTGATGACAGAACTGGAATAGGTCTTTGTCCCAATTTTAAGACACAAACTAAAAACTTTAAAACCATAAAATTTGTGTCTGGTGGCAAAAGACCTATTGAAAGTTGTCCAGATTTTCAAGTTTAAAAAAATGATTTTGATAAAAATCAACTGAAGTTACACATTGGTGAATCAAGCTACTCTAAGCATAATGTTGAACAAAAGATCAAATATGTCTGCCATCCTATTCGACAAGAAGATTTGATGTTTCATCCTGTGCCACCTAGGAATAAGACTAGAGTTCAAAACCTAGACAAGCCCTTGAATAATACCTTTCCCAAGGTCATGAGTTCAACATGCCATCTTTGCTGCTCCTATTGTGATGTCTATGGACATTCCTTAGATGGTTGCTATTCCAAACGTCTATTTAATCTAGTCTATAACTATCATGTTTACCAAAACTTCAACTATTCGAAGAGAATCCGAAATAATTATGTCCTTCCTATACAGCCAGATAAAAACTCTCACTATCGTTATATAAGGAAAATGACTAATACTAAAAAATAATCTACAAGAAGGAATCCTAGATTCTATTCTAGACCAATTGATCCAACTGTTTATAAAAAGAATAAAATTGCTCAAAAATCTTTTAAATAAAAAGGCAGAAGCTTGCAAGTTTGATCAAATACGAGATAATAAGCACAAATGAAAAATTAGAGCAATTTTGATTAGAAAAGATGATCTATTACCCCAGTTAAAATGCAACATAGTGATCAGTACTTTTAGTACTGAACACACTACAACTGGATGGTACTTAAACTCAGGGTGTTCCAAATATATGACCAGGGATGATTCCAAACTCTCAAACAAAACTAACTTTTCTGGAGGAAAAGTCTTGTTTGGAGATGGTGTATCAACTCATATCATTAGTAAAGGAACACTTCATGAAGAAGGATTACCCATTCTTGAGAATGTTCTCTTGGTAAAATGACTTAAAGCCAATTTACTAAGTATATCATAGTTTTGTGACTCGAACCATACTATCACTTTTTTCAAAGAACAATTGTAAAATTTTAAGTGAAAAAGGTGATTGCATTATTACAGGACTCCGTACTCCAGATAACTGTTACATAGTCAATCCAAGTACAGAGGTCTGTAACATTTCCATAATGGATGACAATGAGATATGACATAATAGGTTGGGTCATATTAACTATGATAACCTTGGCAAATTATGCTCCCATGAGATAGTTAGAGGTCTTCCCATAATCAAACCAATT
The DNA here is from genome assembly GCA_949130495.1 of Sambucus nigra. Classification (NCBI taxonomy): domain Eukaryota; kingdom Viridiplantae; phylum Streptophyta; class Magnoliopsida; order Dipsacales; family Adoxaceae; genus Sambucus; species Sambucus nigra. Next base: position 505,164,481 of record OX422214.1, on the reverse strand, counting down.
TCAAACATTGTTTGTGGTCCATTTCAAGAAGGAAAAATTGTCAAGGCTCCCCATAAGAAAGTTAAAGTTATATCCACAAACCTCTCGAACTCATCCATATGGACCTAATGGGTCCCTCTCGTACTGTTAGTCTTTGTAGAAACAGTTACATCCTTGTTATGGTTTATGATATCACTCAATTTACCTGGGTTGCCTTCTTAAAACATAAATCAGAAACCTTTCAAAAGTTTTTGAAAATCCTAGTTCGTATAGAAAACGAAAAGGACACCCAAGTAGATAGAATTCGTAGTGATAGAGGAGGAGAATTCGTAGATTCAGGATCGTAGAATATTGTGACTATAATAGTAGCAAACATGAATTTAGTGCTCCTAAGACACCTCAAAAAAATTGGATTGCTGAGTATAAAAATCACACTCTTTAAGAAATGGCCTATGTGATGATTCATGCAAAAAATCTACCAAAATATTTTTGGGAAGAATCCATTCATATTGCCTGTCATATAATCAATCGCGTCTGCTTAAGGACGAATACCAAACAAACATCTTATGATCTTTAGTATGGAAAGAAACCTAACCTAAAATACTTTAGAACCTTTGGTAGTACCTATTATGTCTGTAAAGATAAAAGATTTGTCTAAATTTGAAACTAGAGGTGATAAATATATCTTCTTAGGATATTGTCCAAACAGTAGATCCTATCGTGTCTATAATCTTCGTAGAAAAATTATGATGGAATCCATTAATGTGGTTGTAAGTGACACTAATGTAGAAAGTAAGACCAAAGATGCAATTATTGTGGAAGAGTCCGAAAGCATTTTAAATTATGACTCTCCAGAAATAGTTGAATCTTTACCAACTAAGACTCCTGATGTACCAAAATGGGTTTCCAAAGATCATCCTGTAGATAATTTAGTTGGTAATCCTACTGAGCCTATTCATACAAAATCTCAACTTTGTAACATTACCCACCCATTTTACATGTTTTTTGTCTCTTATTCAGCCCAAAAATGTAAATGAAGCCCTGAATGACACCTAGTGGATAAGTGTTATGCAAGAGGAACTTCTTCAATTTATAATTCATGATGTTTGGTATCTTCTACCCAGGCTTGAATATAAAAGGGTTATTGGCACACGTTGGATTTTAAAAACAAGACTGGTGAGTCCGGGATGAATATTAGGAATAAATCTAGATTAGTTGCCCAGGGCTACTCTAAGATTGAAGGAATAGATTTTGAGGAAACCTTTGCCCCTGTTATTCGCCTCGAATATGTTCATTTACTTTTTTCCATAGCTTGTCATTTTCATTTCACTTTATATCAAATGGATGTAAGTTAGCCTTCCTTAATGGAATTTTAACTGAGGAAACCTATTTGGAACAACCCAAAGGGTTTATAGACCCTCATCACCCAAATTATGTTTATCGTCTTAAAAAGGCTCATTATGGGTTAAAACAAGATCCTAGATCTTGGTATGAGTGTCTATCCACCTTTCTTTTAGATAATCAATTTAGGATAGAAGGAAATGACCAAACCCTGTTTGTCAAACATTTTGACAAAAAGACTATTTCTCAAGTATATGTTGACGATATTTTTGGTTCCACCTCCCCTTTAGAAGTTAAGCCCTTCTCTGACATTATGCATAAAGAGTTTCAGATGTCACTTATGGGAGAGTTACAATTCTTCTTAGGACTCCAAGTTAAACAGAATTCAGAAGGATTATTTCTATCGCAATCTAAATATGCTTCAAAGATTGTTAAAAAGTTTGTCCTAGAAACAACTAAAGACGCTAGGACTCCTATGAGTACCACTATCAAACTTTCTAAAGATGATAATGGCAAATATATTGATACCACCCTGTACCGTAGTATGACAGGACATTTACTTTATCTTACTGCCTCCCATCCTGACATCATGTACTCTATCTGCGCGTGTGCTCGATATCAAAATAATCCTAAAGAAATCCATCTCTTGTTCGTTAAAAGAATTATCAAATACATCAATGGCACTCTAAATATAGGACTTTGGTACACTAAAGACACCTCTGGTACTATAGTAGGATACACCGATGCTGATTGGGTCAGGTGTATCGATGATAGTAAAAGTACTTCAGGAGCGTGTTACTACATCGGTAACAACTTAGTAGGATAGAGTAGTAAGAAACAAAACTGCACTTCATTGTCAACGACCGAATTCGAATATATTGCAACAGGAAACTGTTGGTCTCAATTACTTTGTCTTAAACAAATGCTAAAAGATTATGGTATCACTGAAGATAAGTTACATCTCTATTGTGACAATAAAAGCACGATTAATATTTTTAAAAATCTTGCTCAGCACTCTCGTACTAAACATATTAAAATCAGATATCATTTCATACATGAGTTAGTTGAATCTAAGGATTTAGAAATAAATTATCTTCCTATTGAATTACAATTAGCGGATATATTCACTAAACCCTTAGATAATGCGCGTTTTGAATATTTATGCAAGTCGATTGGCATGATTTTTACAGAATGATGTTATTTGATTTATGACTTTTTTTCTTTGCCCTTTGTCCATTTGAGACAAAACGGGGGAGAAATTTGAGTCCCCTTGAACATTATTTTATATTCTCAACTAAAAACCTTGATCTTAGTTATCTTATTTTCAGTAATCAGTACTGTCAGTTGCAACAGAATGTTGTTAGGATATTGATTTGTATTTAGTTGAGTTATATAATTTTATCTTTCTAGGATATTGGGTAGAAAGAATTCTTTGTATATGAATAGGATTTTCTTATTTATTTTGTATCCTTACGAGTCCTCATTGACTCAAAGGAGTATTTGTCTCATATTTCTAAAGGGGGAGATTTAAGCACCCTATATCCTTGACTTACTTAAGTCTATACTATATATGTGCTCATCTAGTTTGGAAATTGTGACAAAATTTGAGTCACATCCCTAGTTACCTAAGAAACCTTAGAATTAACTTGATGCCTCTATAAGTTCTTAAAGGTTTCTCACCAACACCACACACTAGGACTGCATACATATATCATATCTTGCTATAATTGGTTGTGTGTGAGTTAATTCCCTTGAAATTAATTTTCTATTTTTTGGGGGAATTTTTAAATAAATTCTAAGAATCTAAAATGATTTTTTGAAATTAATATTAATGGTTTTAAAACCTTTGGGGCTAGTTTATAATTTGTGTTTATAAATTAAAACTTAGTTGGGTAGAAACCGAAAGCGCATGACAATATTATGGGTGCAATTTCTATTTTTAACTCTTAAAAACACACGTTTTATAATGCATCTCAACCTTACACGTGTTGCCTTTATAATGACCAGATATGTGTTTTCTTGCTCTCACAATCTTAAGACTCACTCTGCACCATTGGATCATTCTAATCAACGATCTGCACGTGTTTTCTCTTAATCCCTGTGTTTCATTTTGAACCAATCAAATCTTTTTTAAATACGGTGTCTTGGTAGCCTTTAGATTGACTTTGAATCAATCATGTTCGTTCATGCACCCTCGATCTTCCAGATCCTTCTTCTCTCATTATATAAGGAGACTTCGTATTCAATTTTGTAACTTTTTGTCATTTTAACCTCTGAGAGAAAAGAGAGAGAGAAGAGAGAGAAAGAGTTAGAGAGAGAGAGAGAGAGAGAGAGAGAGTTTGAAAAGTTTTTACAAACCCTAACTCAAACTTCAAACCAAATCCAAACCATAAAATCTTTTTTTGAGTGTTTATAATTCGACATTTGTGAATTTTGTTCCTCTACTGTCTTATATCTCTTTGCCAACTTAATCACGTTGATTAAGTCTCTACTTCTTTGTATAGAAATTTAAGATTTGATTTCTGTAATAAAAATCACTTAGTTATTTGCTAGATCTGATTTCTTATTTTGAGAAATCTATTTTTGTTGGTTGTTTTCAAAATAAATGTTGTTTTCAAACCCTAAACAAACAATACCCATTATGATTTCAACTTACTCAAACTGTAAGATTTAGATCTAGTTTTGAGATCTTGATTAGGGTTTTCACTTTCATAATTATTTTACGGTTTGTGAAATAAGTAAATATTTTCAAATAAATAAAGTTTATAGGATCTTGGCTAGTTTGTATAGCATGATTCTTTCTTGATCTGCAGTTATTTGAAAGATCCAAAGTCTAACTTATTTGATTAAGATGATTTTAGAAACGCTTGCATCTTTAGATCTGTTTGTAAGTTGTTAGTCATATTGTCTGTAATTAAGTGTGTGTGAGCTGCATGCATGAGTTTAGAACATACAACACATACACGTTCACACTACTACACTAAAAAATGTTGGAGTTGAGATATTGGACTTTTACAATCAACGTAAAGCTAAATGGAGCAAAGTTAGGAAGCTAGGAGAACATCAGCAACATCAGAACCTTAGGAGAAGTCAGAACATGCTAGAGGAGTGGTACTTTTCTGATCTTAGATTAGGTTTGATCGTGTGTCTTGATTTTTATATATCTTGTAATTTGTTACTCATTTTTAGTGGAATTTTTACTTTTGTGGCGTAGAGGTCACCGTGGATGTTTCTCCAATTGGGTGGGGCTTTACCACATTACACTTCCTTTTATTATCATCCCTTTCTTAAAGTTGTGTTGGTTTAATTTGTTTAAACATTTTGTTTTTCAAAAATGGTAAACCTGTAAATGAAATTACTCGTTCATAACTATTTTACACATATTGTGTTTAAAAATTTGTTTTAAGAAAAGAGTTTCATCAACAAACTGTTAGGATCCATTTAGATAGTTTAATCTTGTATTAAACAACTTAAGTGGTACTTTTTCAAACCCGTCCCACCCCACCCCATTTATTTTTTATATTTACTTTAATACCTTTATTCAATATATTATTTACACCAAAACCCTATATATAAAAAGTAATGTATGCAGTATGCAAGTTTCAATCCGCCCCGATAGGGTTTTTGACCCATCTAATGTTTATGGGGTGGGGGCAGATTTAGGGGGCTTACACTTAATTGGGTTGTGAGGCTAGTTAAATAAAACCGTCACGGGGCGAGTTCAAAAAATAGTCACAGGGAGGGTTTAGATTCAGTCAAATGCACCCCAAAACCGACCCGTTGCCATCCCTAATTTTACTCTTCATTGAAAGTAAATGTTAAGTACAAATATTTTTCTTATAGTGACGTTGAAATGAAAGTAAATATTTATTTGTCAACACTTCACTATATGTGAAGTTGAACGTTGTTGACAGTAGATATTTACATTCGAAATTTTACTATGAAAATGATAATTTAAGTGTATGCGAAATTTAAACACTATTATCAACAAAATTGAATGTTAATATTTACTTTTAACACCTTACCTTCAATATCACACTAATCAGAATCATTCACCATCTTTTTTTCATGTGATGTAACTTTTGAGTTATGTATTATATTTATATTCTTCACATACACTAGGTAAATAAAATAATTGGAAAAACCATTATAACAGTAGAGGATATGGGCAATGTTTAGATGATGGGCAAATGTCTTGTTATAGATAATGGTGGTGAGGGGCGAAAGCAATAGTGATGTATGCTAGTTACAATTTCCACAATTGTGTGTGTGTGTATGATATATATATATATATACTAGGGTATGCCCGTGCCTGAAGGCACGCTGATAATCGCAAAATGGCAAAAAATTTCATAGTACGTAATTGCAAGAAGGAAAAATTTTCGTTTGCCAAGAAAACAAAATGTAATTTTAAAAAAATTGGACGTAATAACCTTGTTTTATAGGACTAACCACCATTCTTAACAAATAAAAAATAGTCCAACAACATTCAAATAGTCTAAATTCATCACTCGAATTCACATTGTGCCTCAAATTAACAATGTGTCAATTCAAAAAAATCGGGCATAATCTCCTTTGTATATTGGACTACCCACCCTGGTTAAGGGGTAACAACCAATCGTACAATATTTAAAATGTTCAAACAAATCCAACACAAATTTTTAATCTACCTATATACAGAGCATTTGTGACAATTTATTAACAAACCAACACAAACATGACCTATACATTTCTTGGTCTACGTTTTAAGCACTAATAATAACTCAACTACTTATTCAGTTCAACATCAAGCCCTTTGTTGGAATATGCATAACGCTTCTCCTTATAAAAATCTCTATAATGGATGAAAATATGTGGAGACAACCCTTATAGCTGCATTTTATCCTCTCAAATGTAGCCCCATTTGCATCATGAGTTCTTAGATATCGTTTCATGTTCTTTTTTAGCTGCTTAGTCCAACATTTCTCTCAGGTAATGTGACTGTGTCATGACTGAACATATGTGCCTTAATAACGAACATAGCAAGGAAAACCATATTTATTAAATCTGCAAAACAAATCACAAAACAAAAATGAATTAGGTCACATTCGAGCATCAATGCGTTCATGTTTTTAATGAAAAATATTCAAGTATCAATGCACTTCAGCATAGTGTTAAACGTACATCTTTGATGAGGTCTTATGAAGAAGATCTATTGGAATCCTCATAATAGTACATCTGGTTTACCTTAATAATGGTGCCAGTGTAGTCGAACATTAAAACTCACCATTTTTATTGAGGCCTTCCAAGAAGTCGTGAAAATTACCCAACCTCGTAAACGAAGACAACAAATTACAAATAAACAAATATATAAATACATCATAAGAAAAGTATCTTGAACCTGTATAAATATATAAATACATCATAAGAAAAGTATTTGGAACAAATATAAATACAACGATAGTGAAGCATTGCAACCCCCACCATAAAGCTTATACATGTTCATCGGCAATAATCTTTCATCCAAAAGTCGTAATCTATCATCACAGCAATACTTCACTGGAGGAAATAGTGAAGAGAGCGTGAAACGATCACATGGTACTGGGCTGTCTTCTACAGCGTGAAATGATCAGATGGTACTGGGTTGTCTTCTACAGCGACATGATGTACGCAGCTTTCTTTATCAGTTTGGCGAGGACCAGGTTTTCCAAAACACATTAAACCCCAGGTTTTCCAGCACGTGTACTAACGGTTTAATAGCAATCATTTCGTGTTAAAATCAGAAACAATCCGACAACAATGTTTTGGATAAAAAGAAAGTAGAAGGAGTCAACAATGAAAATATTTTCCCAGTCCAACACCAATGAGGAATGACCAGGTTTTCCAAAACAAATTAAACCCCAAAACACATTATTCTGATTTTCTCCAAAACACATTTAACCCCAAAATATGTTAGATCTCGGCTGCACATATCAGTTGAGACCTTTATACTGCATGAGATGTAATGATACCTTTAACTGAGTAATAATTAACATGAATCCACCTGTTATTCAATCTCAAGTGAATGGAAGAAGTCTCAGAGATCCCAAGTTCATTACTGAAAAATGAGCAAAATAGAAGATACAAACTCACCTGTAGAGAAAATATGCTGACTAGTTTCCAAATTAGGAGAATTTGGACAACATTTTCATTTGGAATATAGACTAACTCAATGTTTAATAATCTAATCATCAACTGGAATAAGCCTATGGAAAAGTCTCCCCATGAAAATTGATATTTTAAATGGTATGTTTTGGTGCCAAATATGGGAATTAGAGAAAAGATGGATACCTCTACTTCTATTCCCATGAAGATTTAATATAGAATGAACCATAGGATTTGAGATCCCAAACTGCTGTATACATCAAGGGCGGTGGTGTAAGAGAATGGCCCCATACCTAATTAGGCTTGAATCTAAAAAAAATAAACATCAAAACACAAACAAAAAATTAGATATACAAAAAGTTAGTTTGAACCAAAATAAAAACACAAAGTTCCAATTAGAGGGAGATAATGTATACCTGATTATGTTTCAATCTGGAAAAAAAACATAAACATCAAAACACACACAAAAATTAGATCTACAATAAATACCCAAAAGAAAATATAAGAAAAAATAATAAAGGAAGGCATACCTTAGTTGCAGCTTCTATCACAATGCAACAAATCGGATCTACATCCATCTTAGTTGCAGCTTCTAGACTTGACCTGACTTGAACTGGTCACTTCCAATAAATATAGAAAAATATTCTCTCCAACCTTGTTGGTAAGAGAGTTTTTCTTCTACATTTTTCTGTACAGAGTTTGAAGCAGGCGTAAATAGCACTCCATGATTAAGGAGATGTTTGATGAGACGATTAGCACCAGGTAGTGGTCTGGATTACATCCATTTTCCATGATAGATGGGCATGATTTCTTGAGTAAATTGATTTGGTGTAATTGGAAGTTCATAGTATTTAACTATTGTAATTGCTCTGTCCTTATGAATCATCCCCAATCCTCTTGCATTATCACTGCTCAGGGAAGTGTTACTTGGGGAGATTTATTTATTTTGCAGTTTTAAATGCACCTGCTCACTGCTCAGGGAAGTGTTCCAGATTTATTTCTTTTCCAGTTTTATTGCAATAAGAACATATATGGCTTAAGGGAAAATCCTTCATTCTTCTGTAACATTTTGAGACTATATGACCAAATTTCCAACAGAGTTGACACTGGCTTGTTATTGTTCCAAGATTACCTGCCACCTCTATTGCCATTATTGTTGTTGAATCCTCTATTATTTCCATTAAAACCACCATGAAGAGTTGCAAATCCACCATTAAAATATACATATCCAATCACATAAAAACATACCAAACACAATAAGCAAGAAAATTATGCATCAGTAATCATATATCATAACAGAAATAATTAAAAAGCGAGAGTCAAAGATATATATATTTATATACACACACACACAACTAACTCATCAGTGTGTAGTTTCAACACCCTTAATTACATACACCATTATTTACTTGAAAGTATATGTTGAAGAGATGATCATAAGGGAGCCCTCGGATTCTATTGATGTGTGTTTGTGCGGTGCAACAATGGGTGTCTCGATTATATCCACTCTTAAGCAGCCGCCTATCAATCTTTTGATGTATCCCATGGACTATGAGGATGGATTTTACTTGAACTGTAAGTGAATTGTAATTTAAAAATAGTCCAAGAATTATAAATGAACTATAAGTTAAAAATATTTGTAAATGAACTATAAGTTAAAAAAATCAGTTAATGAGGTGGAAGAGAGAGTTAGACAGAACAATACCTTGTATTAGGCGGTGCCATTCATTTTTTTTATGTGGCTTCTTGTAAGACTTAACAACCCACCTTTTTCTTCTGCGGTGGGACTTCAGCTTGCAACCATCTTCCATTCCACGTGTCTTCCGCATGGTGATTGAACAAAGAGGCTCTACGATGGCAGTTAAAGGGTAGATAAATGAACACATTATGCGGAAGTTGAATTTGGGATTCGGTTCTATATAAAATTGCAGATCAACATACAACTGCTACTCCTTTCACATTCTCAAACCACACTAATACACATAAGTTCTACGAGAAAACATTAATATAATTTGTCAATACATGAACCAATACATGAACCAATATGCATAATATTTATTCTTGTTATAACTTGCCAATTCACTATCTAAGATATTAAAAATGTTATACCACTTTTTATCAGAATTACCTCTCAAAATTTATTAGGTCTGCCCATTACGTGTCCAAACCAAAAGAAAAAAAATATATATATATATAGTAAATTTAAAGCCCGATATTGTATCTTGATGTGGAAATATTCCATACTAAACAGATAAAGTAAATACCCAATTTCATGGCCTCGTTATAATACATGTTATAATAACGAAAGAGTATCAATAAACATATGTAAAGTTTTATCATACAGGTCCTGTGTGTGCGAGTACTTTAACATTGGGATTATGATATCAAACACTTAAATGAATAATGAAAGTACAACTTGGTTTCTTTAAGTTATCGATGAATGATTAATATTTCATTGAGGCTTATCACGAATTGCAATACCAATATATGAATGTAAAATATTCAAATAAGGAGATAAGTTAGAGCCCAAATAATAAGTCTTTTCAATATTTACAAACCAAGTTAGTTAAAAATATTATAGTGCATGTAACAACCATTTGAAAACGGTGTCTATGTGCGAAGAACAACAAAACAGAAAAAATGCAACAAAATAAACTATGACCCCGGAGGAATTTCTCCTCAATGACATACAAAAGTGAGACAGAGCAAACGATGGTCGATACCTTTCGCAGAATCTTGAATTTGGGTGCCCTATTCAAAATTCAAAAACCAACTACAATTGATTCCTTGAATGCGCACATTGATTAGGGACCTGAAACAAAGCAAACATGGGTTGAATATTCCCGATCCACATATATTATTCCAGCACATCAATTTTTAGACATTGATTAGTAGAATGAACTAACATTTTAAGGAATGATTAGCCAAATGAACATAACAGTAAAAAAAACATTTAGGAACCCTAATTTTCTAGACTAATTCGTGTCGGTGGTGTCGTAATTTTTGTGTTGTGTTCATATCTATATGGTGTTACCATTTGAGTTTAAAAACTCATAACATCATAAGAATTACAAAAACATCTAAAATTGCGGAAAATGTCACTATTAGCAAAAAAAATTGTGTTAATCTTACCGACCACCATTCCCAAATTTAGCGTAGGGTATGGGGAGCCCGACATATAAAAAAGGGATCCAAACTCACACACACATCATGAAAAAATAATCAAACAACCTCCTTAGAGTATAATAAACAAATAATCAAACAGCCTTCTTGTGATACCCCATCATGAACAAATAACATACCTCTTTATAGACTGTGCCTTTGAGATTTTGAATCCAACCTGCAAAACAAATACCAATAAATCCTAAGAACTAATTGAACCATAATAATCATACCCAAGATATAAGACAAAGAATGAGTAATTAAGATGCCTTGAATACCGAATATCTGAACCAAAAATAATCTACCTGAAAGAAAAATTATTACAATCGAACCTAAACATAAAAAGTACAATGTTACTAGAAATATTTCAAGATTCTGAACCTAAACATTCAAAAAATAAACCAAAAACATAAATTCAAACCCAATATTATGAAACCTAAAACACACTTTCTATCATCATACCTAAGTAAACCCTAGATTTGTTGAGGAACCCAATTTCATATCTACTAAAATGCTTAAAACCCCAAATCTATGGATAACATGTCGAAGAAAGACAAAAGTATTGGTGGGGAGTATAGAGTTCTATGTCTGCATCATTGGAGCTTAAGTGGGTTTGGTGGGGGAGTATGGAGAGGGTGAGGGTTTCGCCGAGGTAGGGTGAATCGGGAGAGAGAAGAGAGTTTTGTGTGTGTTGTGGTTGGAGAAGAGTATGAGAGAGAGTCTAGTTTAGTTAAGTTTACTAATATATCCCCATTTTTGAATTTTGAAAGAAAGGGGGAAATAAATTATAGTGGGTTAAAAGAGGGGGAATCCAAATTTGTAAGGGATAAAATGGGTATTGCAGGAAAAAATGCATATTGATGACATCATCAACTAAGCTTATGACATACATCACTTTCCTACTTTATTATATATATATATATATATATATATATAGAGAGAGAGAGAGAGAGAGAGAGAGAGAGAGAGAGAGAGAGAGAGGGGGAGATAAGGGAGTTTTAGTTTTCAAAGGAGGTATTTTGAAAATTTCACTTATATGATTATATTTAAAACCTAGTTAGACTTACTAAGTGTGGAGAAAGTCCATGAAACAAAATTTGTCTTTGATAGGGGTGGAATTGAGTCGTGTCGAGCCAGGTTCCTAGTGGGTGATAAGCGAATCGTATCAAAGATAGCTTCACCCTTATACGATTCATTAACTAAATGGGTGATAAAATTTATTTCATACACAATTCATTTTCTTAACAGGTGGCATGACACGATCTATTTTATTAAATGAAACTTGTTAACCCGTTAACCCGACATGACCCGTTTCTTCATCACACATTTATAAACCATGAACTAACATTCTTTTACACCAGTTCAAGCATTTACGTTATGAAAATCTAATAAATTGATGTATTAAGATGGATTAAGTTAACAGAATTAAAAATGATTACGCCCAATACTTAGATTTTATTTCTCCATAAATTACCAAAAAAACTCCTATGATTAAATGGTTTGCATATCTTAATGGGTCACATGACCTGCAATTAGTTCTTTTGCTTAATGGGTATTATAAATATCTTTTGTGATATAAATAAAAAAAATTGTTTACTTAATGAGTTTAGTGGGTATACTTGTTTATCATTCGGACCTGCTAAGTATATACCCAAAATTGATTAAAGCATGTTGATTACGTGTCGTGTTAATGGACGGTGTCTTAAATTTCCAGTTTTAATCTTTAATCATTGAAACGATACTTGTATATAATAAACCATTACAGAAGGATCACCATATTATACACCTCACATGATCTTCTACTATTATAGTGTTAGGTAATTTGTAGGCAACATCATCGAAAATGATCTTAACTTACGACAAAAATATCTAAACAATTAAAAATATTATATTTTAATATTTAACCATATGGAATGTAATTTATATTATATTCTAAAGTGATTGTTGGAATGATCATCTTCTTGTCTCTCCTCTCTTAATTATAATTATTTTTTTTCATGAATTAGTTTTTAATCCTTTCCTAATTTTTTAGAGGATATTATGCTTACTAGCACCAAAGAGACCCTTAAGTGGCAACATAGATTTAGAGATTTATGTAAGAAATAACATATAATAAACATAATAAATAATTAAAAATTAATTAAAAATTTTAAGCAATGTAAAAGGTTTATTAGAAAAAAAGGAGAGAAGATTTTCTTCCTAGCGGGTTGGGAATCTTTTAAGTTGTGTAAGGGCTGGAAGTTGTCCAAGTATTTATTTTGTTTCAAGGAGTTAGGAAGGGGTCACAACTCTTCTGGATTTTTATCTAGAGGAGAGGTCTTATGGTCGAAGTGTTGAGGAAAAATTGGAGATTATACATGAAGAGATGGTGTTATAATAGAGAAATTATTTCTTGGACATGTTTTGTCAAAGAGGCTTTTTTGCAATCGAGGACAAAGATGGAGGAAGAAGAGTGTGATTTCTCATTCCATAGCTGGCGGTCATATGTGGGTGGGATTTTTTTGGGAGGCTTTCTTGAAAATAGAACCGGTAGTCCCGTGTTATAGTAGTCCAATGTAGCTCATAAAGGAGCCTTCATTTGTGAGGCAAAGCTTGGTTAATACCAAACTCAGCTTTTTGCAGGTTGCTTCAATAGAAAAATGTCCATCCGCAAAGCTGGAGATTTTAAACTCGGCAAAAACTCAATTTAATGTTATTGTAGAATCTCTTTCATGTCATACATGGTTGGCTTACTTCAAAAAAATGTGGGTTGGCCATATCGGAGGAGTGTTTGATGTACCACTGATGTGTGAGGCATTTTTCGGATGGATTAAAGAATGGTGGAAATTCTTTGGAGAAGTGGTAGTTAAAAAACACCCCAATAGCCCATTTCTCTTTATATTTGCATCGACTATTGATTTCAAGAGAATTTTGGAGGCAAAGAGGTGGGTTTTCAATGGGGAACCAATGTTTTTGGATAAATGACATCGATTGGGATGCGGCATTCTCTGATACAAGGAAAATATAAGTGGTGGATTAGAGTGGAGTGTTTTCCACTGCATGTTTGGGTGAGGAGATTTTCATGTTATCGAGGATTAGTGCCCGGATATTTTTTTGGGGAGGGGGGAATACGAACATAAGGGATGGAAGGGAACTCCGGTGAGAAACATTACTAGTCATAGATAGGTTATATTACCAGAGAGGGTGAAGGTGAAGATATGAGAGTGAGTTTTCTTTTTTCCATTAAGAGGGGATATACTAGTGTTAATTTCCTATAAGGAAGGAAGAATAAGTTAGTTGGGTGTGGGTTCAGGCGAAAGTCGGGGAAAGATAATGGGAGGATCTCAACAACAAATGTCAAATCATGTAGGTCGAAGATAAATTATAGTGAGAATATTTTCAATGGGACTGGTGGAGAGAGCATACGCGCTATTTGGATTATACGAATGCTCAGTCTAAGCCTAGGTTGTAAAGGGGATGTGCAATTGAATCGTGTGCGTTAACTCAGAAAGGTGGTAAGGAAGCTTCAAAGGTTGTTTTTTCTACTTCTTTTCCCTTTTTATGAAAAATGACTATGGAGATGGTAGAGTATTTACAATCATGTGATGGGTCTTTCATAGGAGAGCGCATGGTCTTACATTATGAGGCGAATAATATTGGTACAACTTACCAACACTTTGAAGGATTAGGCAATTGTAGGAGTACATGTTTTGATTTGGATGTAGTGGGAATAGATATGGGCATAGTGAATGGTCCGTGTGTTAACCTTTTGAGGATGGAGGCAAACCCAATTAAAAATGGTTGCGATGCACATACAGGTGAGATAGGCTGAGTTAAGTAAGGATGTATGAGTAAAAAAAATTGCCTCTCTCTAGCTTCTACTAAGATGTGTGTCCTTAAAAAACACAGATGAGTGAAGGGAGGGTTATTAAATTTTTTTGGGAGGATGTGGATTTCAACTTGAACAAGAAAGATAGTTTTTTTCTTTCAAGAGGCCCACCCAAGAAGGTGAAATTTGAATGAGCCATGTTAAAATCGAAGTGGAAAGTGAAAACAACATAAGGTGCCTATAAAGGGGTTCTAAATTTTAGTTGGAATGGGAGATTGCACAATTTATTCTGATAATAATACTTATCCAAATTTAATTTCCAAAGCAAAGATAACTTCATGTGGATAGATGATCGTGTGATAGGTGTTTGAGAGGAGGGAGTGATCCACTGTTTTAAAGTGGTTGAGTTGAGTGGGGAGAGTGGGGAGGAGGATCATACATCTGCCAATTGAGTTTTTGGGAATTAGGGGGTAAAAGATGAATGAGAGGGTTTGTGGTATAAAGGTGACAATCAATTCAGTGAGGTGAAATTTTTGTTGGAGAATTTCGTTAATTTGCAAAAAAATTATTTTAAGAAGATCGATAGATACCAATTTCATGGGGGACAACAGATGGGCAAAACCTAATAAGGGAGGGGGGAAGGGATCAATTTGACTTTCCAATAGGAGTTTTTTACCTGTGCGCATCAAAAGGGAATTTAGGAGATCAGGTTGAATGGATAGAGAAATGTGTTAAGGAGATGATCAATGGATTTGGTAATTTTTTGGGAGTGTCATATAAAGGGAATCCTAAAATTCATTGAATTTATTCAAGAAGATTGAGAGGAAATGGAGAGGAGATATGAACAAGGAAGGAGGAAGTGGTGTTATTTCGAGAGAGAGAGAGAGAGAGAGAGATCTTAGAAGATTACAATGGTCCATTAATTATAAGGGAATTAGGGGGAAGGGTGGGGATGGGTAAAAAAGTGGAGGAAAAGTTTTTTCCAAGAAGATGCGAATCATTTCTTGGAACATTATGAGGCTAAAATAGTTTTTATGGTATAAGATAGTTGGAGATAATGGAGAATCTCGTTGGGATTCATTCGTTGTGTTGTTTATTCATGGGTGTTGAAGGTGGGTTTATATGGAGTTTTTTGGGGGTGTATAGTCCATTGGATGATGGTGATAGGTGGGAGTTTCTGGAATAGTTAGTTAGGGTCAGGGGAGTGTGGGGGGGTCCCTTGGTGTCTGAACGAAGAATTTAATGTAGTTTTCTTTATGGGTAGCATGGGTCGGAGACTGACTAGACCAAGGATGGAGTTTTTATATTTTATCAATGACATGGATTTGGTTGACATATCGTTAGTTGGTGGTCTTTTCATCCGGTTTAGCAATAGGACCCACCATTGTGGTCTCGATTAGAGAATTTGCTAATATTGGTTGATTGGGAGGAACATTTCCATGGAGTGGTGCAATCATGCTTGCCAAGAGTCATTTATAATCATATTTTGATTCTTTTTTAGTGTGGAGGAGTGTTGAGGGGGTGGATACCTTTTAAATTTGAAAATATGTGGCCGAAGAAGGAGGGTTTCATGGAGAGAGTGAAGATGTGGTGGGATGGTCAATGTAAGAGGGTAGTCCCCTTATAGGCTAGGAGTATGGTAATACTTGTTGAGGTGTAACCCCTATAGGTATGGTGATAAACGATAACCCATAAAATCTTTAATAAATACAAGTAAACACACAATATTATACTTGATCAACAATCAGATTGGAGCATAATACACTCGTGTATAGATCAAATAATAATAAAGGAAGCTCAAAAGTAACTCAATCAAAGGGAGAAAGTAGTAATCGCCCTAGATACACCTTGGTAGGCAGTTAAACACACCCATCAACCCCCAAATATCTCTAGTCAGCTATTAAAAGCTTCGTAATAAATGAAAATGGCGGGTGAGTAAAATCTCTGGTTTGCAATAACTTTTTGTGATATCTTTTTTCTCTAATACGCTTTATAATAAACTCTAAAAGAAAAACATTGTAAGGACATTTTTGTCCATTAACAATTTATTATGTCGCATGTCGTTACACCGTTGAAGAAATTCAAGATTCATACATTCATCAACGGATCCGAATATCAAAAGAAGAAGAGGAATCAAAGTCTGACAGACCGGACCGGTCCACCTGCTATAAAAGAACCGATCCGGCTAACCGGACCGGTCTTCCTCAGACCCAGACCGATCCGTTTACTGAAGGCCAGTATACCCCGGACCGCAAGCGAACTGATGAAGCCTGGAATAAAAGAACCGATCCGGTCAACCGGACCGATCCGCCCCCAAGCCGGACCGGTCCGCCTGGGATAAATTCGGCTAGATCTATTAGAGATTTTTTAGGCTCAAAGTTTTCTTATTTAAAACCCACTACGGGGAGTTGTTTACCCAGACTTTTAAAGACGATTTTCAGAGTCCTAAATACTCTAAGTCTTCACCTATTGAGCCCAAGACTCTAGGTTTTTGATTCACACAATTTACAAATCCTTTGTGAATCTTTTTGGTAACCCAAGAAGACAACTTTGAGTTTGTTCAACCCTTGTGGAGAAGTCGTTCTCTTCTTCATTGCTGCCCTCCTTTAAAGGGAAACTTTCACCCGCCGACATAGGAACCGACACCTGCGGGTATTTCTGTGTCACACTGTTTCTAACCGTTGCTTTGAAGGTTTACCGAAGACACCGTGCGTTACACTTGTGGACGATTATCAAGTTGTATGTAAGTCAATGGTCTTGTAAATTCTTTAAAGTTCTAGAAATAAAAGGTTTTGCCCTTCGGGGATTTTTCCTTAACTTTGTGACGCATGCTTATATTTGATGGGTTGATTTAGATGCATGTTTAAGGGTTGATTTTATTTGGTTTAAAAGTAGACGCTAATTAAATAAGGGTTCTTGGAAACTTGCGAATTTAATTTAAATCAATTATCACACACCGAACCTATTCGGTTTCTCAAACATCATCCCCCCTCAGAAGTGTGGTTGGGGCCCACAAATAGCCCCACCACACCACTCACGAGGTGCCTCAGTCTTTTGTATAGCTGTGAAAGACATCCCTTATACTTTATGTCACGAACATTAATTGCCTGATGAACTAGTCAGCTCCACATCATAAATATTAAATTCCTAGACATGTATTTTGTCTAACCACTGTGATTCAGGGGGTGTCATCACAGAGGTGGCTCACCAACTGTCTGACAGCCCCAAATACCACGGTGGTTTACACAAGTGCAGATTTGACGTTATTTGGTAGAGGGTTATTTGGTTCGCAACTCAACGCACGATGGAACTCAAGGCTCCTCCGCCCAAGATTCCACGATCAAAAGGTCTTTTGGTGTTTTACCAGGTGTATATAAGATGGTCAGGACAAGCCCCAATGTGGCCTCACTTCTTAATCCTCCAAACCACATCCCTCTGAAGTTCCCTACGTCTAGGTATCCCGATAGAGCATGAAAGCTCTCCCAAGCCCTGACAGGGCTGGTCTCTCGTGAGTACCGTTTGACCTCATGTTGAATAGTGTTATAATCGTTATATCATTACAATCGTTATATCTTGTAGCCAGTATAAAAATATACAACATGGCTAAGTAAGACAACAAAGAAAAAGTATGAGCCCTCTCGGCCAGTTACTTCACTGGAAGATCTCCATGGGCTTCCACGTTGAGCTGCCTTACTTGTGCTGCCACGCTGAGCTGCCTCACTTGAGTTGCCACACTGAGCTACCTCGTTTGAGCTGCCTCACTCGTGTCTGTTGTATTAGCTGGGGGGATTATCTCTAATCTCGATATTATCTTCATGCCCCCTATATTTTCCCCTTTTGTGTAGCGATTTTTTATGGTAACAAGAAATGTCTGCACGAAAACTTCTCACTCCAATGAACCTTCTATCTGTGAAAAAATTCTTGCATTCCTGTCTACGTTACAACATCTTCCGTTATCACTGCCAGGAAAAAGTAAAATTCTCCCCGATGTACCTCAGCCAAAGCACTGTGAATCATCGATGAATGGCTAAGGGACATTGTAACTTTTTCCTGTCGTCGTGCCTCATTCGTTCTGACTTTTTTAAAGTAAAGTTCTACCTCATCTGGTCTATTTTGTGCCATCGTTTGATCTTGTTCGAAAAGAAAAACAATATCCTCGATGTACCTGAGTTACAATGAAACCCCGTTTGGACTTATGGCGAGGGGACATCATAGATTTTTGAACCGTGGTAACAACCTCTGCGTTGTGGGACATCCGATGTGCCTGACAAAAAATCCTAGCGCCAAAATCATAACTTAGTTTGAAAGAAACCATTTCTAATCCCCATGCATCACATCATTACTGAAGTGGTGCCGTCTTTTCAACTGTCAGGACACGCCCCAAAGTGCCACGTGTCCATTTGAATTGATTGTGGGCGGCTTTACACGTGTTGTGGTGGGAAACTCAAAAGCCAACTTACAAATTTCAAACCACTACTATTCAAACACTTAGCCATTTTTTTCATTCGAATTTGCTTAGTCTTCTTCAACTCTTTAAGCATTTAGAGAGAGAAAAGCCTCAAACTGCCATTGTTACCAAGCTTTTCTCTGGTTTCTTTCTTTCTTTGCCTTGTTCACCGCCTCTAGCGACTGTGTTCCACCTTACTCAGCCCTTCTTTCTTCTATCCCATGAGCTTTTATGCTCACCACCATATGCAAATGTCCTCCTAAGGTACACTCCCAATGTTGCTAGTATCGACGCTAAGCCAACTTTCGCTGCTACCCCTATTGCTACTGATGCCACTATGGGCACCACCGCCTTGGATGTTGCTTGCCAAGAGAAACTATGTTTTTACTCTCGGTCTCCAATTTATGGCAAATACGACGACTTCTCAGGCCTCTGAAAAACTTTCACTTTAATGCCAAGTGTGATTCTTTGGTTCTTGGTGATGAAGACGAGGATTCTCTTGAATGGGGTTTCTTCCCCCCCCCCCCCCCCCCCCCACACACACACAGAGGGAACTCTGCATTTCCATATTGATCGAGGTAACTTCCCTTGGTCCCAAATTGATTTCAAGGGCCTAGAGGCTCTCCAGCTCATTTCTCCTATTGGAATGATCACATGCAAAGCTCCCACATTGTGTCTCTTGCTAAACTTGGGCTGCATCGGTCTAAGTGGTTTGGAGAGTTCCCTCTTTCAAAGAATAATTCTACCCTCCAGTTTTGGTTTCTCGCTGGGACGTTACCACCCACACTTAAATAGCTGCGTGGGGTGAGTTTACAGTTACACCGTAAGATGTTTATGATATTTTAGGCCTCGAACCCACAGGTGACGTGCCTTACTCCGATAAAGCTCTAGACGTCGAAGAGGCTAATGATCGGTTAGCATTGGATTGCATACACCAAAGGTGCATTGGTTCATCCAATTAAGCCACGTTCTGTCCTCTCATCAGCTACATTTTCCAAGATCCTTCTAAGGATGGTTCTTCTGCTGCTGCCCAAGGCCAAGGTACATCCCTGGAATTGACAACTTACATTCTTTTAATTCTATCTCGTTTTGTTTCTCCTGGGAAACCAAATGACCAGCTCTGAAGGGACGTCGTCAATATATCAATCCATTTGGCCCGAGGTGGCAGGCTTTCTCTAGTAGTAATAGCCTTGGGATCCCTCTATACTTGGCTTGACATGACTCATTTGGACATGAAACGGTCCTTTGGCCGTTATAACTTAGCCAACTTTTCCAATGCCATAATTCTAACGGGCTTCCTCTATGTTATCTTCCCTGCAGTAGTAACCTAAACTATTCGTCCTCCCTCTGGGGAAGCTGTCTCGCCCCTTCGCTCATATATTTTCCAGAAAAAATAGAGTCGCAAGGAGTTAATCACCGTTATTGACAAACTTGACTACTTTGTGATGAGGCCTTATAGAGAGGAGGTTTTCCTCCACACTTGGGGTTTTTTCAATCATGGAGGAAAGGTGGTCCAACCAATTACTTTGGAACTCGTCATTGAATATCGTTCGTTGGTTGTGGTCCTTTTTTTCTCACTGGGGTATCTTCCTTCTTACACCGAGTGAGGATATACATGTGAGCGTTACAACCCCAATTGGTGCAGCCACCAATTTAGTTTTGATCAAGGGGCCCCTTGACCAGTTTTTTAGCTATCCCACCCCAAAGTCACATTTAGCAAGGCTTTCTCCTTCTACACTTCTACTGCTGCGTGGGGGGTCAGTTATACGATGGCTGGGTGAGTCACCATCCCCTGTATCACAAGTCAAGGGGATATGACTTCTCTATTTGCAACGAAGTACTAGCCGAAATAATTGGCCTGGTTTTCTGAGTTCATTTAGGGGCCTTCGGTGTATCCCCCAGTTCTTTCTTTTTCTACCTTGAAGGTGGGGCTTAAAGGTAATTTTATTCTTCGGGTCGAGTTCCTTTGAGCCAAACTCCCATAGAATCTCCCTCTGAGCTACCTCCTTATTTCTCTATGATCCCCGTTGCTACCCCCAAGTCCAAGAAAGCTCCAATACCCAGACAACCTGCCCCTTCTGAAGATGTTTCTAGCGAGGGTGCATCGATTGGTGTAGCTTATAACGAAGGAGATTCTAAGCCTCTGACCAAGAGGGCGAGGGCTTATAAGAGTGTAACTTCTTCAAAGTCTAAGTCTCAACCCTCTTCTCAAGTTCCCTTAGATGCATTTCCCATTACCTCTATTTCTCCTTCGATGTCTGTCGAAGTGAGTGAAGAATTGAAAAAGCAAGTTCAAGCTGAGGTAGAACGGATAAACTCCGAGTTTCAATGACACACTCCTACCGTTCCACCTACTGTTGCTTTCCCAACCATTTTGGTGGATCCATCTAAGGCGGGATCAACGCAAAGGAAGAGCTTAAAAATCTCCTTAAGACTTGGTGTTCCTGGTGCAAGGAAAAAGACTCTGGGCACTAAGTCCTAGAAGAAACGTGCTTCTAACGTACAGATCACCCCAACTACTCCTACTACCGAGGATATTATGTTGGATGATAGTCCTGATGCTAAACAGCATCCCATCGAGAGGCCTTCATTAGCTGCTTCCCCTCCTTCCTCATAATTGGTGATATCATCCCATTCTCCCCCTTGATCAGAGGTGTGCATGTTTTTTCACATTTATTCATTTCCACTTTCACGAATTGTGTTTTCTAACACTTAGGAACTTGTCACAGGAGTTTGAAAAAGAAAGTCCCAATCCTCATGTGAGTCCTTTAGTGGGAGGATGCTTTAGGAGTAGTTCTGTCGATGTCACTCCTTCCCGTTCTCTCATGTATGGGCTTGCATATTCTAGTTGTTCTCCTTCGAGGCGTGCAGAAGAGGCCGCCAGGAGGGCTGGTGCTTCAAACCACTCCATTGAGGCTGCTCTGCCCCTAGAAGAAACTCTAATGTCTCCCATTGCGCCAACAGTGCTTTGGATGGTCCCTCGGGATATCATCCCACTTTCCTCGTGCCCCTAGAGGTAACAGATTATTTTTTACTCAACTGTATTTTTCCTTCCTGAGTTGTTTTAAGTCTTCAGATTTTTTCTTGATCTTTCAGGTTGTACCTGCCCCTGGTCTGACCATGTCTGTCGTTCGCTAAATTCTCTAGTTTCCTTTGATGAGTCTTGCCATTATGGTATCTCTCTTTTTGCATATTTCAAAGGCAAAGTCTCCTCTTGCATTTTCCTCCCGACTAAACTTTATTGCCCATGCATGACACTTCATCATTGTGTGCCACTTTCCCATGGTTTGAACCCTCCATCCTCACCCATGGCTCCCCACCTCACTCGTGCTACCATTGGCTCATCTTCTCTCCCGAAGGTTTCTTCGGCATATACAAGTGTTGATGTACACATGGAAGATCGAACGGTTTCTTCATGTTTTCCCTTAACCTTAGCCCTAGTTCCCTTTTCTGAATTAGGTGATTCGTCAAATATTGAGGTTCCTCTTGATGAGGTTCCTCGGACTGAGGGTTCTGCGAAGGCACCTGAGGAAATGGATTTGTCCACTACAGTGCTCGTTGTTGTATCTTCTGCTCTGTCTCCCATTCTTTCTCCAACCGTTATTGAGGTATTTTACCATTTTTTTGCATATATTTTATCTTTTATCTTGACAATGTTCAATCTCTTGTTAGAAGAATCTCAATCTCAAACTCCACTATGATGGTGACTTAACAGTGAAAACACACTTTTTAAGATTTTTGTTAAACTCCACCTATAACGGGGACTTAACAATGAAAACCACTTGTTAAGATTTTTCATCAAACTCCACCTATAACGGTGACTTAACAATGAAAACCACTTGATAAGATGTTTCGTTAAACTCCACCTATAGCGGTGACTTAAAAATGAAAACCACTTGTTAAGATTTTTCATCAAACTCCACCTATAATGGTGACATAACAATGAAAAACACTTGTTAAGATTTTTCGTTAAACTCCACCTATAAATGTGACTTAACAATGAAAACCACTTGTTAAGATTCTTCATCAAACTCCACCTATAACGGTGACTTAACAATGAAAAACCACTTGCTAAGATTTTTTGTCAAACTGTCGTTAATTTTTTTTTTTGTAGGCTGTGAGGGATCCTTCCATCATTCTAACTACAGCTTAGTGCGCTCCAATGGCTCTTGAATCCATGCATGAAGGTTAAGTCCCCTCTGAGAACTCAAACCATGACGATCAGGGTTCAATTACGAATTTTCCAGTAGACAGTGAGTCCGGATGTGAGGTTTCCTCGATAGATATGGATTCTCCCAACTTTTGCCTCATGTTCCTTCACCAGTATCCTCAAGTCTCTGTGATTGATCGATCTATCATTTAACGCATTGCCCGGCAACATCTTGAGTCTTTTATCGTCAATTGCTTGCACTCCAATGTACTAATGATGAGTCACAGGTTATAAGGCTTGGTATCCGTTATTATTGAGGTCATCAATACCTAAACGCCTGACCTTACTAGGTAGATCATCAATCATCACTTGGGTAATTTGAAGGAAATGGGCAAGGATAGATTTCAACTAGCTTGGCTAATAAGCTACTTGAAGCTTCTAAAGAGCCATTAGTTGGAAACCCAGAGGGAGAAATATCTAAAACAGGTCGAAGGCCAGCAACTTAAGGAGAAATGACTAGAAAATTTGGTCCCTTTACTGGTAGTAGCTGAGGAAAAAGTGGCGGTGCTCAAACAAGCCTTGGCAAATGCTAAGCTGGAATGGGAGGCCCTATTGATTGAGAGAGATCAAGTGCATGCCCGGCTCGAAGGCTTTGTTGCTGGGCAATAGACCTGTTTTGAAGTTTCATTGGTCTTACCTATGGACTTCTTTTCCCAACCTGATCAATGGTTCCTCCTAGGATAGAAGTCCTTTCTTTTTATTTTGTCTATCTTCTTTCTTTATACCAAATGTAATTCTTAGGCAATAGCTCCAAATTTTGTAAATCTACCCAATTCTCATCAATGAAAGATATAGTATTTTGTCATCATGTGTTGTTTCGTTGAAATATCTCTGTTTCATCATAAAGTTTAAGTATTTAATATTTACGAACAAACTCTTTTCATCTTATTACAAAAGAGAAAACAACTCGTATAACAGATTGCACCAAAATAAACTAACAAAATCTAACTGAGGTTACCAACTTACACATGATAAACTTTCAATTATTTATTGTTAATCTTGAAAGGTTGATCCTCTTCCATTTTAAAAATTAATCAGTAACCTGAATCGCGAGCCTCCTTCACAATGAAAGGTCCCTCCCAATTTGTAACAAACTGAGGGAGATGGATCCCTCTAATGTGCTTCATAGCTGCTTTCAAAATGAGGTCTCCTTCAACGAACTTTTTTGGTCTTACCAGGTTATCATACACCCTTGAGAGTTGCTTCATCTATATATGGAGGTGTTGCATCGCATTATCTCTGTTCTTGTCTAACGTTTCAACTTATACGTGTATACTCTAAGGTCTGCATGTTGCTTTGCAGGGCATAACGGACAGAAAGAACTTTCAACTCCACTGGCAGGATTACTTTAGCTCCATACATAAGGGAGAACGGTGTGTATCCTATTGTTTTTCTCTTAGTCGTTCGATAAGCCCACAGCATTGCTGGGATATTGTCATCCCACGATCCTGGAAAATCTTCCATTATTTTAGTTAAAATATTGACCAAGGTCTTATTAGTCACTTCAGCTTGACCGTTTCCCTTGGGATATGCCACCGTTGAGGTATAATGGACGATGGAGTATCTGTTAGTGACCATCATTACCTCTTTGTTGATAAAACATGTTCCGTTACCAGAGAGGATGACTTTTAGGATCTTAAAATGATAGATTATATATTATTTGATAAAATTAGCCACCACACTAGTCATTGCCCTTATGAGTGGTATCTCTTCAGCCCACTTCGTGAAGCACTTTGTTGCCACAAAAATCCAAATATTTCCTCTTGACAAAGGGTGTATTTCCCCTACCAGGTCAAATGCCTAAGTGTGGAATGGGTAAGGAGTGGCCAAAGAATATAATTCAACCAAAAAATCATGGATCATATTTCCATGTAGATAGAACACCTTAAACTTTTGCATAAACTCAACAGAATCTTTCTCCATAGTTGGACAGTAATACCCCAAAGTCATTAAGTGCTCATATAGCTTGGCCCCTCCAATATGAGCTTGCTCGTGATCTTACTTTAATACTTTTTTTGCTTCCTCCTTCGTGATTCATCTCAATGGTATGTTGAAGTACCCCCTTTGATAGAGCTAGTCCTCTGGACGTAAAACTATGGAGCCCTTTATTTGATTCCCATCACATCTATTTTCTCCAAAGGAAAAAAACCATCTTTGATGAAGTCAATATAGGGATATCTACAATCCGTTTGATTTCCAAATAAGTTTCTTTTAGCTGCTTAAAAGAAACGTTGGAACTTGTTAGATTTTTGTTGTAACTCAATTGCATCTCATTTCATCGTTGGCCAAAAGTATCCTTCCCTCTGAATTCTTTTCTATAGAGGGATCTATGTTGTTTCATAGTGGCCTTCATGTGTTTTCTTCAATCTTTGTTCTGCTTCTTCTAGGTCGACTCGTCTTGACAACCATCCTCCCACGTTCCTAAATTAGAGGTTACCATGATTAATGAAGTATTTCTCAAGCTCTTTCAGTTCCATCTTACCTTCCCCAAACTCCAACTGCTTTCTAATTTTTCCCCTCCAATCTAAATCAACTTCCATGGGTAGGATTGATTGCACAATCCATGGGGTTGTTCTTCGTTGGATCACCACTGTAGTCGAATCAGTCATTATACACAGTTTAAAGCGATGGATGCATAGGCATCCACATGTCTATTCGTAGTTCTAGGATGCCTTCTTATCTTCACTTGATGTAATTGATTGATCAACCGTTGGATGATCATTCTGTAGGGTGCTAAACTTAGGTGCTTCAACACATATTCCCCATTCACTTGTTAAACCATTAAGTTGGAATAGCCTTTGATGCACAGTGAATGGATACCCCTTAGAAGGGCCTCTAGCAGCCCCAGTACAAATGACTCATACTCTACTTCGTTGTTGGAGCAAGGGAAATCCATCTTATAGGAAAGGGAAAATTCCTCCTTTCCTTTAGAAAAGATAAACCCTGCCCCTTCTTTCTTTTCTTCGACCCTCATTTCTTTCCTGTCGAAGAACTATTAAATTGCATCATCCATTATTACAAATCGACCTCGAGGAAGTTTGCCTAAAAATCATCCCCCGGGATGTTCTCTCGGGGTTGCTAAAATACTCCCAATGGAAAAATTGCCAACAAATCTGCATATGCCTGTCTTTTGATCGCGTGAGGAATCACGCACTTTAGGTCATATTCTGAAAGGATGAGGAACCACCTAGCTGCTCTCCTAATAAAAATAGTTATTCCCAATAAAAAAATTAATTGGGTCACATCTGGTCACGAAGTGAATTGTGAAAGACAGCATATAATGTCTGAGTTTTTGTGCCACAAAAACTAAGGCTAAATAGTGCCTTTTTACACTACTGTACCTTACCTATGGTCCCTGTATGATTTTTCTCAGGTAGTAGACTGGCCTTTCTTGCATGTCGACTTCTTGGGCTAAGAATTATCCAATGGACCTTGTGGTAGACGTGACGTAGAGCTAGAATGGTACTCCTACTTTTGGAGGGGTCGTCGTTTGTGGAGAGGTCAGCAACTTCTTCATCTTGGTCAAAGACTCCTGGTGATCTTCCTCCCATTTGAAGTTCGTGCCTTTTCACAGTAACTCCATCAACGGGTGAGTATCTAGACTAGTCTTGGCATAAATCTCCTAAGATAGGAGACTTTATTGAGGAAAATTTTGAGTTCATTCGTCATTTTTACATAGGGCATTTCTAGGATGGCTCGCTGCTTGTATTGGTTCATCTATAATCCCTACCTATCCACCAATAACCTTAGGAACTTCCCACTTGCGACCCCGAAAGCACACTTCAATGGGTTCATCTTCATCTTGTATTTTCTGCAGCGAATGAACACTCTCCCCAGGTCGTTTAGATGGGACTCTTTCTTCTTCGGCTTGATGACCAAATCATCCACATAGAATTTTAAAAACTTATTGAATAAATCATGGAAATTGACCATCATTATCCTTTGATATGTTTCCCCGGCATTCTTTAACCCTAAAGTCATCACCTTGTACATGAAGTTTTCCAACAGGGTCCTGAATGTTTTCTTCTTTGCGTTCACTTGATCCATCTTGATCTGGTTGTATCCCATATACCCATCCATAAAGCTGCACATTTCATGTCGCGATGTTGCATCAATTAAGATATCAATGGAGGGTAGAGTGAACTCATCTTTTGGGAAGGCTCTGTTCATATCTCTGAAATCCACACATATCCTTATCTGGCTCTTGTCCTTCTTCCCCATTAGGGCTATGCTTGAGAGCCCAAGTGGGTGTTGTATTGGTTCAATAAATCATGCTGCTAATAACCATTGGACCTACTCCTTAATCTTTAAATCCAGCTTCATCTTATAGGTTCTTGTGGCTTATTTTATCGGTATAGCTGAAGCTATAACATTCAACTTGTGGAAACTCACCTCTTCATCTATCCAATTTATCTCCATGTATTTCCAAGCAAAGACATATCAAAACTCTCTAATCAACTCTATCAAGGCCCCTATTTTCTCTGCACCCAGGTCCTTCGAAATGAAAATGGGTCTTACACCATCTCCTTCTTCATCCAGGTTTAACTATTCCAACTCTTACACATAGAGCCTTGGGTGATCTGTCATGTAGTTTGGTTCTTCGGGTACGTCCTCCATAAAATCTTGTATATTTGAGTTGTCAATGACCATGCATTTATCCTGCTGGTCCACTAAGAAACATTTATATATTGGGTCAGCCTCTTCATCAACCCCTAGATCAGCTCCTTCGACTTCATGCTCACACCTTTAGAGGAGGTAAATAACTCTCCCATCCTCCATGATCTTCTTTTAGCAATTCCTGCTCGTTGTTACAACCACTTTTCTCTTTCTTTCCCTGGAGTAATCTTCTAGTTTATCTCTCGAATATCTTCTCAGTACGCTCTATCATTGGACCTGATGTTCTATTAAATCCATTTTGGGACTCATTCGATCCCTGAGATGCCTCGAGAGATTCTGCCTCTTGGGAGCACCCAAGTTAACTTCTTTGACTACTGCTTTTCCTTTTGTCCCTTCTCTGCTTTGGTCATTCACAGGACCCATATTTTCTCTGATAGAGGGAACTCTTGCACAGTCCATCCTCCTTGTTAGCACCTTAGAATCTTCCTCCAACACTGTGTAGAAAGATAGGTCAACTAAATGAGCTTCTTCGGTGGTGAAAGGCTTCTTTGTGGAAAGTAAAATGATCTCAGTCCCTTTAATATTTGCCTTTTAGCATTTGTGATATGTTGAAGGGACTAGACCCTGGTTGTGCATTCATACCCTCCCTATTAGTAGGTGGTACGAGGCGGCACTTTCAATCATGTGGAACTTGATATACAAGGTAAAGTTCCCCATCATAATCCCCACTTTCGCATATCTAATAGACTTGGACGATTGATTATTGTAGCTGAAAATCACCAAAGGCATTGGTATTAGTCTTTATTCTGAAATATTGTCCATCCAGAAGGAACTGATAGGCATGATATTGATTGATTCTCCCCCGTCCATTAAGGCCCTTTCAAAGCTTACCCCGTTGATACTTACCATCAGGTAAAAGGTCCTATTGTGTGGGAATCTCACAGCCTTATTAGCATCACTAAAAGTTACTTCGGACAAGAACTTTCTCACTAGCCTGTCTATGGGCCCTTTCCATCTCAATGAAGGCACTGCATTCTTCCTTGAGATATCCAAAATTGTCTACATTGTCTCCAAACAACTTTTCTTTGATATCCCCACTTGGTTATATAACCACGAGAACTTAGGCAACCGCGAAATATCTTGCTACTCTAAGCTTGGGTCCACTTTTCCCCTTCTAGGTTGTATACCTCCTCCACGTCCCTTACACTTTTTTCATCGTAGGCTATGAACACATTGGGCATGCCCCTTTTACAATCTTCTAACGCATCTTCAAAATATTCTCGTTCCTCATTCGGCCTATCATCATAGGCATCCACCAGATTTGTCACGTGTGGTGGGAGGGGGTTAATGTTTACACTCTCTTAAGGGATCTGCAAAGTTACCGTCTTCATTTGTTTGTTGATGATTTTCCTTGGCGTGAAATAAGTCTCCATCGGGTAACCCAAATTTGGATGGATCTGACTATACTTGGGATTAGCCCTCGTTGCTTCATTTGGCCCCACGCTGGAAATGCCCTTCGTTTCGTACATCGTTCCTCCTTAGACCATGGTGTTATAGAAACTAACAGCCTCATCAACGGTGCAAGGTAGCAGTGGTGGGTTTTCTCTATCTCTTCTTAATTTTTTCTTGTTATCTTTCTTTGACTGCTAAGCCCTTTTACCTCCGTTGGCATATCCTGTCCATGGGGGATGGCCTCACACTCTAACGGGTTGTATCGGCTACTTGAACAACTTGGTACTATAACGGGGTTTGGCTTAACCACCAATGATATATTTCTTGTTGCTTTCAGAAATATGCAAAAGTTCCTTCGCGTGTTTCATTAATAAGTTGACAGATATATTTCTGGAGAAAACCTTCAGTACAAAGCTGTAACAGCTTGGACTCTTTGGCCTCTTCCCTCACATCGAGGGACCTCTCCCTGAATCTTCGCACATATTCCACCACGTCTTCCCCTGGTTTGCTTCTCCCTGCCCAACTGAGTCAACGTAAACTCTACTTATGCCAGAAAGAACTTTTGGACAAATAGCACTTGCATATCTTCCCACGTTATAATACTTTTGGGCGCTAAATGGGAGTACTAGGTATAGGCTTTATCGGTCAAGGATTTGGAGAACTCACTCAACCTAAGCTTCATGTTATTATAATGAGCTCTGAAGTGTTCGATGAAGCGTTTAATATGCTCCTTCGTGTTTCCTCCCTTCCCTATGTATTTCTCAAAGATAGGAGTAATGCAATCCTTCGGGTAAGGTTCATCATTGTATTATTAAGGATAGGGAGTATGAAAATCATAATACACCAATGCCACCTCTCTTGCTAATTGCGAAGAAGATACTATCATCTTCAATATTTCTTTCTGCACCTCTTTCCTCATATCTTCGAAAGAAGACGCTGGTGTTTTCTTGATCATTGGGGTAATAGCCAGAGGGACCACTAGTGAGACACTCATTGTACTTTTAGTGGCCACCCCAGGTGGAACGCCCATCATGCCTGGGGTTCCCACCGTTGGAATAGGACTGGGTGTTGTGTTCAATGGGGTAGTGCTCATTGGGACTGCACTTTGTGGGTCTATCGCGACCACCGATGGCGTCATAAAGGAACTGGCATCAAATCCCCCAACACTGTTGAAGAAATGGTATGTGTAGAAACTTATAAAACTTAGTCATGGGGAGGGCCACCTGAGCTGGCCCCATCCCAGCGCTTGTGGAAGCTTGCTTTACCCCTAGCATGCCTGTCGCAGTTTGAACTGGATGTGCATCCACCCGAGGGGTCCCATCTTGAGGGACCCCATCTCTAGTCTCATCAATCTCTCTCTCATCTTGATCTTCTGAACGTTGAATATCATCAAAGTCTATAGCATGTAAACATTATCCTGAGCCATACTTCTACAAGAATACCTCCCTAGAAGAGTCGCCAAATGTAAGAGGGTAGTCCCCTTGTAGCCCGGGAGTATGGTAATACTAGTTGAGGTGTAACCCATATAGGTATGGTGATAAATGATAACCCAAAAACTGTTTAATAAATACAAGTAAACACACAATATCATACTTGATCAACACTCAGATTTGACTCACAATATACTCGTATATAGCTCAAACAATAATAATGGAAACTCATAAGTAAATCAGTCAAAGCGAGAGAGGAGTAAGCACCGTAGATACACCTTGGCAGGTAGTCGAACATACCCACCAATACCCAAAGATCTCTAGTCAGATATTAAAAGCTTCGTAATAAATGATAATGGTATGTGAGTAAAAGCTCTAGTTTGCAATAACTTCTCTCTGATATCTTTTTTCTCTAATACTCTCTA
Organism: Sambucus nigra; assembly: GCA_949130495.1. Classification (NCBI taxonomy): domain Eukaryota; kingdom Viridiplantae; phylum Streptophyta; class Magnoliopsida; order Dipsacales; family Adoxaceae; genus Sambucus; species Sambucus nigra. The sequence goes on along the minus strand of OX422214.1, from coordinate 505,133,487 downwards.
GAAAGAAATCTGAAAGAAAAACATCACCCCCCCCCCCCCCCTCAGAAGTGGTTGAGGCCCATAAATAGCCCCACCACACTACTCCTGAGGTGCCTCGGCCTTTTTTACAACTGTGAAAGACATCTCTCATACTTTATGTCACGAACATTAAATGCCTGATGGACTAGTCACCTCCACATCATAAACATTAAATGCCAAGACATGCCTTTTGCCTAACCACTATACGTTAGGGGGTTGTGACACACCGCCCAGTTAAATATAGGGTGATCAGTCCTGTACCAATTTAAAAAAGAATGTTCGATTGGTTCATTCTTAGCATCACTGTCGAAAAACTTTTTAACATATTAATCACCTAATATAAAATTAAGCTAGGTGTAAAAACATTTACAATTTTAGTAAAACCATGTAAATCCATTTTCATTCAGTCTTAAAATATAAACCATTCACCACACATAGGAATATGATAAATAACGAACATGAACCATGTACTGAAATAAATAAGACTGGGTAAAACCTCCCAGATCAAACATTAAACCATAAAGTAAACTGAATACAATATCTCAGATAAAAGACTAGAAGTGAGCGACACATGACCTAAATGAGAAGTCTAGATGAAACTGAATGGAAAAGATAGATACGTGTACTGCAAGGACGAACGGCTTCCACAACAGTTGCAGCACGTCTGACACTCCAATCTCTAATTCTGGTACCCCTGTGGCTGAGCACCTAATATAATATATATATATAGCAAAAGAGAGAAGAGATACAAGAAACGGGTCAGAGCCCGAGGTTTAACAATGATTTAGCAAGTATTTAAAACTCGTTCTTAAAACAAGTCTTATATGCATGTTAGTTATCGAACTCTCACATGAGTTTCTCACCTCTCATCTATTGTGCGCACCTAACTTACATCTAATCTCCCCCTAGTTATACCACCCAGTCTAACTAGTCAGAAACCATACTAATAATAACTATGCTCACTAGTAGTATTCCCGTATCGCCCATACAAAACGCTATTCAAATACTTTATCTCACATACTAAGTTTCATTATTCACCGTTCGAATGGTTAATCTTTTATCCACTAAGATTATTTTATTTCTCATTTCCAATTTATCTACTAGTTTAACAAAGTATAAATTTCCCCAAGTACACTCATATACATATATAGTCTCATCATCCCTATATATACACACTAATCCTGCACCCTTAGGTTAAGACCACATGGCGCAATGTAATGATTATTATTATTACCATGTCTACTAATTTCACACAGTAGGAATATTTACAAGTTCATATATATATATATATATAGTTACATCATCCCTATACATATATATATACTAATCCTGCACCCCCGGGCTAAGACCCATTAGTGCACCTATCAAGAAAATCATGCATCCCCAGGTTATCACCCATTAGTGCACCTAAGAATAATCATCCTTGTACTCCCGGGTTATCACCCATTAATACACCTAACAATAATATCCTTGTACCCCTGAGTTATCACCCATTAGTACATTTAATCAATAATGTTCTTGCACCCCCGGGATATCACCCATTAGCGCACCTAACAATAATATTCTTGTACCCCCGGGTTATCACCCATTAGTACACTTAACAATAATATTCTTGTACCCCTGAGTTATCACCCATTAGTACACTTAACAATAGAATTCTTGTACCCCCGAGTTATCACTCATTAGTGAACTTAACAATAAGATTCTTACACCCCCGGGTTATCACCCATTAGTGCTTTTAATAATAATATCACATAATAGGCATACACACATCCTATTAAGATTCATAGGCATATTCCCAACCTAATCATATACTTTCCATACATATTTCATTGTCACTGCTACGTATAGTATAAACATTCAGATTACTATCTCTCTCGTAATCTCCAAGGTACATTCTCTCTATACCAAAATAAGTAAAGTATTAATTCTCACATACTTTCCCAAAATTCTGTCTTGTTTAAGTTTACTATCTCACAATTTCTATCACTCCAATAAATCGGTAAACTCAAACTGGACTCTAAGAAAAATTTCCTGGTTCTCCAAGGTTTTGCAGTGGCAGTGGAATCCTCCAGAAATGGAACCAAATCCCCTAGAAATGGAATCGGTTCCGTTACATCAGACCTGTTTTGAAACGGTTACGTTTTCATTATTTTTAACTCTAAAAACTTCTAAGGTTCATCACCCAACACCTCATCATCAATCCCAATCAACACATGACAGGTTATAAATCATTCTTAACATCATAGGATCATTAATTCGTCATCAATCATCATAATTATATAAAATTCCCAAATTAATTCACATGTACCCTAGTTTCCAAAATTTCAAATAAAGAACCTAATCAACCCAAATTATCTCATCAATATATGATTCAATTTTGTGATTAATCCTCTACATACATGAAGGTATATCAACAACTAATTAACCTAGCCTTTAATCATCATTTAACCTCAAATTTTCACCTAGTTAACATGTAATTGATGATTAATTTCACCTACTCTAACATGAGTGATTATTGCTAAAAGAAAGAAAGTAATAAACACTTAACTTAAATCGAAGGTCTGAATCCTTTGGTGATATTTGTATGTACGCGTTCCTCTCCTCTCGATCTACGCGTTGGTGGTCACGGTGGTGGAAGATAATGCCTAAAAGCTTTGGCTCCTTAGGATTTTCTCTCCCTCACTCTTTGTGACTCTCTTTTGAGTTATGTGAATGTGAGACCTAATTTCTCCCACGTAACTGATATAATAAAACTCTATTTTTTGTCCATTTAATCTCCCCAAAAATTCAAATTAAAAAACTACCCCTACGGGGTGCTAGTTTGGCCTAAAATCTCCCGGAGTCCAAATAGAATACCCGGGTAGGGTTTTTTGACTATCTCAAACCTCCCGGACTCAACGGCGCACTCGAAATGACCATACGATTTAATAAAAATAATTTTTCTTTTTATCCCAATCAATTACTCTCGACACCCGTCAGACTTATATTACCAAACTGTCGTATTATTCACTCTCGACAATTTATCAAAGTGTATAGTTCCATATTACATATCACAGAGTAATATTAAATCAATAAGTATTAACCCTTGGCACGATAGTTAATATTTATTTTAAATCCGAATTAATTAACACTTAAATTCTCACATTTTAATTCAATTAATCCAACAAAATAATTAATTACATAATTATTTAAATCATTAAAAATACGGGGTGTTACAGGGGCTGTCATTAGAGAGGTGGCTCACCAACTGTCTGATAGCCCCAAATACCACGGTGGTTTACTCAAGTGCAGATTTGAATTTTTTAAGCTAGCTAGTGACATCACCTAAAGATAATCTCGACATTAAGTAGAGGGTTGTTTGGTTCGAAACTCAATGCACGATTGAACTCAAGGCTTCTCCGCCCAAGATTCCATGATCAAAAGGTCTTTTGATGTTTTACGAGGTGTATCTAAGATGGTCAGGACAAGCCCTAATGTTGCCTCACTTCTCAATCCTCCAAGACAAGTCCCTCAGAAGTTCTCCATGGTGAGGTCTCCCGATAGAGCATGAAAGCTCTCCTAGGCCCTGTCAGGCCTGGTGTAACACCCCGCCTAATTAAATACCGGGTGGCCAGTCCCATACCAAATTAAAACAGAATATACAGTTGGCTCATTCTTAGCATCACTGTCGAAAACATTTACAACTCACCCAATACCCAATTAAGCTGGTGTTAAAAACTTTCCAAATTTTAAATTTCAACAAAACCATTTTTAGTTTAAGAATAACACTACACATTTTATTCTACAAAACTGGTAACACAATAAATAACACAAAAGAATTTAAATGCAATTGGAATAAACATTCCCAAGTAATATAAATCCTTTACAATAATCCCAACAATGTCAAATGTATTCAAAAGACAAGAATACAATAGTATTTAACCCCGATATAAAAGATAACTGAATCCTTTGGGCGACATGCCCTAAATAAGAATACTGTGAATAAAAAAGATGATAAGCGTCTAAGAAAAACTTCCATAGCTCCATAGCTCGTCACAATCAACTATGGTTGGCGTCCCTGTTGCTGGACACCTGATATAGAGATACAATAGAAGAGAAAATATGCAAGGAAACGGGTCAGAGCCCGAATGTGTAGATGATTTTTTTAAAAAAACAAGTATTTAACAAGTGCAATAAAGCATTTATTATGTACATGTTAGATCCAACTCTCACTTGCTATTCTCACCTCTCAACTAGAGTGCACACTTAGCGTTTCCTATTAACCTCCTAGTTAATGGTTCATATTGTCTAGTCTCCATATTATAAATTCCATTTCCATATCATAATCCCCGTATGTCCCATACCATACGTCACATAATTATTCATTTACATTTCTCCTTTATGTGATTAGTTTCTCATTAACATGAATCATTTCTCATTAATATGAATTAAGCTTTTCATTCATTAACTTAATTCCATTATCTTTTTATGTTCACCGTTATCTACAATTATCACTATAGATAGATTTAACCACAATATATATCCATTCAACCATTTAATCCATTATATATATATATTCATATATAATACGTCACCTCGAGTCACAGCTGCGGTGCAATGCATTACTCTGCTATCATGTCCCATCATCGCAGGTCACCGAATAAGGGACTAAAGGTTCGGTAAGATTCCACGAACCACACACAACAAAAAAAAAAATTGGTGGTGAACATTGTTCTCGTATCCATGGGTCACGCACATACCTACGTACCCATAGTAAGCGGACTTATCAACTCCCCGATAATTCTTTCATAGACCTATGTTTTCGAGCGACAAATCAAAGATCCCATGGATTCATCAGGATATGACTGCCCTCACGCGCAAACCTCCCACCGATAGCAAGTAAGCTAGGTATGTCATACACATAAATCATCAATCAATCAAATAGGTATTATCATACCTATAATATAATATCAATAAGGTAATTATCACTACCCTAAGACATTTCCCATACGTAGCATTATATCTCTTTTAAATTCCACGTATTAACATATCATATCTCTACTTCATAATTTAATTATCCTCGCTTCCTATAACATATCTCCACTACCGACGTCGTTAAGGTTCATGCGCGGAGCGTCTCGCAAAGCGAAATCCAAACAAGGAACCCCTCCAATACACTACTACTTAACTTTATCGATCAAGGAGGTCCGACAACTTCAACTATGCGATCGGGATAAACTCATACCCTCTTTCAACCAAATGTGTTCTAAACTCCCATCTCACAAGATTCAAATAGGATTTCCCTCATATTATATTCAGTAAGAAGTCACTAATATCCTACTAGTCCATAACATTATTTCTCCCGAACTACTACGAGTTTAGTTCTCCTTTTAATTAAGGTTAAAACCGATAGTCTCAAATCTCTTATAAACACATCTTCTTTCACTTAGGATTAAACCCTCTTGTAAACTTAAGGATACCCAGGTGTTATATTAAATCACCCCTACTGGTCCTATCTTAAATCCTCATACATCCCCATTTGGAATTTAACAAATGATTTTAGAAACCGAAATTCCATTCAATATAATTTTCATAATTTTAATCACTAAAATCCAAAACAAATTAATTCAAATCTTATCAAGGATTTACTGTTATTTTCTAAGCCCCATAATATCCAAATAATAATCACCAAAGATCCAAAAAAGGTTTGGGATAAGAATCAACATTTAAAAAGAACCAACTTTACATATTCTGGGGAGGTTGATCGATAGAAGGCAGGGGTCGATCGATCGATCCCTCAGGTCACAGCCTGGTTTTTCTGCATTTCAGCAACTACGGGTTTCACCATTTTTACTCATTCAAACCTTCATATTAACCTCCAAAATGAGTTATAATTATTACTACATGATATGTGAACATATATGAACGATTTCCAGTACTCTAAACATCTTAGGATCATCAAGGGATTGGATTAAAAATCATGTTTATCTCCTTATTTCCAGAAAATTATCAACATATCATCTTCAAGAACACATCAATGGTTTTCATAATTTCTTCAACAGATTCATGACTATTTCATTGATTATTATCATCCTAAAACATGAGTTAAATTCCTATATCATTTCAGTTTCCAGAAATCCATTTAATTCTCCATTATTTCTTCCAAACATGAATAATCTTCTCTTTTCATACTATTCTAACATGGACAATATACAAACTTAAATTGCCATTATCAAACACTTGCCTTTTCTAAAGGTCTGATCCTTTGGTGTAGTATATCTCAGTTGGTTGTCCCTTCTCCGGTCAAACTCCGATGGTGGTTGGTGGTGGTGAACCTTGGTTCTTGTTCTTCTCCTTCCCAAGTAGGCTTTTCCCTTCCCAAGCACTCTTACACTCTCTCTAGGAAGATGGCTTCTCTAATTTGTGAAGAGGAGATGAATAACCACCATACACTTAATCTACCAATACTTATAATAGTACCAAATCCGAAATCACTATTCATCCCCCCTAGAAAAATGACCAAAATGCCCTTTCGGGTTGTCTATTCATTTCCAAATGACCCGAGACTCAAAATTAACATCCAAATAGACTTTTCTGACTATTTCGAACCTTCCGGACGCAACGACGCAGTCGAAATGACTATTAGATCTATAGAAAATAAATTTCCTTTTTAATTTAATAAACTAGTCCCGACACGTCCCATACCGCGTCTGACTAAAAATATAAATTACCGAATTTATATCATACAGTCATATCAATGACATCACATTCATATATTACCTAAATATCTTTAAGTAATATTCAGAATCATCCATTTTAATATCCACCGTCCGGATAAAACCTAAATGAATTAATTAATAATAAAATCCAATTAATCTATTAATTTAAAATATAACCCATTTTAAAAGTCATTTAAAATTACGAGGTATTACATACTCCCCCCCCCCCCCTATAACAGAATTTCGTCCCGAAATTCAGGAATATAAGTCATACCGGTAAGTTCAACTCCGAGTATAAATCTCACATCGCAAGAAATCCAAGATGTAACGCCCATACTGTACATTAACAAAATCCCTATCGATGTTATACGCCAAGCCACACCATATAGTTTCAACTGAATCAAATTTAAACTTTACCCAATCTTCCCTATACCGTCCTCGTGACAAACTTTGGGAAAACTGATCCTCTCATAGTGAACAAATAAATCCTTAAGTCACAATTACTTACCTTTTTCACAATTATGAAAAATACGACAATTCAATCATCCAGGGCACCCATACACCCTCTCGTACCTCTTTCAAAATTAAAATTTTTGCAAAGGTTATAAACTCATTTCCCAAAGACCTACCTTATTTCGACTTCCAACGGTTATTAGTTTCATGCGTGGGGTGTCTCGCAAGCGAAATCCAAACAAGGAACCACCCCGATACACTACTTCCTAAAGTAGTCGGTCATCGAAACTCCTAAGGTCCTTAGTCAATAATATATAAAAAATTTAGTTTTAAAAAAAATATCAGGTTTATCGATTTAAAACAAAAATTAGGTTTTATCAATTTCAAATAGAGTGTACGCATCTACTCTCTTATAGAAGACAAGATGCAAGATAGTAGTAGTACATACGCTCTCATATACGACAAATCAATGCACGCCGATAGTCAAATCACGCTCGGACATGCCCAAGGTAGGTAATCCCATGATAAAAATCAAACCCATGTGATAACATGTAATATAAAGGTGTCCCACACCCCTCAGTGAGTCTACGTAAATAACGATTCTATAGGCTAAGTTTAGCAACCCTTTTGCCCACACAACATTAATCGTAACAAAATCAATATACGATTCATAATCCTTAGATAGAAAACATACCCTCATTCGCGGGTGGTGGTTGTTGATTCACTTCCTGATGGACGTTATATACACGCCTGTACTGACCCTGCTGTGCGGGTGCTACTGGAATGGGAGGTAGTGCTAGCACCGGAGCTGGAGCTGGAAGAGCAGCTGGTGGAAACACTGGTACCTGTGGCTCCTGTCGAGCATGTTGTTGCTGAGGAAATTTGTCTTTCTCAGGACAATCTTGACGTTTATGGCCATACTTGCCACACACGAAACATTTTCCCTCAAACTTTCCACCACCTTGCCCCTGTTGACCCCGAACCTGCTGGCCATTACCTCCCTTCCCTTGGCCCTGATGAGATTGTCTCTGGCCTTGATGGCCTTATTATCCTTGCCCAATTCCTCTATCCTCAAATCGAGAATCTCCAGATCGCAAACGCTTAACATAGTCCCCTGTCTGGGAACCCTTCTCACTCTAACGCTGATGACTCTGCCCTGGCTGAGTCCCACTAGAACTGCCCCCAGTAGTCTTGCCTTGCAGACCTGACCCAAACCCCCGCTTGACACCCTGATTATGAAAGCGGTTATCCTGGCAGTGGAGCATTGCAGCATTAAGAACATCTTCATACGTACGTAGTGAAAGATTCCTCAATAAATGTTGGCGAATCTTATAGTTCAACCCATCAGTGAACATTAGAACTCTCCTCTCCTCAGTAGGTACTTCATCTGGTACCAAATTAGTTAATCTCGTAAAATCTTCCTCATATTCCGACACAGTTTTCTCTCCCTTCTTCAAATCAAGTAGTTTCCGCCTGATCTTTGTCTGGATGGCGGAAGGAAAATACTTCCCATCAAATCGTATCCAAAAGTCTTGGATAGTCATTGTGTCCCTCTCCTCCATAGTGGTGGTAGCTTCCCACCATTGCAAAGCTGCCCCTACTAGCTTGAATGTGGCTAGTATTTGACGTTGAACCTCAGTGTATTCAATCATTCTCAAGTGCCGTTGGATATCTTTCTTCCATTGGCTAGCAGTCACAACATCTGACCCTCCCTGAAACTCAGGTGGGTGCGCTTTCTGAAAGGCATCCCTCGCTCGTTCCCATGCAGTAGGAAACACTTGCCTTTTCGCGGGTGGCACAATCGGTGCCGGTGGGGGAGCCTGCTGAACAGCAGCTACAGCAGCATTGACTGCCTGAGCGACAATTGCAGCAACTTCGGCCGCAGTCATCGTACCCTGAGCTGGGGCGGGCTGAGGCACACGTCGAGGAGGCATCTGAAACGATAGAACACTATCAGTATTTGATATCTCAAAATAGCTAAAGATCGTAAGCGTAAATAGAAAAGCAATAATCCTACTCATAGGGATCTACATCAAAGAACGCTAAGCTGAAAACATAGTAAGCCGTACAGATCCTAAAGGACACTAGAACCTGATGCTCTGATACCACCTGTAAAACCCCGCCTAATTAAATACCGGGTGGCCAGTCCCATACCAAATTAAAACAGAATATACAGTTGGCTCATTCTTAGCATCACTGTCGAAAACGTTTACAACTCACCCAATACCCAATTAAGCTGGTGTTAAAAACTTTCCAAATTTTAAATTTCAACAAAACCATTTTTTGTTTAAGAATAACACTACACATTTTATTCTACAAAACTGGTAATTCAATAAATAACACAAAAGAATTTAAATGCAATTGGAATAAACATTCCCAAGTAATATAAATCCTTTACAATAATCCCAACTATGTCAAATTTATTAAAAAGACAAGAATACAATAGTATTTAACCCCGATAGAAAAGATAACTGAATCCTTTAGGCAACATGCCCTAAATAAGAATACTGTGAATAAAAAAGATGATAAGCGTCTAAGCAAAACTTCCATAGCTCCATATCTCATCACAATCAACTATGGTTGGCGTCCCTATTGCTGGACACCTGATATAGAGATACAATAGAAGAGAAAATATGTAAGGAAACGGGTCAGAGCCCGAATGTGTAGATGATTTTTTTAAAACAGCAAGTATTTAACAAGTGCAATAAAGCATTTATTATGTACATGTTAGATCCAACTCTCACTTGCTATTCTCACCTCTCAACTAGAGTGCACACTTAACGTTTCCTATTAACCTCCTAGTTAATGGTTCATCTTTTCTAGTCTCCATATTATAAATTCCATTTCCATATCATAATCCCCGTATGTCCCATACCATACGTCACATAATTATTTATTTACATTTCTCCTTTATATGATTAGTTTCTCATTAACATGAATCATTTCTCATTAATATGAATTAAGCTTTTCATTCATTAACTTAATTCCATTATCTTTTTCTATTCACCGTTATCTACAATTATCACTATAGATAGATTTAACCACAATATATATCCATTCAATCATTTAATACATTATATATATATTCATATATAACACGGCACCCCGAGTCACAGCTGCGGTGCAATGCATTACTCTGCTATCATGTCCCATCATCGCAGGTCGCCGAATAGGGGACTAAAGGTTAGGTAAGATTCCACGAACCACAAACAACAACAAATAAATTGGAGGAGAACATAGTTCTCGTATCCATGGGTCACGTACAAACCTACGTACCCATAGTCAGCGGACTTATCAACTCTCCGATAAGTCTTTCATAGACCTATGTTCTCGAGGGACAAATCAAAGATCCCATAGATTCATCAGGTATGACTGCCCTCACGCGCAAACCTCCCACCGATAGCAAGTAAGCTAGGTATGTCATACACATAAATCATCAATCAATTAAATAGGTATTATCATACCTATAATATAATATCAATAAGGTAATTATCACTACCCTAAGACATTTCCCATACGTAGCATTATATCTCTTTTAAATGCCACGTATTAACATATCATATCTTTACTTCATAATTTAATTATCCTCGCATCCTATAACATCTCTCCACTCCCGACGTTGTTAAGGTTCATGCGCGTAGCGTCTCGCAAAGCGAAATCCAAACAAGGAACCACTCCAATACACTACTACTTAACTTTGTCGATCGAGGAGGTCCGACAACTTCAACTATGCGATCAGGATAACCTCATTCCCTCTTTCAACCAAATGTGTTCTGAACTCCCATCTCACAAGATTCAAATAAGATTTCCCTCATCTTATATTCAGTAAGAAGTCACTAATATCCTACTGGTCCATAACATTATTTCTCCCGAACTACTACGAGTTTAGTTCTCCTTTTAATTAAGGTTCAGACCGATAGTCTCAAATCTATTATAAACACATATTCTTTCACTTAGGATTAAACCCTCTTGTAAACTTAAGGATACCCAGGTGTTATATTAAATCACCCCTAATGTTCCTATCTTAAATCCTCATACATCCCCATTTGGAATTTAATAAATGATTTTAGCAACTGAAATTCCATTCAATATAATTTTCATCATTTTAATCGCTTGAATCCAAAACAAATTAATCCAAATCTTATCAAGGATTTACTGTTATTTTCTAAGTCCCATAATATCCAAATAATAATCACCAAAGATCCACAAAAGGTTTGGGATAAGAATCAACATTTAAAAAGAACCAACTTTACATATTCTGGGGAGGTCGACCGATCGAAGGCAGGGGTCGATCGATCGATCCCTCAGGTCACAGCCTGGTTTTTCTGCATTTCAGCAACTACGGGTTTCACCATTTTTACTCAGTCAAACCTTCATATTAACCTCCAAAATGAGTTATAATTATTACTACATGATATGTCAACATATATGAACGATTTCCAATACTCTAAACATCTTAGGATCATCAAGGGATTGGATTAAAAATCATGTTTATCTCCTTATTTCCAGAAAATTATCAACATATCATCTTCAAGAACACATCAATGGTTTTCATAATTTCTTCAACAGATTCATGACTATTTCGTGGATTATTATCATCCTAAAATATGAGTTAAATTCCTATATCATTTCTGTTTTCCAGAAATCCATTTAATACTCCATTATTTCTTCCAAACATGAATAATCTTCTCTTTTCATACTATTCTAACATGGACAATATACAAAATTAAATTGCCATTATCAAACACTTGCCTTTTCTAAAGGTCTGATCCTTTGGTGTAGTATATCTCAGTTGGTTGTCCCTTCTCCGGTCAAACTCCGGTGGTGGTTGGTGGTGGTGAACCTTGGTTCTTGTTCTTTTCCTTCCCAAGTAGGCTTTTCCCTTCCCAAGCACTCTTACACTCTCTCTAGGAAGATGGCTTCTCTAATTTTTGAAGAGGAGATGAATAAACCCCATACACTTAATCTACCAATACTTATAATAGTACCAAATCCGAAATCACTATTCATCCCCCCTAGAAAAATGACCAAAATGCCCTTTCGGGTTGTCTATTCATTTCCAAATGACCCGAGACTCAAAATTAACATCCAAATAGACTTTTCTGACTATTTCGAACCTTCCGGACGCAACAACGCGGTCGAAATGACTATTAGATCAATAGAAAATAAATTTCCTTTTTAATTTATAAACTAGTCCCGACACGTCCCATACCGCGTCTGACTAAAAATATAAATTACCGAATTTATATCATACAGTCATATCAATGACATCACATTCATATATTACCTAAATATCTTTAAGTAATATTCAGAATCATCCATTTTAATATCCACCGTCCGGATAAAATCTAAATGAATTAATTAATAATAAAATCCAATTAATCCATTAATTTAAAATATAACCCATTTTAAAAGTCATTTAAAATTACGGGGTATTACACCTGGTCTCTCGTGAGTACCATTTGGCCTCACGTTGAATAGTGCTATAATCTTTATATTTATACAATCATTATAGCTTGTAGCCAGTACAAAAAGATACAACATGATCAAGTAAGACAACAAAGCTAAAGTATGAGCCCTCTCGTCCAGTTACATCACTAGAAGATCTCCCTAGGCTGCTTTACTTGCGCTGCCATGTTGAGCTGCTTCTCTTGAGCTACCACACTGAGCTACCTTGCTTGAGCTACCTTGGTGAGATTCCTCTCTCGAGTCTATTGTATTAGCTAGAGTTATTATCTTTAATCTTGAGATTCTCTTCAAGCCCCCCTACACTCACCATGTGAGGGTAACTACGGGTTTTATATTGGCAACAAAAGTCTTTCTTCTTAAGGAGGATTTGAAAAAATGGAATAAAGATAGATTTAGAAATGCGTGGATTTTTCGTTAGAGTTATAGAGGAGATTAAGGAGCTTGGCCATAAGGAGGCAGTGGATCTGTTGTCTAGAGAATAGTAGTTGAGAAATGAGGAGGGAAAAGGTGAAATGGGGCAGAAAATAATTCAGGAGGAGATTTGTTAGGGACAAAAATCTCGAGTGTTTTGGTTGAGAAAAGGAGATAGGAACATAAGATTTTTATCATAGGGTTGCCAACTCATATTGTAAATTCAATCGTAATGGGTAGGCAATAGTGGATGGAGTGGAGTACACAAATGAGGCTAACATTAGGACTTTAATCAAGTTTATTTAGGAAAATGTATTCACAAAAGACAAGGAGTGGAGACCTATGTTAAACGAATTAGAGTTCAGGGTTATTCCTAGGGTGAGTATTGAGGATTTGGAGAGAAATTTTTCATAGGAGGAACTGGTATTACCAATAAAGTCTAGGGGTAAGGCGTCAGTACCAAATAATTTTTCAATGGATTTCTTTCAGTAGTGCTGGCCGCTGGTGTGTAATGTTGTTCTTGTATTCTTTGGGTATTTCAATGAGAGTGGTAGATTTTAGTAAATCTTGAATGCTTTGTTTATTTATTTAATCCCTAAAAGAGGAGGGGCGATGGATGTGATTAACTTCCAACTAATTAGTTTGGTAGGAAGTATTTATAAGTTATTGGACAAGGTGTTGTTAGTCACATTAAGGAGGGTTTTAAACCTCATTGTCTTATAGGCCCCTAATACTTTTGTGGGGGGGAAGAAAATTTTGGATTCATCATTAGTAGCGAATGAGTTTGTTGAGATGGGATTGAGAAATGGGGTGTCGGGTATTATGTGCAAACTTGATATCGAGAAGGCATATGACCATATGAATTGGCGATTTCTTCTTGACCTAATTAGGAGGATGGGGTTTGGGCAACGTCAGAGTGTGTGGATAGAGAATTTTGATAACGGTGAATGGGTCACCGAAAGGATTTTTCCATATTCACTCGGACTACATTAGGGGAACTCTCTCTCACCATTTATTTTTATTCTGGTGATGGAGGGTTTGAGTATATTGTTGTCCAGGGCAGTGGTGGCAAGCCGGTTAGGTATTTTTGAGATCGAAGATCACAATGTCTTTCCGCGCCATGTGTCTGACCTTTTATATGCTGCTGACACTATCATTTTTTGTAGAACTGAGGAAACCCAAGTGAGAGAACTTAAGATCATTTTGATGTGTTTCGAGGCATTATCTGGGTTACATATAAATGTGGGTAAGTGGGAGATAATTCCTCTAGGGATGGTAGAGGAGGTCACCGATCTTGTGGAGGTGATAGGGTGTAAAATAGGTTCTCTTCCATTTACCTACTTTTGACTTCAATTGGGTGCTTCATTCAAAGCCAAATCCATATGGGATTAGGTTATTGTGACGGTGGAAAGGAGGTTAATGGGATGGAAAAAGTGTTATTTGTCTAAAGGGGCAGACTGACACTAATAAAGAGAACCCTTTTTATTTTATCCTCTTATTACTTGTCCATTCTCTTGTTACTAATTTTCGTTCACATCAAACTGGAAAGGTTAATGATGAAATATTTGTGTCATGGGAATGAAGATAGCTTCAAGTATAGTTTGGTAAGTTGGGATGAGGTATGACAACCGGTGAAGGGAGAGGAGCGAGTGTTAGGAATTTGGCATGTTTCGTAAAGCTCTTTTAGGGAAGTGGTTATGGAGGTTTTCGATTAAGGTTGATAGGTTATGGACAAATGTAGCGGTGGAGAGGATTGGGATGGGTCACAATGAGTGGGGATCCATGGATAGATGGTTCCCCATGGGGGTGGGATTGTGAAGGAACATTGCAGGGGGTTGGAGGGAATTCCTCATGTATACTTCATTACGCACATGGAACGTATTAGATTTTGAAGAGACATTTGGGGGTGATCGATATTGAGAGGATTTTTTTCTAGGTTGTATCGCATTGTGAGTGAGAGGGATGGTCTAATGTCACAACATGCTTTGAGGGAGGGGGATAGGATATGATATAACCCTAGGTTTAGAAGGAGGCTTGGGAATTGGGAGGCCGAGGAGGCAGAGGAGTTCTTTGACAGGTTTAATGATAGGGATTTTCCTCAAGGGGAGGGGATTGTGTGCTGGAGAGGGAAAAAGAAAAAGGATCTTCTGATGAGATCTTATTACGAGGAGCTTGTGGGTAGGAGATGAATTATTTTCCTTGGAGGAGTATTTAGTACATGAGGTCTCCTCCAAAGGTGGATTTCTTTGCCTGGACTGTGGCGAGATAGCTATTTTAACGATGTGTCGGATACCGAAGAGAGGTATACGCATGGCAAGAAAGTGTTGAATGTGTAATAAGGAAGCTTAGGATATGGCCAGCCACTTGCTGCTACATTGTAAGGTGGTTAGGTCCGATGGGGGATCGTTTACTCCATCTTTAGGGTAAATTGGGTGTGTGTCGAGTCGGTGAGGAAGAAGTTGGCATCATGAGGTCATAGGGTAGGAGGGAGGGCGGTTAGGTATGTATGAAGAATGTCTCCTTTATGCATTTTTTGGACTATTTGGATCGGGAGCAATATGAGGTTCTTTAACAAAAAAGAGACGAAGTTTGATAGACTGCTTTACACACTTCTAATCACTTTACATGCATAGTACAAAGAGGAGGCTCATAATACGCTCCATTACTTGTTCTATTTTTTGGCGGAGGTGGGGATGAGTAATTAATTCTTTGTGGCCTGCGTCGGGGCGTTAGGTGTTTGGTGAGTTTTTACCCCCCACACCCACCCCCAACACCTTTTTTGGGGGTTCTTTGTTATTTATTGACATTTTTATATCTATGTTATACGGGTTCCCGACCCATTAGGAGAAATTTTCTAATATACTTTGTTTACTTATAAATTTTTTAAAGTAAACGAACAAATATAAAAATTAAATATTAAATCATAACATTTTCATTCAAATACATTACAATTCTCTCTCGAATGACTTCTCTTATCTGTTCAAGTAAATCACAATTGTCACCAATGATTTCTCGTTTCCTAATCCACTATTATATTTTACAGTAATTCAGGACATAGAAAGTTCTTAGTTAATTTTTTTGGACAAAAACATTATACTGATGCAGAAGGAATATATATTCATAAAATAAGAAAACACACGCGCGCGTGCACACACACACACACACACACTCATATATACATACATAGGTAGGATCTCATTGAGTCTCAAAATGTGGACTTCAGAGATAAAACTCTTCATTTTGAGGAATAAATGAATGAAATATTTCATGAAATTTGGTAAAGATTATTTCCAATATTAGGAGATCATTACCATCAAATTTTATCATAAAAATTCAACTTAAGAGTAAGTGAAATAAATCTTTAGTATACACACACACAAAATGTTTCTTCTTCATTAACTCATTTGATCTTCGCTATATATATATATATATATATATATATATATATATATATATATATATATTCACCTCTCACGTCATTTCTATGTAAAAACAAATATCACCATTTATTATATTTATTTATCATCAAACTTTTACATCTCAAAAAGTAGGAAAGTAAATATCACCATGCCTAAGATTATGTATTCATATACATACATATGTGTATGTAACTATGTATACAAAATGTAAAGCAACTAAATAGTGAAAGTTATTGCAAGGCCATTTACAAGGAATGGAGAAAAATAACATAATGCAATTTTGCTCCACCATTTTTCTTTCTTGTCTCTCCAAGTGATAAAGTATTCCAAAACTAACCAATTTAGAAGCAAAATGATCCTTAATTTGCTTGTTAAGGAGCAACAAGTAAGAGGCTCGCACGACAAACCAAATGTCACAGGAAGGCCACACGCGCTAGTTGGAATGTTGCAGTATGCCTGGACTGTATTAAAACAATCAAACGACCTCCTTCTAGGTGAGTCATAAATATAATTAATTTATATTTTATTTTTTTAATCTTTGAAATTTTGTAATCTTTATTTATATGATTTAATGTACCAAAATGCACATATTAATTTTAATGAACTTTATAATTATAAATTATGTGAATAGATAATGACTTTGCATATATTACACAGTTCATAAATTTACATTTTACGAAAATCTATACTGTTTTTACTCATTATTTACTTGGTGAGACTTTATACAAGATATATTATATAAAAACAATAGGCTTAAAACTAGTTATACTCTACTTATCTTATTAGTTTTTTACTCTTTTTATTCAAGTTCTCATAATTTTCATGAAATATATTTCTCCTAATGAAAGAGAATTGAATTTCATAAAAAATGGAAAAAGTAAGAGAAGGTGTTTCATATTTTATTCACATCATATGAAACAAACTATTTTTTCCTGTCATTTTTTACTTTCTAATTAAAAAATGCCTTATATTTTTAACAATATATATATATATATATATATATATATATATATATATATATATATATATATATATATATATATATATATATATATATATATATTAACCTTCCACATAAGTTAAAATGTTACAGGGGGAGACGCGAACGGGAAACTAAATTTGATGGGAAGGTGAATTATACCATATCGTAAGTAAATGAACTTTTTTGGAGGAAACATAATATAGTTGAATAATTTTGGTGAAACAAAATTCTTCAATTATTTAGAGGTGGTTACATTTTGCTAGATAGTGAGAACAAAGGGTTGCCATACCTATGGTGTTGGACTAATTAAACATAAGAGAGTTATGGCCTTCATACAGTATTTCTAACATCGAGGGTTACCCTCTTTTATATATATTTTTTTCTAGTGTGGAATAGATGGCTACCTTCATGAAATCATTTCACAACTCACAAACTAAATGGATATTTTGGTAAAAACTATCAATAACTTCATAACAAAACATACTAGGGATCTTGATAAATAAATCATGATTACATAAGATATTTGCTCACTTGACCTACCAAAATAGATTTTTCTTAATAGGCGATATTCATACATGTAGGAAATTTCACTATCTGAATTCTAGTAAGTCCTATTGGAGCGAAAATATTTTTCATGAGACATGATGAAGTAAAAACAAATCCTCATGACCTATTTTACAATATACTTAGTAAATAATACGAACTGATAAAATTCACAATACACAACTATAATTAATGTTTAAAGCATAAGCGTTTTATGAATTGATACTCTTAGGTCCCTTGTTATATTTTCTTGACAATATGTACACGTCTATTTCATTTAAACGTTAACGTCCTTTAGTTAACATTCGGGTCCAGACGATTTAAACGTTAAGGTAATTTTTCTTCTTTTTCCTTTTTGTGTTGTCACTTTAAAAGTAAATATCTCTCAAAGGATAAGTCCAATTAGCACAAAGTTTATATATTTGTAGATCTCTCGATTTGATATAGCTAAAGAGATCCATGAAGTATAGGTTATTATGATGTTTTCAAATTTTCATTCACCCATAACGTTTTGTTATTGTAATATTTGAAATTAAATACCTCTTAAAATACAATTCCAATTTACATGATCTCCCCCCGAAAATCTCTTTATGAGATGTACGAAATGAGTCTTTAGGTGGTCTTTCCATGCTATTCCATGAGTTGTCAACCGATCTTTACTTAGCATTGGTGTCGGATTGAGACTTTCAATTATGCAAACAGGCATTTGTGTGGCTCATCGTTCAATGAAAAGATTATGGATTAATATCATTTGGGTGTTGGCCAGCCCACGTTGCCTCGGTAGTGTACCGACCAGCATAAGGAAATACTTTTTTCAGATGATTCCAGAACATTGGTAAATTTGAAAGTTTGAAAATTTCAATTTCACCTCCAAACATTTTCTATATTAATGTGTATATGGCACCCCACTAGGTGTCTTACAATTTTATGTAATCGTGTCAATTAGGGTTCACCATTCCCTTTATATGGTTGAAATGTACCCATCTTTCCTTCAATTGGGAGATTTATGAAAAAACATACATTTTGATGAAAATGTGGGTTTTTTTATAAAACTATATGCATTTTTTTCATTTAATTCGTTTGTAGAGAAATGATAGAAAATTGAAAAAGCTTTAATAATAAAAGTACATACATTTTTTTTCTAAAAATACATGCAGTTTTATGAGCATATGAGCATTTTTAAAATGATAATACACTTAATTTTTCTATGTACTTTATGATGTACACACAAAATCCTATTTGTATTTAATGAAATTACTCACTTTTATATGTACTTCACAAAATTACACGCATTATTTGTATATACAATATTAAGTGCACATAAATTTTTGCATCTACTTTACGAAAATACACGCAATTTTTCATCTACTTGGCCAAATTCACGCATTTTTTGCATATATTTTAGCATGTTCGCATAAAATTTTGCATGTATTTTATGAAAATTTTATAGGCTCCCTTTCTCTCTCTCATCAGTCCTCCCACCGAAGACAAATTTCTTACACGTTTCTTTTTTTAAAATAATAAATATATTTCTAAATTCTAAATATATCATTATTTATATTTAAAAAAATTAAGTTATGTTGAAATAAAATGTAATATTTCATTTTCAAAATCATCAATCATACTATTTACATTGAATTTTAATATATTTGAGACTGTTATTTTGAGAAAATTGATAGTAAAGGTATCTTGGATCATTTAATATTGGAAATTTTCAAAAAGTTATACAATGGGCGATGGTAAACATTAAAAATAAAGAAACCCTATATTTCTCTTTCAGCTTTCAACATACCACACACATAGCTTTGATCATTTGCTTATTTTGTAGACACTTTTAACTCTAAATGTTTCAAAAAATAAGATGTATAACTAATAATAGAATTTGCGTCTTTTTTCCCTTGAAAAATTATTACCCAAACAACTATGTCAAAAGATAAAGTAAGCTTAAGAGGAGTTTCAAGGAAGTTCCTCGCAAAATAAAAAAAAATAGGGGTGGAAGTAGATGATTAATTTGTGGATTTATAAAAAAATAAGCAAAAGAACTCATATTTTAATTTTAAAAATAAGTTTTGTTTATTTTAGGAATACGACTAAATTATGTAAAACATACTTTAATTGAAGAAAAAATACTAAACTCTTAAGCATGGTTCAATTAATGTAAAGCAGAAATTGATTAAATAATCATACAATTATCCTTTACATTATAGGATTTTGAATCATCAGTAAAATCACAACTATAGCCTATATAAGAGATCAAGAACCTTGATTAATGTAATGACTTTCTTGAGATTGAGTGTATATTTGGATTTCTTTTCCTTAGACTATAGTTTCGTGATGTTGATTTGTTCATTTGAATGATGGAAGTCAACAAGTTATTAAACGGTAGGGAGAGGCCTCAAGTCTCCAACCATCATTTAATCTGAACCATCGATCACAGGAGATACCCAGAGTTATAAAAACCTGTATTTAATCATAGGCAATATTTCGTTATCAGATTCAATAATAGGTGACATTTCATTACAAAATTGAAT
Organism: Sambucus nigra; assembly: GCA_949130495.1. NCBI lineage: Eukaryota > Viridiplantae > Streptophyta > Magnoliopsida > Dipsacales > Adoxaceae > Sambucus > Sambucus nigra. The sequence goes on along the minus strand of OX422214.1, from coordinate 505,112,960 downwards.
CTTGGTTTGTATTTATGGATACCATTTGAATGAAACATATGCGACTCAATAGTATTCTTTAATTATGTAACACATTAAGGAAGAATTATTATATAAATAATTCTAACAGTCTCCCACTCGGTTAATAATTATCATAAGACGCATAATAAGATTTGATTCATCGTTAAATGGTCCTTCGTAATTACCTTGATAAAATAAAAATCAATAATATACGTTATAATGTTTCCATCTAATTCACTAGCATGGTTCCTTTAATTTACTACAACATTAACAATTTATTCAATAATATCAATAGTAAGGGTTATCATTATACTCCAATCATTATCTTATAAAAGACTATTTCTATCGCATTTATCAATGTACATGCATGTGAACAATTATTAAAAGAAAAAAAATCTAAATGCTCATAATACACCTTAATTGATATCAAATATAATGTTAAATAAATATTAGCCAAGAAATCCACAAAACGTATGTGTAATTGGCTATACTCAAGATCCATATCTTAAATAGTCTTTATGAATATCTTTTGGTGATAACACATTTATTAGTGGATGCACTAAGTTATCACCTCTACTAATATGTTCAACTGATGCTCATTAGTTTTAAACTTCTTCATTGAGAAATATGTATTGTCTTAATGTGCCTTTATTCCTTAAAATGCATATCATTCTTGATAAAAATATTGCAACGATATTGTCATAATACTTCAACAATTAGGTAATAGTGTCGACAACTCCAAGCCCTAAAATAAAATTTTGTATCCAAATCCTTAAATTATAGCCTCAAAGCATGCTACAAACTTATGTTATCATAATAAACAATAATGGATTGTTTTATACTCTACATAATATTGGACAATAAACTAATATAAAGATACTTAGTTAAGAGATAATTCCATACATCTAGTAAAATATTTAATTACTTCTCATCTTTAAATGAAAAGTTATCATAAGTGTGAGCATACGATCTTTTAGGAAAATCACAACTTTTATAAAGAAAACAAAATATATAAACTTACTCCCACTGGCCTTGAAGTATGTATAGTAATAAAAAATGTAATAGTATTTTACCGGTTGATTACCATTAAGGTCATTCTAGTCTTACAGACACATTTACACTCGACTCTAGTGTGTTAATTAAGTAATTAAACATTGTCTATTAATGGCATTTCACTTAATAATTCCTTAAAACTTTTGAAAAGAAAACCAGTTCTTTGCTTGCTCATATGTCAAATTCGCATTCTTGTAAATAAATCACATAACTAAAGAAACTATATTATAATATAAACTTAAAGATCCTTTAGCAAAATCAAAATAAAACCCCTCACAATAAAGTTTTGATAAATATGTTCAAAAATATTGAAAGGTTTCAAAAGATTTAAAAGATGAATTTATTCCCAAGAGCATAGGAAAGGGAATCCTTTTGTGAACGTATGGTTTGTGTTATAAGGAATCCCTATATCAAATTAAAATCATTTTTTATATCATTCTAATTTTGAAATGAAGTATTATAATTCACAATATAGATTAAAAAACATATATGTTAGATAATGTGTACTTATATAAAAACGATAACTCATATTTTAGTCTCTAACGATATAAGACCGGGTGAATTTACATTGTCTGCAACAGTAGTTTGCATCGAATTAATGATTAATCTATTTAATTTCTCCAAGCTTTATTATGAGTGCCTCAAACTACTTTTATCATTAATAGTAGGTTCATCAGTTAAAAAGGACATATAATGATTTAGTACATTTAAGTGAAACTTAACTTATTCACTTCATTATAAGAAGTGAGTCTTAATAGCATTAAAATAGAAACACATGCAATTTTATAGAAACAAAATGATATACAATAAATGGTACAAAATAATGAGATAAATAGATCACTACATTGATACTATGAATTGGCAACACGTACATTATTGACAATTATATACCATGGGATTCTTTCATAGTAAAAACAAAATATCAACGGTCATCAATGGTCAACCACTCCAGGTGGACAGCGGTACTCACAAAGGCAGCCATTTAGTGAAGATTGGAACGTTAGAACAATTCGCAGAGAGAAATCGCAGAAAGAGAGAAGGCAAGAAGCTGTGAAAAATGAAGGGGATTCGCCCCCTTTATATAGGATGCCAAGCGCCATGCCAATCGGCACCTCCCCCTGCCATACCGATCGATAATGACCCCTCACCTTCCCGAAACAGCCTAAAAGTCTGTGCCACTGCCGAATGGCACCCCTCAGTCTATGCCGGTCGGCACCCCCCTTAAAATTTCGTACAAAAATTCCTGGAAAATCGTAGAAAACCCTGAAAAATCCTCAGAAAATTCCTAAAAATCCCAGGAGGGATTTAGAACGTTTTTACCAAGAAAATTTCACACTCTTTCAGGAAAAACCTTTTTTTCCCCAAACGAACTCTCGGGCAGTGTGCCCGGACCACTCAATCACCTCCTCAGCAGAGTTTACAACCTCAAATTGGTTATCTCCCCAACAATCAACTCCTCCGCTCAAAATCAAGGACATAAAGCCTCCCCAGCCATCGGCTACCCAGTGCAAAAAAATATAGCATGGTTTTTTTTCCCCAGCGGAATTCAGAAGAATCACTCGCCCCAGGCGATCTCTCCCAAAGGACGATCCAAATCTTCCCCAGCTCATTCATCATTCCCCAGCGGAACCTCAAATCCAAATTCCTATCCCCACCGGAACCTCAAATCCAATTTGTACCCACAATGGAACTCTTTTCTTTTCCCAAGGAAATGCAATCACTTTTGGGTCAGAATTGATCCCGGTCTTGGATCGTCACTTGAGTTAGGTCAGAATTGACCTCGGTCCTCGGTCATCACCACTCTTGGGTCATAATTGACCCCGATCTTGGATCGTCACTTGAGTTATGTCAGAATTGACCTCGGTCCTCGTTCGTCACCACTCTTGGGTCAGAATTGACCCCAGTCTTGTATCGTCACCTGAGTTAGGTCAGAATTGACCTCGGTCCTCGATCGTCACCACTCTTGGGTCAGAATTGACCCCGATCTTGGATCGTCACCTGAGTTAGGTTAGAATTGACCTCGGTCCTTGATCGTCACCACTCTTGGGTCAGAATTGATCCCGATCTTGGATCGTCACCTGAGTTAGGTCAGAATTAACCTCGATCCTCGATCGTCATCACTCTTGGGTCAGAATTGACCCCGATCTTGGATCGTCGCCTGAGTTAGGTCAGAATTGATGTTGGTCCTCGATCGTCACCACTCTTGGGTCAGAATTGACCCCGGTCTTGGATCATCACCTGAGTTAGGTCAGAATTGACCTCGATCCTCAGTCGTCACCACTCTTAGGTCAAAATTGGCCCCGGTCTTGGATCGTTACCTGAGTTAGGTTAGAATTGACCTCGATCCTCGGTTGTCACCACTCTTGGGTCAGAATGGGCCTCGATCTTGGATCGTCACCTGAGTTAGGTGAGAATTGACCTCGGTCCTCGGTCGTCACCACTCTTGGGTCAGAATTGACCCCGATCTTGGATAGTCACCTGAGTTAGGTCATAATTGACCTCGGTCCTCGGTCGTCACCACTCTTGGGTTAGAATTGGCCTCGGTCTTGGATTGTCACCTGAGTTAGGTCAGAATTGACCTCGGTCCTTGGTCGTCACCATTCTTGGGTCAGAATTGACCCCAGTCTTGGATCGTCATCTGAGTTAGGTCAGAATTGACCTCGGTCCTCGGTCGTCACCACTCTTGGGTCAGAATTGGCCCCGGTCTTTGATCATCACCTGAGTTAGGTCAGAATTGACCTCAGTCCTCGGTCGTCACCACTCTTGGGTCAGAATTGACCCCGGTCTTGGATCTTCACCTGAGTTAGGTCAGAATTGACCTCGGTCCTCGGTCGTCACCAGTCTTGGGTCAGAATTGATCCCGGTCTTGGATCGTCACTGAGTTAGGTCAGAATTGAACTCGTTCCTCGATCGTCACCACTCTTGGGTCAGAATTGACCCCGATCTTGGATCGTCACCTAAGTTAGGTCAGAATTAACCTCGGTCCTCGGCCGTCACCAGTCTTGGGTCAGAATTGACCCCGATCTTGGATTGTCACCTGAGTTAGGTCAGAATTAACCTCGATCCTCGATCGTCACCACTCTTGGGTCAAAATTGACCCCAGTCTTGGATCATCACCTGAGTTAGGTCAGAATTGACCTCAGTCCTCGATCGTCACCACTCTTGGGTCAGAATTGACCCCGGTCTTGGATCGTCACCCGAGTTGGGTCAGAATTGATCCCGGTCCTCGATCGTCACCAATCATTAAGTCATAATTGACCTCATTTATCAAACCTTTACCCCAAGCCCACAGATTCAGCTTTGATCCACAGAATTGATCATCCCTAGCACACTCCTTAGTCCCACTAAATTTGTCATCCTCGCTTCCTCAGGTCCTCAAAACTGACCTCGACCCTCTGAATTGGTCACCCTCGCTTCCTTAGGTCCTTAGAATCGACCTCGACCCACTGATTTGGTCGTCCCCAACACGCTCCTTAGGTCCTCAGAATCGGCCTCGACCCTCTGAATTGGTCATACTCTCTGCGGTGTCTAATCGACGGCTATCATTTATTCCAAACTAACCCATCGAGGGGCTCTGTAGACACCTCATTCTGTTACCCCCTAACTCTCTTTAGGTCCCTAGTACCTCCACTCATCACCGCAGACCCAGGTCATGTCCCGAGCACTGACCTGAAAGCCACCGGGCACCCCCCGGCTCAGTTTGACCCAAAAATCAAACTCTTTGTCTCGATTGAGACTCAATGAATCTTATAAGGGAACTAAATACCCTTTCCAACGGTCCATCCCGTGCACAATTTCGACTTACCATAAGGAAGAACGCGCCGTTTGCGTCCGAAACCTGACCTAGAGGCCATCGGGTGCTCCCGGGCTCTGTTTGACCTATGTCAAGTCTTCAGCTCAATCAAGTCTGAATGAATCTTCGAAAGTCCTTGAATACCCTTTCCAACGGTCCATCTCATGCGCGATTCTGACTTTCCATGCGAACGAACGATCCATTTGACTTTGAGAGGTCACCGAATGCTTCTCGGGCCTAGTTGACCAAAGTCAACTCTCCAAACCGAGTCAAACTCTTTGTAATGTCAAAGTACATCTCCTAACCTTTCCAATGGTATGCCCCGTGGGTGATTTGGACTTACCATGCGGACGAACGATCCGTTTGCGTCCGCGCGATTCCCCGTCTAATGGATCGACAAACGCTTCCGAGCCATATTTGACCCAAAGTCAACTTCCGAACCCAAGAGTAGTCCAAAGGAATTTTTAAGGTCTCTGAATTACCTTTCCAATGGTATGCCCCATGCACGATTCTGACCAACGGTTCTCCCTCGGCAGTCAATTTTCTGAAAAAACCTGAAACACACTGCCAAACGGCAGGTTCCAGAACCTGCCTATCGGCACCTTCTTGCAGATAGGTAGGAAGGGCTCTATGCCAATCGGTAGCCCCCTAGGCCTATAAAAAGAGGTTTTCATCTCATTTGCAGAAAAAAAGCTCAGATCATAAGGAAATCACTCTTAGCAAGTCCTAGAAACCTCTCTCGAAGGCAGCGTGATTTCAACTTCCAAATCCCTTTTTCACTTCCACTTTTCATCATCCCTTTCATCAAACTTGATGAATTAACAACTCTCCATCATCATCCAAGTTCAAGGGATACTCTCCAAACATTCAAGATCAAGCTCAAGATATTCAAGAAGGTCCAACTTTCTCAAACTCTCTCTTTAATTCTCTTAAATTCTCAATAACTTGTTTTATTATTTAGAACTTTTATTATCTCATCTCACACATCCTAATACACTTTTTATTTAGTATTATTGCACATCTCTTATTTTCATATAAATAAAAAACCCAAAAAATAAGAAAAAGAGGGTTTGCTCATAAATTCCAAATAGGGATTCTCACACTTTTTCCACACTTTTTTCACAACTAAAGAAACACTTTTTCTACACACACACACACACACTTACAAATAAGAGATTTATCCATTTGAATTTATGGGTTAAACCCCACCCCTCATTTGTATGCGAACTACGTGGACTTTGATGCCTTTATAGGCTACGTAGGCGTCTCGGGGTAAAACCCGAGACTCGAGTCCTTTTCTCATTTTTTTCTCTTATTTTCTATCTTCTCTTTATCCCATTTTCTATTATATTATATACATTCATTCTTAGTGGAGTATTATTACGCATGTGTTATCGTTCCCTTATAGCGATCAACGTAGGGGTAATCACATAAATCCTATTTTGTATATTAATTTCATATTCCTATGGATGACTCGCTTTATCTTTTCCATGATACAAGTCAAGGATTCCTACCTCCATTTTATATATACACATGCACACATATCACGGGGGAAAAGATAAAGGAAAATAGCAAATATCCATGAGAGACCAAAAGGGCGGAATGGGTGCCTAACACCTTCCCATTTCGTAACTAAGCCTTCGAACCCTTCTCGAATCATTTTGGTTTCGCACGCACCAGTATATCTTTGGATGCCATCCTTTGGGGTGGCTTCCCCTTTTTCTTTTGTCTGTTTTGAGTAAAATAGACTGGCGACTCTGAATCTCTCTACATTTTCACACCTCAAAAATCGACACCGGCCGAAGCGCTCTCTCGAGAGGGGATGCGCGGGACCCGAAGGATCCTTTCTCCCTCCGCGACGGGGATCGGGGATGTCCACACAAATGAGGGTAGAAGAGAAGGAAAAGGAATGCAGGGGCTTCAGACCTGTTTGATCGATTGATCGATCAAAAGGATCGATCGATCGATCCCTCTCTATTTCTAAAATCGTGGGAGACAGTGGGCTCAAATTTGATTGATCGATCGATCGAACAAAAGGGTTGATCGATCGATCCCCTATTTTCTAAGATATTTTCTTTTTCTTTTCTTTCTTATTTTCTTTTCTCCCAACTTACTATATAAGGGAATTTTGTTGTAATATCAGATATACTTAGTTTTAGAAGATATTTTAGGTTAGGTTTGGTTTTGAGAGCTCATCTTCTTCTCTTCTTGGGGTGACATCCATTTAGTTTTGTAAGATTGAATTATTCATTATCATCTCCTTTAATATAGTTTTTATCTTTATTTTCCTTTCCTAGATAATTAGTTTCCATGCTTTGTAGTTAGTTTAATTGTGTTTATTTCTTCCTTTCTTAGTTAATTGGTTTAATTTAGTTTAATTCATGTATTACCCTTAGATAAATAGGGTAAGAATTTCGTTCCACCATTTACGGGCCTCGAGCTCTGAAAATTAGGTTTTGTGAAAAATTGCGTTTAATTGAACCCGCGCGAATTAAAGTCGGATTATTATGCGTTTAAGTTTCTCTGTCATGCATCATTAGTGTTTATAGCGATAATCCGAGTTTAATCCGCGTGCGACCAATTTTTGATTAAATGTTTATTCACGCAACTTTGGCTTAAATTCCTCATTGTGCGAAGTTTATGATTAATTGATAATGCTCGATTAAATTGCTCTCGAGCCGGAATTCTGATTAATAGTTGTTTCGATCCGTATGGTTTGAGGCCATCCCGATCCTCTCTTTACTTTTATTTAGACTTAACTTCTCTCTTTTCTTTTATTTACAAGCACACATCACCTTTTACACTTTTATTCCTAAATTAATCAACCGATTACGAGATATACTAACACTCCGTGTGGATTCGATACCCGATTTACCTCTATACTTGTATCGCAAGTGTAATCGTAACTTAGGTTTTTATATCAACGTTGTGAAATAGAAAACAATGATCGGCGTCTTGATCGATGTCGTGTTTCACGCGTAATCAAAATGGCATCGTTGTCGGGGAATGTTTTGTTATAGATTGTAATTGTCTTATTATTTCATAGTATTTTTTCCTTTGTATTTGTATTCTTTGTTTTAACCTTTTTTGCAGGATTTCTACATTTGAGCGCTAGAAACTCTTGAATTTTGTCGTTCACACATCATCATTATGGAAATAGCCATCTCGAGCCTTTGTTGGGGTAAGCTTGTCTTATTCCAATCCTTTCGATAATCATTATGATAATTCTCAAAATCCCCGTACTCCTATGACTTTTGATCAATATTTAGAGTCCCAAAAAATTACAAATTCAAAAATGACTTTGGGCGAGTGTTACAAAAGTCAAGCTTTGGAGTGCATATATTTTGAGGATGATGATAACGATTTTGGGCCTCTAATTCCTTATAATAAGAATGTTGAAACTAAAAGCTATAGCTTTCAAAATTCTTATAATAATGAGTTTGAGTATAGTTTCAATAATAATTTTCAACATTCTCATTTCCAAGAATCCGCACCTCGACTTATGACTTTCGGCGAGGGTTTGCTCTTGCTTGAGAATGAGAGGTATGAGGACCATTATCAGGAAGGAAATCATTCTTGGGAACATGAATTGGATTTATTATTTGAATCCGACGATGATTTGTCCTCCGAAACTTTTGAAGTCGAAGAAAGTTTTGAACCAAATGAGGATTTTATGCCTACTTTGAAACAAAACATTCTTGACTTGAACCATGGTTTAATAGAGAATGTAAGTGAGGATGAAATGGATGTAGTATCCATTTTCAATGAAATGATTTTATCTTTGGATCCCAAAGAAGAAATTTTCATTAAAAATGATCCTATCTCCTTCGAAATTCCAACTTTGAGTGATGATAACTCATCTCTTGAGTTTGAATTTCTTTCCTCCCCTTTTCATTCTCTGTTATCACACCATCTCAAGTACCTGATGAATTGGTGCCAAACTTTAAAACGTTCAACCCTTTCACAGACGAGGAGTACTTGCTCGAGTTTCTCTCCATGAAGGCATCTTTGCCTCCATATGCGCCCCCTCCCATTCCAATTGAAAAATATTCGGGAGAAAATTCAGTTTTTTTGTCCCCTTGTGTATTTGTCACCCGTCCTATCCAAATCCCCCATCCTGCCTCCCAAATTTTTAATTGGGGATGGTTCACCTTTTCCACCACCCACATGCCTTCGGTTGTTTGAACGAAATTACTATTTTTCGGGAGGCATTCATGAAAGGGAGGGTCTGCTATGGATCTTCCAAAGTCCAATCGTCTTTTGGGTGGAGCCTAAAAAATTTAGACTTATAGTGTATACTTAGTTAGGAGTCTAAATGGTAGGTTGTACATAGTTAGATTTTTATTCTTTCTTTCTTTTTAGTTTTTCTTTCCTTTTAGTTTAATCTAGTGTATTTAGTTAAACTTTTTGTTATTGCTTTTTGTTATGCCTTGGTACTAACACATTTTGTAGAATCACTGGACTTGTACTTTCCGAAGATCGCTCCATTTTGGCTAATATCGCTCTCTTCCTTCTTTAACTTTGTTCTTAATTAACATTGAGTACAATGTTAGGTTTTAAGTTAGGGGGTGTGGTATATGCTATCCATTCATTGGTAGTGTCCATGATTTTGATTATATGTTATTTTCAAGCATGCTTTTCTTGAAAAAATAAAAAATTTCAAAAAGATTTTATTTCTTTTTTCTCTTTCTTGGGCCTTTTGCCATAATTTCCTATGATAAATTTAATAATTACCCTATCCAATTTCTAACTCAATGATGTATTTTCTATTTTTTTCATGTTATTAAACTTTAATCCTCAAATTATTCAATATTGAGAATAAATGCATGAATTAAACCTTGAAAACCCATGAGCACTTGAGCATATTTTCTAAAATCATTCAGTAGGACAATTATAGCTTGGTATCTTTTTGTTGCTATGTGTACACTAAAAACCTAGCGAGCTTCGTGCTTTTCTTCGTTTCCAAGTGTGTATACAGTACTCTTTCTCTTTCTTGAATAATGTATCTTGTTGGTGATCTCATTTTCTTTTGATTGATTGCATATTAATTGAATTATCACTTGAGCATGATTTTCAATGGTGGTGAGTCTCAAGAATCACATGAAACTTTAGGAAAGGGTCATAGGCCCTCGTTGATGCTTAACCCTTACGACCTTACCCTTACCCTTATACATGTCCCTAGTCAACCCCGTTGAGCCCTATTATGACCTTTCTTTTTATCCCAAACCCCCTAACTAACTCCACATTGGAGTTTTAAACCATACTTATTACCTTTCTTACCTATGTTTGGAATGATATTTGGGATTGAGTGATGTTGTGTAGTGTGGTTTCAATTTAAGCATATGAAAAGAGTGAGAAAAAGAAGAAAAAGAAGAAAAGAAAAGAAAAGGAGAAATAAAAAGAAAGAGAAAACAAAAGAAAAAGTGAGAAAAAGAAGAAAAGAAAAAGAAAGATAAATTTGTATATATTGTTTATAGTGATTCAATAATCCTTGTTAGTCTCTCGATTGATATATTTAATGCTTGTTTGGAAATCATTTTCCAATTTTGAAATTGCCCGCTATTTTCGATTATCCCAAGTTTTTCATCTTCGAACATCTTTTGTATCCGTAAATACATACTTTCATTTCATACCCCTAACCCCAAACCTACATTACAACCCAATAAAGTCCTATTTTATCCTTGGGTAATGTGATTCAAAGGTCGAACATTAACGATAATCTGTTTAAGTACTTTTCATATCGGTTAATATGCGATATCCTTTCATGAGATTGTATTTTTCACTTTTGTATTTCGTTCTTCATTAATGACATGTGTGCGGCCTTGTTTCCTTTTACATTTATTCTTTATGCCCGCATGTCCCGTGTGTTACACCCTATTCCGAGTGCTTCTATTTGTTGAGTGTGATATTCGAAGAGGATTGAGTGGAAGAATGCTTTAATTTTTATCCGAGCTATAGGCATTTTTATCGAATCAAAGCTATTCGCATGTGCATACACTGCACTCATATTTGAGGTTTCAATTCCATGTAGTTATTCTTTTAATGTTGGTAGTTGTGGATTGATGGGCAAACATATCTTTTGCTTTATTAATAATATGTTGAAATATCTAATTGTTGTTGAGTTTGGCTTATTGGTTGTTTGGCCATACATTTTGAGGAAATTTGATGTTTGTGGGTTTCATCCCTGAAAATCCCCACGAGACGACACTCGTCTACTAGGGTAACCTAGGGGTTTAACAGCTTATTGCATAAGCTAAATGCAATCGAATCGCTCGTGAAAGCGGCATTATCTGCTTTTTTTTCATTTTTGTACTCTCTCTTGTCTTTGGTCTACTTGTAGTTCTTGTTGCATCTTATTTCATTGATAGGGAGTAGCAATGTGTAAGTTAGGGGGTGTGATAATAAGCGAATATTGCGTATTTCATCCGTTAACATACGCATTATTAGCCCCCTTGGGTATGTTATTCCCTATATTTTTGGTCGTTAACCAGACAACCTCGTATTTCTATGTTAACATGTTTTGCAGGGGTTAATTGAGCTTTTATAGGTATTTCAATGCTAAGTATGAAATTCGAACGCATTTCGGTGAAGTTTCATACATTTTCGTATGTTCAAGGGAAATTTAGTCTTTTCATAGTTTGGGCACCTGGCCCAACATTCAAATTGTATCCCTCCTCTCAAGCTTCGCGTGGCCATAAACGGTGTTCGATTTTGATCCCTAACGAAGAAGTTATGGCACTTTTGGTGGACGAGAAAAATAATGAAACCAAATGAGGGAAGAAGATAAGGAAAAGGAATGCAGGGGGCTCAGACCTGTTTGAACAATCGATCGATCGATCCCTCTTTATTTATGAAATTGTGGGAGAGAGTGGGCTAAAATTTGATTAACTGATCGATCGATCGACCAAAGGGGTCGATCGATCGATCCCCTCTTTTCTGAGATATTTTCCTTTTCTTTTCTTTTCTCCCAACTTACTATATAAGAGAATTTTGTTGTAATATCAGATATACTTAGTTTTAGAAGATATTTTAGGTTAGGGTTTGGTTTTAATAGCTCATCTTCTTCTCTTCTTGGGGTGACATCCATTTAGTTTTGTAAGATTGAATTATTCATTATCATCTCCTTTAATATAGTTTTTATCTTTATTTTCTTTGCCTTGATAATTATTTTACATGCTTTGTAGTTAGTTTAATTGTGTTTATTTCTTGCATTCTTAGTTAATTGATTTAATTTAGTTTAATTCATGTATTACCCTTAGATAAATAGGGTCGGGATTTTGTTCTCCCATTTACGCGCCTCGAGCTCCGAAAATTATGTTTTGTGCAGAATTGCGTCTAATTGAACCCGTGCAAAATAAAGTCGGATTATTATGCATTTAACTTTCTCCGTCATGCATCATTAGTGTTTATAGCGATAATCCAAGTTTAATTTGCGTAAGACCAAATTTGGATTAAATGTTTATTCAAGCAACTTTGGCTAAAGTTCCTTATTGCACGAAGTTTATGATTAATTGATAATGCTCGATTATATTTCTCTCGAGATAGAATTCTGATTAATTGTTGTTTCAATCCGTATGGTTTGACGCTATCCCGATCCTTGCTTTACTTTTATTTAGACTTAACTTCTCTCTTTTCTTTTATTTACAAGCACACATCACCTTTTACACTTTTGTTCCGGAATTAATAAATCGATTACGAGATATACTAACACTCCCTCTGGATTCAATACTCGACTTACCGTTATACTTGTATCGCAAGTGAAGTAGTAACTTAGGTTTTTATATCAATGTGGTGAAATAGGAAACAACGACCGGCCTCTTGACCAACGTCACATTTCACGCATAATCACTAGACTGATGCCCCTGTGTGGTTGAAGGAGGCAGAGGACCTTACATTTGCCCGGGGGTGGTTCAGTGCCCTTAGAGAGATGAAGATGCCGAAGGAGTCTCCCTTATGGTACAACTATCAGATCGATTGCCCGGCCTATTGCCACAATATATTTTCCATGGATGATTGATGGATCCTAATAGATGTTATTGTTTCTCGGCTTCTGGAACATAATTTAGAAGATACCGTAGAGGAGCTTGTGCCTCACCATGATGATGGTCGAAGATCACTTGTAGCAGATTACCTTGCCCGCCATCCTGGGACATTGTAAATTATTTGCATTTTCTAGTTTTGATTCTAAATGTAACTTTTCATTCTAATGAAAAATTATTGTTACCGTTTCTCGGTGTTTTGGGCTCATGCTGACTAAACATTTGGTTTTCTATATAATCATTCAACCAAACATCTCTTTTCATCTAACTTTATCATTTTGAGCTTCACATCTGACTAAATTATATTGAGAGATATTGATGGTAACATGTTGTTTGTGTTTATTCATTCCCCCAATCCAACAAGCCTTAGCAATGTCATTCCATCTACTTTACCTTTTAGGTCGTGTCATCACACTCCCTTAGGTCTAAGTAAGATGATGGCGAGAATGCACCTAGTTACTAGGCCATCTGCCCGAGAAGGTTTTTGCGACTAACAATGTTGGCAACCAACATAAATTAGTTTTTGTTGCCTAAGGATCCCCTGTAGGGATTTTTGTGGTTACCAGGCCAACCCATGAGGTTTCTTATGTTCACAAAAAGAACTTGAGGGACATAATAATTAAAATGAATCTACTAACTCGTCATAATTGCTAAAAACCCTTCTCGACCTGTTAGGTTTCCTAATTTTAAAAACAAGTTGAATAACTTACAGTAATCTCATAAGTTAAGTTATGCATGATGGAGACATCGCTTGGAAAGGGTGCGTATTAATGAGATGTTGCCGACGAGATTTAAGCAGCCAATGTAAAGATATGAAATAAAAGGGGCTAATCCCGTCTTTATTAATTGAATAATTTTTTAGCAGCATAGTGTTTGAGAAATAAAAATTTGCGTAAACTAGGTAAAAGATAAAGGAGAAGATCTAAAAGAAGTTGAGATTGGATTCTTTCCATGATCTTAGTATTTCCCCGCCCTCCAGCATTTCCAAGTTATATGCTCCTTGAAGATCGTCTCTGATTACTCTAAAGGATCCTTCCCAGTTTGGTCCTAGTTTGTTGTCTAATGGTTTTACAACACTGTCGAGGACTTTTCCCAGGGCATAGTCCCTTTTCACTCATAGTGGGGAGACATTCTTAGTGTGTAGTACTCCATCTTTGAGGCCTTGGTCGACCAGAGTAGCTCTCATAGTGGGAAGACATACTTCTAAAGGGATGACAACCTTCATTCCATAAGTGCGTACGAAGGGTGTTTTCCCAGTTGGTTTCCTAGGTATGGTACGATAAGCCCATAAAACATGAGGGAGTTCATCCACCCAGGCACCTTTGGTTCTTTCCAACCATTTTTTATGTCCATTAATCATGGATTTATTAGAAGCCTCCGCTTGCCCATTGCTTTGGGGATACGCCACAGAGCTGAAGTGATGTTTGATGTTGTTCTCATTATAAAAATCTTGTAAGAATGCACTTTTCAATTGTGTACTGTTATTAGTGATAATAGCCCTTGGTATCCCAAAGAGAATTATGATGTTCCTCCATATGAACCTTGTCATGTCAGAATCTCGAATGTTTGCCAATGGTTCTACCTCTACCCATTTGGTGAAGTGATTTATGGAGACCGGTAGATACTTATGATTTCTAGGTGCAGTAGGTCATGGTCCCACGATGTCTAGTCCCCATTGAGCGAAAGGCCATGGGCTATTGAGTAATTTTAGGTTGCTAGCAGACTGGTGAACCATAGGTGAGTGCTTCTAGCACTTTTCGCATTTGCAAAAATAGGCACGAGCGTCTTTTTGCATGCGAGGCCACTAATACCCTTCCTTGATCGCGCGAAAGGCTAATGATCTTCCATCTGTATCACTCCCATAGATTCCCTCATTAAGATCGCTAAGTACTTGTTTTGCATCTTGGGGGTGAACGCACTAGAGGTAAGGACATGTAAATTGTAAAATATAAGTGCACGATACTGATTTAAATAAATTCGCAAGTTTTCAATTCAGACTTATTTAATTGGAGTCTATTTTCAAACCAAATTAATTCAGCCCTTAAATATGAAACTACATGTGTGTGTGTCAAATCGTCACAAATAAAATTGCTAACTCACAGATTTCAGGAGAAAAAACCTTTCGGGTGAAACCTTTTACTTCACTATAATACTTACAATGTTGACAATGAAATTCGCAATGATCACTCCTCAAACCAATCACATAGACACGCAGACTAGAGTCAGCAATGGAACAACCATTGTAGTCCACATGAACACAGAGTCTGATTCGGCCCAGGAACACCCACGTGTACTCCCTATTGACATGCAGTCATGTCAGCCCAGTACCTCCCTCAAGTGGCACCTAGATCAATAATAGGGATCGTCTCTATAAGATAAACTTCACAAAATTGTGTTCTTGGGTTCCAAAACAATTCACATAAAGTAATTGGTATTGTTGTGAATTGAAAATAAAGTATTAAAACCTATAAAGTGAGAAGACAAAGTATTATGCCGAAGCAGTTTTGTGTATCCAAAAATTCTCAGGTCTTCTACTAAAAAATGGAGTTGGACAATCCAATTTATAGAAAAGTTGAGTCGGAAGGTCTCTCAATTGAAAACATCATGTTGCTCGAACGGGACCAGTTGTCGCTCGAACAACTTCGCGCGAGATACCTCTGTCGTTTGAACGACGTGGCAATCTCTCTCGAATGAGAAAATAATATTTTAATGAAGTCCGCCTTAACATTTAGAAAAAATACTTTGACGAAAAAGAACTCCCCAACACTTAGAAAGTTTTTTAGAAAAATATCCCAACACTTATAATGAACCATTAAGGGATTAAAAACACAACCTTACCAAAGCTAATCCTGTTGAGGCTTGTTGTTGAAGAATACTTGATATTCGGATCCGTCTTGTTGCATATGTGATCTTTGAACATTCTTCGACGGTGTAACGGTATACGACATACTCAATACAAAGTACGAACTATATAAAATATGTACTTACAAATCTCCCCTATGTCTATGCTGGTACAAATAAAAACATCTGAATTATCAAAGATACAATGCCTATAAAATCTAATACCCTCTCATGAACACAAAACTGAAAAAGACTAAACATGTAAGTCTCAAACTTTTCTTCAAAAACTTCAAATTCAAATCTTTGAGTTTTTCTCATGAGGGTGTGCAATATATGATCTTCAATCTTTGTACCTACACACATGAGACAAAGAAAATACCTTCGTGACGCATCGAGTTTTAATTGATATAAGAATAAATCAATCAATAATCAAATCTTCCCCATAATACAAAAACTCCCCCATAATTCATTCTCCCACTTTTTATTTGATCAAAATAGGCAAGGAAACGAATAAATAAAAACATGGAGTGTCACGATAAAAATGCATAGTAAACATGAACCAAACTATGCTCATGCAAATGAGTAACTCAAAATCTTCAACAAACTATTTTTCATTTTTCAATTTTTCATGCAAAAATAATTTTACAAAAATCACACACCATGAATTTACACTAAGACAACCAAATCATGAAAACGGAATGAATAGGTGTGAACATATTCAATAGGAAAATTAATGCAATAACGCATAACATATGTCCAAGATGAATATGTGTACTCCCAACAAATGACTGTCAAAATCGTCCTTAGGTGTCAAAGTATTGAATTTAAATGACATCAACTCAATCCATCAACACATCAAAGTCAAGAATGAATCCCACACCAATAACGTCTAAAACTATATAATGCTTTTTCATGACGTTGTCAGGATGTGCAAACCTGTTGAAATTATTTTCCATCCAAACTCCCTCAGGTCATCTCCAATGGGTGATCTAAATGTGTAAATTTAGATTTTTTGGCTTCACGGTGTGACGAAGAATGTGCACAATTCGGAGAGAGAAAAGCTAGTGGGAATGTAAATGTAGATTGTGGATACACGTTGTGTAGACGGTGGGGTCCAGAGCTGGGCGGCTAAGGCTTTCCCGCCCAGCCTGTGGGCGGTAGAATGTTGTATGTCCAAAGCCCTTCCAAAAAAAAAGCCTAGGTGTGGAAGGATTACCCGCCCAGGGGAGGTCCCACACTTTCCACCTCATATTTGTATCGTCCCACCTCATATTTGCATCGTCCCACTGTGAGAAATACACCATCAATCTATCCCAAACAATGCACATTTACATCTTTTGAAGTTATCCCACTGGAGATGGCCTCATAAATATTTATGCATTTATTTTTCTTTTGCGGTGGCCCCTTTTTGGCATATTTATCTTTTTATTGCCTTTTAATTTTTTTCGAGCTCTTTTCAAATGGGGGATTTCATGATGAGTTAATTTTGTACTCCCGTAGCCCTTTCCCGTGCACTCATCCTTTTTTAAGTTAAACAAATTCCTCATGGGCAACAGTTCTTACATGCACTACTTTCATTGTCAAGTTTTATCGCATATGGTTCGTTTTAAAGATAGAATTGAGATGACAACATTCCGACCAATATGTGATAGACAAGTACAATAATCAAACAAATATGTGCAAGTGTACAATAAAGGGACTCATGAGTCAAACATGTAAGTAATAAAAACAAATCACATCTCAATGACTCCAAACATTTTAAAGAACAAAAATGAAATGATGACGCATATCAAAACACTATCAAACAGTCACATGCAACATACACCAACAAAACCCAAAATGACTCATGAATCTTACATACCCACGGGTTATGAATATTATTCAGATTAAAAGATTTAATAAAAACAGTCCCATAATTAGTACTCACTTTTCCTAATTAAGTCACTACTTTCTTTTAAGAAAACATGTAATTAAGTGTTTACGCGACACTTAAAACGCATAATACTAGAGGAAAAAGAATAGAGTATTCATGCCTATGAAGATCGTGTTGAAAATCTGATTAGAAATCTGGATTCCTCTCGAAAAATTAGCGAAGAAGTGTTCTTGAACAAACTTTATTAAACCCCAATTAAGCCTCCCAAAACTTGTGACAAAAAAAAATTGATTATGTTGGAGGTTGGTGATTATAGTTGAGAGGAAAAATATTTGGAAGTGTTCTCTGGTGAAAAACTTGAGAAAAAATGATTATGAGAAGTCTCCCTACGGATTATTAAGGTTATATGGTGATTAGGAGTCCTAATCCTAAACAAACTCTAATAAAAAAAAACTTGCAACGCACGATTTCTGCTGAGGTCAATTGATCGACCCCTGGCGTCGATCGATCGATCGCCCAAAAAAACTGACAGTTCCGCTTGAAACATTTATAAGGGATAAACTTTAAAAATTCGTTTTAACTCCGATTTTAATTCCGCTTGAAGTTTTATTCTTCTAAAATCATAACCAACATATTTAACCAATAAAAATTATTAAATCCAAAATTTTATTTTTCTTGAATATTTCCCAATTAATTAATTAAATTAAATAATAAAAACATGGGGTGTTAGAGGTAGGACTTGATTTCTTCCAGAGCTCGTGAATAGTCATCATCCCATATGAGGTATTTTCCTTTTTTTTAGAAGCTAGAATAATGGTTGGCAGCATTTCGAAGACTTGGAGATGAAGCGATTAAGCATGGCGAGCATTCCAGTAAGCTTCTGAACATCTCTCAATGTTCGAGGAGGGTAGACTCTAGTTATAGCATCAATTTGGTCTGGGTTGGCCTCGATTCCCCTCTTACTTACTAGATAACCTAAGAATTTTCCTAACTAAACACCGAATGAACACTTACTTGCATTAAGCTTCACCCGATACTTCATGAGGATAAAAAAGGTTATTGTTAATTGGCCTTGACCTCGCTTTTAACAATCATATCTTAGATGTATACTTCCATTATTCCTCTCATATGCTTGTTGAACATCTTGGTTACCAATATTTGGTAACTTCCCCTGCATTCTTGACTCCAAATGGCATGACCTTGTAACAGTACAACCCGATGGAGGTTGTAAAGGAGGCTTTATCCTGGTTGGGCCCGTATTGGGGGATCGAGTGATAATCTGAGTAGGAATATAGGAAGCTCATCCTCTCATGTGTCTCTATGGCGTCAACAAACTGATCTATTTTTAGGATAGGGAAGCTATCCTTAGGGCATGCCCTATTAACTTCGATGAAATCAATGAAAACCCTCCAGGTGCCATTAGTTTTGGGTATTACCGTTGGGTTGGATAACCATGCAGGGAATTGAACTTATCTGATGGATCCTGCATCGATTAGCTTCCCTACTTATTTCTCCATTACCTTAGCCTTCTCGGGGGATGTTTGGTGAGACTTTTGAGTGATGGTCTTCATCAACATGTAGGCGATGGCAGGACACACTAGGATCAATCCTTGATAACTCGTAAGGATCCCAAGTGAAGACATCTATGTTGCTTTTGAGAATTACAACTAACTCCCTTTTCTCTTCATTGGCGAGAGCAAGTACGATAAAAAAATTTCCTCTTTTTCAAGTTATCATCGAGCTACAATTTCCTCCAGGATTTCTATGAACATATCAGTAGGGTGGACCCTAGTCTGTTACACCCCTAGTTGACCATACCGAAGTTGTTACTTGGAAAGAACAGCCCAGTCTTTTTTTCTATGGGAGGATAGCTGTAATAAAGCACTTCTTGGTCCTATCTTGGTCTCCATGGATCCCTACCACTCATCGATCTGTAATGCACTACAGTTTTTTATGATAGGTGGACGACACGGCCTTTATGGCGTGAAGCCATACTCTGTCCAAAATAGCATGGTATGGGGAATCAATGTCTACCACTATAAACCCAATCATCTTTGAGATGTTTCTAGATCTGACCGATAAAATTATCTTCCCTAATCGCATCGTGATCCTTTCTGCAAAGTCGACCAGTGGAACAGTGGCTTCTTTGAAGCTGGGGACATTCAGCTTCAACTTATGGAATAGTCTAGGTACATCACTTCGGATGAACTCCCCTAGTCCACAAGTAGCTTTTCAACATCCCAATTAACAATTCTAAGTGTGATCACCAATGCGTCATGATGTGGGGTCCTTACCCCAACCAAGTCTTCATCGGTGAACACAATATGCTTGGTGTAAAAAACATCTTCTGGTCGTCGACACTTTCCTGCCTGGGATTTGGCAGGGTCAATCTAAAAAACTTCCATTACGACAATCACCTTCTTGAGTTCCATTCGAACGGCATTTCCCTATATCTGCTAGAGGTTTGATGCCCCATGGATTACTGTGAACCCATGTCCTATATCAACGTCGAGGACGTTGTTTGGCTTTTGGTCGCCTTTGGTTATGACCTTCTATGTTTTTTTTTTAATATGTTCACTAAGGTGTCCTGTCTGAACTAGCTCTTACAAGTGTGACTTTAGAGCTTTGCAATTCTTGATTCAGTGATCGCCCTCCTTGTGGAACGCGCATCTTAATGCATTGTTCCTTTTGGTTGGGCCACCTCCCATATACTTAGTCCATTTAATGAAAGTCTCATCATTCATCTTACTGATAATTTTGTAAATAGGTTCTTTAAAGACTGTGTTAACATCCTGGAACGCTTTGGAGGGATCATCCTTGTTTCCATTCTTGGAGCTATTCTTTCCCCCATTCTTACTTCCCTTATTCTGGGTATTATTCATCTCCGTCCCTTTGTTCTCCTTTGCTCGACCATTTTCTCCCCCACTAGGATGAACCACATCTTCCATCTTGGCATACTTCTTGATACAAGCCAAAATATCATCGATGGTGATGGCCTCCTTCTTAGTTATTAATTGGTGCAACAAATAGGTGGTCGATAATCCAATTTTAAAGGATGCTACGACAACCTGCTCCGAGCAATCCTTTATCTCATTAAAAACTTCCCAATATATTTTAACATAGTCTCATAGGTTCTCTTGTGACTTCTTCTTCATAGTGAGGAGTCCATCCATCTGCTTGGGATGGGAGCTGATAGTTATGAATCACGCCATGAAAGCCTCTGTCAGTGCTGAAAAATTCCTGATTGACTTATGAGGAAGCCTTTCAAATCACTTATGTTCTACATCATGTAGGCTAAAATGGAAGATTCTTCACATAAGTGCATCATTGTGGCTCCATAAGATCATTATTTGTCAATATTGCTTAACATGGTCAATAGGGTCTGTATTCCCGTCATAGACCTTGAACCTAGGGACAACGAATTTTTTTAGGGGCTCTTCCTACTCGATTGCCCTTGAAAAAGGGGACCTCGTCTGAGTATTGAGAGATTTTCTAGCTAGTTCTCGAGTAGATCTAGCTCCTCGATGAGCTAGGTGTTGGTACATCTCCCTACGAACCAGAATCCTTAAATCTTCGCTCTATCGATCATTGCTTCTGTGGCGCCTCTCCTGCTCGCCACACTATGATCACACTCGCTCTAACCTATCATATTTAATCCTTTCCTTGTCACACTTGGAACTCCTTCCTTGACTGCGAGTGTTTCTCGCCTGAGGTCTAGGAGTTCTCGCATGATGTTTCCCAGTGGACCTTTAGAGGTTTCTCTCCATTCTTTCAAGTTGCCTCTACAGGCGAGCATTTTCTTCCACTTGGAGGCACTCAACCTCCTCTTATTCATGAATCCTAGCTTCATAAGCATCGACCAACCTACAGATATGAGTAGACCTAGGTGTTCCATAGCTTTCTTCATAGGGTTGTCTATCTTCGTGAAACCCGGGGTTTGTAAGCTGGAGAATTTCAAACCTGACCCTAGGAGGAACTGGTCTTCTTGAACATCACCAACTTGGGGGATGTTGCTGCTGTGGTGAGACATTACGGGCTTTCTGGTAATGAAAGATTTTGTAGGAATACAAGTCGTTTCCCACAGACAACGTTAATTATGAGTGCAAAAAATATCATAATAAAAGATTTCATGAAAACAATTACAAATGGCAGAAAGTAAATGGAATCATACACACAACAACGATTTACGTGGTTCGACAACTTGCCTAAGTCTACGAAGAGGTTACTTGTTCTTATTAAATGTCTCTCAAAATCTCAAGTTTCAATCCCTTTGCCCCAGATTGGGCTGTATAATTTATAGGTATGTCATTACAAAATTTGAATTGTTCAAGGAACTCTAACTATCATGTGGATTAGTCATAAGATACTTAAATATCTCATCCGAGATTTTTGGTACCTGATTGACCATATCCATAAGTGTTGTTAAACCACTTAAAAAATACTTATGTCGAAATTGAGTCATGATTTGGGTTGGGCCAAGTGTTTAGTTTATCAGGACTTGGTCGACTACTCTCATGGACTTATAAAAAAATAGGCTCCCATATTTCATTATGTTGCCTTTCAATGTTTTTGAATGATGAAAATCAAGTTCCTATTTATGAACATATCAAGTTTAATTTAAACTGGTCTTTAACATTTATGAACATATCCTTACAGTAGAGTGGGTTTGTCCATTTATGTTTCCCTCGTGTGATCAATGGTCCCAATTAAAATTCTATGACCCCATAAGTCAATCATCATCATATTAGTATTTTTAAGAAACTATATTATTTCCAATAAGCAAGGTTCTAAAAAACGCGGGGCGTGATTGAGGCGTGGAGGGCAAGCCTTAAGCCTTGGAAGCCTAGGCGGGCCTAGGCGGGAAAAAACGTGAAAAGGCGTTTAGGCCTTCTTAATATATTTTAATATTTTTTAACCATAACAAGGCTATTAAAATACAAAAATTGCACATATAATAAAAATATGTCTGAATATATGCAAATTAAAATACTATTTGATTATTTTGGATGAGATAATGGTCCGGTTTGTAAACAAATTCTCTAAAAGGCGACATTGTTTCACTAAAACATTGTTATTTTTAGAAAAAAATGCGCCTTAAGGTTTTTACCAAGAATAAGGCGTGAAAAGCGTAAGGCGAGGCGTTTATCCCAAGCCTTAAGCCTAGGCGTGCCTAGGCGGAGCCTAGGCAGGTTTTTTAGAACAGTGCCAATAAGATACCGGTTGCAACTTCAAGTCCAAACGACCACAAACACTTAATATATAAGTAATAAGTGTTGCATTATCGAATCTTTCTAGAATATATGGATTTTTCTCCAGATAGATAGTGGCACGAGTACTAAACCTAAAATGCATACTTGCAACTTATAATATTATGGAAGAAAAGGAGAATAATCTATACATACAAACATGTAATTAAAAAGGGGTTTTTAGGATAAAAGGGCTCATTAACATTTTTTCATTTAAATAGAACATCCAACATTTCATTCGTTTATTAGCCTAAACACCCTTATTTTAAATATCCTTGTTGATGCAAAAAACTAGACTAAGCCTAATTAATTGATAACAAATTAATTAAGTTAAACAAACAAGACACAAGAATTTTTTTTAAAGTGGTTCGGCTCAACGGAATAGCCTACATCCACTGTTTTGTGTTGATGGCCTTGAGTTATTTTTCGATCCCCAGAAATGAGGGTGATACAATGTATTTATAGCACAAAAGGGGAGTCTTCCCCATTATCATGTGAAAGGATGGAATGCCTTTATTTTCTAGGCATTTACATCAATACATAATGAGGATTAATTATATGAATGCTATCGCTTTATAGACAACACAGGCGGTAAGACTACTGGCGCTTGGTTGGTTGTACATGACTTTTCGACTGTTAGTCGGGCTTCCCAGTAGGTCGGGTAACAAAGTTGGTCGGACTTCTTTGTTGGTTAGGCTTCCTTATTGGTCGGTATTTTCTATCATGATGACTTGGAGTAGTACCACGTAGGATGACATATACTGGCTTGTAATTAGTCCATGTAGGATGGTAAATTTTTTTATCAATAGAAGACCCTAATGTTTCATACTTCAAGTTTATGCGAAAGTGTGGAATAT
Source organism: Sambucus nigra (assembly GCA_949130495.1). NCBI lineage: Eukaryota > Viridiplantae > Streptophyta > Magnoliopsida > Dipsacales > Adoxaceae > Sambucus > Sambucus nigra. The sequence continues at coordinate 505,089,258 of OX422214.1, read as the reverse complement.
TATGCATTGGCAATAGCTCGGGCTGTTTGGTTGGCTGCAGAGCTTCCAGACTTATGAAATTTATTCACTTGTCAGTTTTTAAGCGCGAATGACAATTTCGTAAATACTTAAATTTTAGCGAATACTTTTGGGGTATCTTTGTCTTTTCGTCTTTCTATCCGTCATAAATCCAACCTTCATTTTCTTTAATCATTACTTAGCCTAGCTTCCAGTGCGCCTTATAAAAAGAGCGGTAAAAACTTCGATCATTTCTTACCTCTTATTTCTGATTCTGCTATCATGTTCTTTTTCGTGCGATCGTTTTCTTTCCTGTCTTCAGTTCTTACTGAATCCTTAAATCTTTGTAAGACTCTTTCTTCTTTTTTTCTTTGTTTTCTACATCATGGTTTACTCTATCCAGTCACTTGCTAAGTTTAGGGACGATTTTAACATTCTGTCTTAGGTTATTTTAGAAAATCCCACTTTTCCTTCTGATTTTTTCTCTTTTGCTAAGGGTCACTGGTTCCCTTCTATCTTTGTTGTTGAATGTGGCTTCACGTTTCATCCCAATCCCTTGTGTTTAGAGTTTTGTCAATATTTTGACGTTGTATTTGTAAGAGTATCTCCTAACACATGGAGATTTGTTAATGGAGTTTATAAGTTAAATCAAATTCATGGAACCCATATAGGGATTTCAGAAATCATGTTCTGTTATAAGTGGGTAACTAGCGATACCACTCTTTATTTGAAAACTAGGGTGGTTAGCAAAGCTTTGTTAGTTAACCTCCATGATTCTAATAAGGATTGTTTTGATCATGGGGTCGTTGTAAAAAATTAGCAACACGCCGCTTTAGTTGGAGGTGCTAAATACCAAGGACCTAGATGTCCACTCTTTGGCAATGGAATAGGTTGTTTTATGTTTTAGTAAATCTTCCCTGTTTATGTTTGATAAAATTTCATATTGACTGTTGTTTTATAAATTATTTTGCATTTGAGCAAAAAAAAAAGTTCCCCAAAGAGAGCGAAGTAAATTTGAAGGAGTTGAAGTTTATCTGTAATATTCATAAGGTAGTTGCTAAGGAGAACGTGAGGTCTGCTTCCTAGATGCTCTAGTATAAGAATTAAATTTCATCTTTTATTGCCAGACCTGCTGCCTCTCTTTCTCTGGTAATCAATCTTGGCCAAGAGGTTGCTATTGATTCTGACACTCCTGTGTCTGAGGTTTTGAAGAAGAGGAAGTTTCCTGATCTCTGCAGTGGTGTCACTTCTGGTTCCCAATCATCTGCTGAGGGAGATAAGAATAAAATAGGGGATGTTATGAAACCCCTAGCTCCCAAAATTCCAATCCCCAAAAACCCAGCCACTAAAGACCTGGATCCTAAGGGTGTAGCTCCTAAAGAGGTTGAAGTTCTTTTGAAGAGACTTGGGAGAGGGCTTGCAGAGAAGAAAGTCGATCAAGTGCCGACCAACTGCCCTTAGTCGATTATCCCTCATCTGATATTATTTCTCCAACAGCCCTTACTCTTCATTTGGCTAGGAGCTTGATCAAGTCTAGTACTCTTCCAAAGTACAACGGGGTGGATGCTAGGCTCCCCAGAATAAACGTTTATGACTTGGCTACCCTGAACCATGCATCAGTTAGTAATTTCCCTATTCTTAGTTTGGTTGTCTTTTAGATTTCTCACATACTAATTTTTATCTTCATCTGTGGCAGTTCTTGGTACACTACAATAACATTCTGGAGAAGGATGATGTAATCAAGGCTTCTTCATCTTCGAATGAGGTGGATGAAGATTTTTCTGGTTTGACGAAGTCTCTACTTGAGTCTCAACAAGCCTTAGAGACTGAGAGGGGTGCTTGGGAAAAGAAATTAAAGGAAACTGAACTGGCTCGTCAAACTTCTATTTTAAATGCCCTTGAAGCTGAGTGCGAGGCTAAGGAGGTTCGGATCCAAAAGGATAAAGTTGTGCGCTAGAAAGAGGAAGATGAGCGCCTGGCTAATGAGGTTGGGCTCCAAAAGGATGAAGTTGTGCGTGAGAGAGAGGAATTTAAGTGCCAAAAAGAGGAATCTGAGTGCGGGGCTAAGGCTGTTGAAGATCTTGTGTCCTCTACCCGAGCTAAAAGAAAATCTGTTGTGAAGGCTTCCTTTAGCGCTGGTTGGGATAAGGATTAGAACAAGGGCATTTCTGCTGCTTCTGCTCAGATTGAGTATGTGAAGAAAAAATGCTTCAGAGATGGTTGGGTTACTTCCCTTCAAGGGTGGAACACAAATAGAGACTCTGAACTTTTTTAGAGGTATATTCATGGTTGTCCTCCAACCATAGAGGATGAGGTTCAAGATGAATCTACTTCTGATGAGTCTTTACTTATGGTTGAGTCTTCTTCCAAATAACCAGAAGTGCATGAGTCTTCTATTCCTCTAGCTGAGCAGACCGAGTAACTCCAGCCTGCAGCCCCTTCTTTTGAGCAGAACAAGAAGGTTGAGAGTGATAGGGACAAGGTGTAATGTTGTTTGGCCTTTTTTTTCTTTTGTTGTTTCTTTTTGCTTTGTTTTAATCGTACCGGACCTCTTCATTATCAATAAAAGAACTTTTTTCTCCTTTCACATATCTTCTATTGATTGCATCTATTGTCCATACTTGTTGTTGATTGGTGGTTATCTCTTCTTGCTAGTTTATTGCGAAGATGGAACAACTGTCTTCACACAACACCAAGCTATTGAGGAAATGCAATGCTTTTTCCAAAGCTGACTATATGGACTTATCCGATCAAGAAGTTACCCAGTTTCTCGGTGATGATGCTTCAAAGGAACTCAGGGAATCTTACAAATATTTGAAGTACTTACTTGATCAGGTGGTAGCAAATAATGTTGCCTAGTATGATATGATAGGAGAACTTCAAGAACGGTATAAGGAATCCACTACGCTGCTGCATCAGAGCTATGAGCAGAAATATCAAAGTTTGAGTGAAGGTCAGGGCTTTGATAAGTTTGTCTTCATGTATAATAAGAAGGAAGCTTTACTTAAGCTCAAAATTGAGGAAACTAGGACCATCGCCAAACTCTTGGAAGAGGAGAACAATATTTTTAGGAATGAGTTGAATCTTCTGAAGTCTTCCTTTAGAGCTATTATTGTTACTACCGATGAAGGTCATTACTTTTTAGAAGTTGAGAACGCCACCTTGAGAGATAAATTGGAGGCCTTAAATGTAATACCCCGTAATTTTATTGATTTTATTTAATGGATCAATGGAATTAAAGGAGAATTAATTTGGAAATTTATCCGGAGGTAAATGCTAGAGAGATGTGAGTTTGTATTTGATTATGATGTTAAAATAAAGTATTACTGAGAATATATGGTAATATATGAGTATTGAAAATATTAAAATTGTCACGAGGCAGAAATACGACAATTTGGGAAATTAGTTGGAACGCGCGTGTGTCAGGAATGAAATTTATTTGATTAAAAATAAATTATATTTTTATCAACTGAATGCTCATTTTGAGTGCGCTAATGTGCCCGGAAGGGTCGAAATAGTCAGAAAACATTAGTCGGGAGTTTAGTTTGGGTCCCGGGACATTTTTAGGCCAAACCGGCAACCTATAAGGGTATTTCGGTAATTTTAAAAATTGAGGAATTAAAACCCACGAATTTTAGAGTTTAATTATATATTATTAGAGAGGCCACTAAGTCCATTACCAGAAAAATACAAGAGAGTGGGCTATGGGAGTTTTGAGAGAAGTTGGAGAGAGGTTACAAGAGAGCCAAACCAAAGCCATCACCATCACCACCATTCTGGAAGGATTTGTGACAGGAAAGAGGAGAAAATCAAACTATAATCACCGACAAAAAATCTTAAGAACAAACCAAAGGCAAGTGATTTGATGTTATTAAGTTCAATGAATACTTCCTCCATGTTTAGTGTAGAAACTGGATATGCCTTAAAAGTTTTGATGAAAAACCCAATGGGATTGTTGGGAAACTCCTGATTTTGGATAGGGATTTCATGTAGAATGGTTATGGAGGAATTCAATACGCAAAAATGTAACTTTTGATGATTTGAAAACAGATTATTAAGGAGTCTTTGTAGTCAATTAAATTCTGGATTCATGTTCATAGGGTTTGTGGCATGATTTGGGGATTTATGATAATTGTATGTTGAGTAGGAGGATTTCACCCCAAAAATATTATAAGGAGTGACCTAGGAGGACTTAGAGTAGTTTAAAAACATTGAAACTTAATTGGGACGATCGTAGGATGGATTTAGAGAAGAGGAATCGAAGAAAAACAAAGTTGGAAAATTTCTAGGCGTTCTTTGCCATCTCGTTAGAAGACCAACCCAGGTCGTTCGAACGGCCTCGTTCGAACAAGCTTCTAACGAGATTCCAGTGCCCCTTCTAATAAGTTTATTGTTCATTCGAAGCCATTCATTCGAATGACACTCGTTCGAACGAGTTTTCAGTGACTTCTAATGAGTTCACATAATGGTCTTTTTAGGCCCGATTTTTGTTTTAAACTTTTCGTACGCTTATCTAATTGAGTGTTATTATTCCCTTGTGATTAGTGGGTATAGTTGTGAGATTGGAGTACGTTGAGTATTGAAACTTAGAATTATATAATAGACCGGGTGACTTCTATGGGTTAGGTTGTAAGTACTTGAAATTGCGACGTGAGAAGAGATGACAATCTATATTGTATATTATTCGGGGACGTGTAAGTGTGAAACAATTAATGACGGTATAGGAATGTAAAATATAATTCTATTAATATTATAAGATATCTAAGATGTGTGAATGCTTCGTATATGTGTTTATCTGTGTATAACATACCTACCATACTTGCTATCACGGGAGGTCGGCGTTCGATCAGGACCATCTAATCTTTGTGTGCCTACGGGGGGGATTTAGATTGCTACCTTGAGGACATAGGTCAGAGAATGACTTATTGGTTTGTTAATAAGTCTGCTGATCATGGGAGCATAGGTATGTGCGTGACCCATGAGATGTGAACTATGTTCGCCTCCATTATGTGTGATTGTTACTTATTGAAACGGTTCCTGAGAGATTCGGAATACGTGGTCCTTATATACGTGATGTACCAGGATTTGAAAGCAGAGTATGTGTGCACCACAACTTAGCCTTGGGGTGTCATTATTGTATAGTTATGATGATATTAATATAATGATAGTTGAGATGAACTGTTTATTAAAGTGTAAGTGTGAATAATTGTAACATTTTTAGTAGAGTTGATGATTGAGAAATTCTTACAAATTATTATAACTAATTTTGAGTAATAACAGTAAGACTTTCAGTTTATATTAAGATGTTGGGAATCGAACTTTGAATTGTAAAGTAACGTTAGGTTATAGATTGGACTAGTTAGATAGTAAAATAATTAGAACGAGTACGGGTACGATAGGTGTGCACAATTAGTTGAGAGGTGAGGAACTCATGTGAGTGCACGCACTATCATGTATTTTATATTCACTGTTTAATGATATTAAACACTTGCTATATTTTAAATTGCTTTCACAATCGGGCCTTTACCCGTTTTGTTTCAAATCTATTTTCTTGTAAAAACCTTTTAGGTGCCCAGCCACATGGACACCAAGCTTAGAAGTCCCATTCTAGTGACGTGTTGTAGCTTCTGTGGAAGTTACAGGACCTTGATAGTAGACGCCTCCACTTTTCCTTGACTCTATTGCAGAATTTTTCATCTTTAGGGCATGTTGCCCCTTTCCTTTTAGAGACATCTTATTTACTCAGTTCTATTTCAATTTTGGATTTAATTAATTAGTAATTCAGATTTTGTATTTGGTTGTATTCAATATTCGGATTATTCAGAGGAGTATTCATCCAGATTCAGTCTATTACATTGTTATTCCATTGTTATTCTATTGTGACTGTGTTGTGGTTGTGGTATTAGTATTTCAAAATTTGAATGGATTGTATGTTAATCTTATTTAATTAAAATTGACAACTCACTTTTTAAATATTAGGTCGCTAGAAATTGTTAAAACTGTTTTCGACAGTGATGCTATGAACTGAACCAACTTGACATTTTGTATTAATTTGAATAAAGGAGTAGCTACCCAGTATTTAATTAGTCAGGGTGTCACAGGTGGTATCAGAGCATCAGGTTCTAGTGTCCTTCGAATCTGTACAGCTTGTTATGTTTCCGCATAGCATTTTTGATATAGAGCCCTATATTTCAGGATTATTGTACTCTATTGTGTATGTTTCGCTCTTCAGCTATTTTGACATAATAAATGAGAACTTATAAGACTTTAATCTCATTTCAGATGCCTCCACGACGTGCATAGGGAGTTCCCAGGGATGCCTAGCCCTAGCCACAGTCTGCACCAGTTCAGGGCTCCATGAATGCCGCAGAGGTTGTCGCTATTGTAGCCCAAGCGGTAAATGCCGCTCTAGCAGTTGTGCAACAGGCACTGCCTTAGGTGCCGATAATAGCGCTAGTACAGTCTCATGCATTCCTGTCTGCTTGGGAATGCGTTCATGATGATTTTGAGAAATCACACCCTCCGAAGTTTGCAGGTAGCTCCGACGTCGTTGTGTCCAGTCAGTGAAAGAAGGACATCCAAAGACACTTGAGGATGTACGAGTGTACGGATGTACAGAGGCAGATACTGGCTACTTTTAAGATGGTAGGGTCAGCGTTGTAGTGGTGGAAGTCCGTTACCACCGCGGAGAAGAGGGATGTTCTTACCATTCAGGAGTTCTGGGTGCGATTCAACCGCAAGTATTTTCCCTCAGCCGTTCACACCGAGATGAGGAGAAAATTAATGAACCTCAAGCAGGAAGGGAGGACAGTTGCTGAATATGAGGCCGAGTTCATAAATCTCTTGAGCATCGTTCCCGATGAGATTCTGTCAGAGGAGAAGAAGATATAGAAGATCATGGATGGGTTGACTAGGAGGATTCATCAACATTTACTGGGAAATCTCTCGCTGGCCACTTATTCTGATGTGGTTAACGCAGCACTACTTCACTGCCAGGACCACCGCTTTCACTTGTCAGAGGGTAAGCAATCAGGAGAGTCAAGCCATCAGGGCAGGGTAGGGGGAAATGGTGTCAACGGGGCACAATCAACTTAGGTTTAGCACAGGAAGGATGATCATGGTTCCCAACAGGGGGATTCTAAGAGATTTAGATCTGGGGCTTTCAGAAATGGTCAGGGAGGTTTTTGTTATGGCCAATAGGGTCAGCACGGCCAGCATGGCCAACAATAACAGTTTCATCAGGGATAACATAGTCAGGGGAGGAATGGCAACGGCCACCAGGGCCGTGGGAAGAAGGGTCAGAGAGGGGGAAATTTTTCAGGAAAATATTTCACTTGTGGCAAGATTGGCCACAAGCACTATGAGTGTCATGATAGGGGTAGAGCCCCACAGCAGCAGCAGCAGGGTGCTCGACACGAGCCCCAAATACCTATATTTCTCGTCGCCCTCCCAGCACCACCACAGATGCCAGCTTTGCCACCCATCCCAGCAGTCCCAGTCCAGCAGGGACAGCTTCAGTACGGGTGAGTTTATCAACTCTAGCAGGCCGCAGTCCCACAGAATCCACCTGCTATTGAGGGTATGTTCTCTATTCAGGGGACAATGGGGCGTATTTTATTTGATACGGGGGCCACACACTGTTTTATTGCCACGAGATTTGCACGCACTATGGGGTTATTAGACACTGCAGAGAGCACGATTACTTGCGTAGATTCACCGTTAAGTAGGGGTTCTGTGATTTCTTTTATTTGTAGAGGTGTGGGTATAGAGATCAGAAAGTTTACTTTACCTGCTGATATGTTAGTATTAGAGATGACTGAGTACGATGTGATCGTTGGTATGGATTAGCTAGTTGCATATCGATCCATGATTGACTGTTTCAATAGGAGTATTATTTTTTCTATACCCAGGTAGGAGATGTTCTCAGTGGAGATGCCTCGCCCTGAAGGAGGGTCGTCCACTCACTTGTACTATATAGAGGAGGAGACCTCTAAGGAAGTGGTATTACCACTCGATTCGATTCCAGTTGTTAGGGAGTTTGCTGATGTATTGCAGGATATACCTGGATTACCTCCTAGTAGAGAGATAGATTTTGTTATCGATTTGACGTCGGGCACTCGGCCAATAGCCCGCGCACCTTACCGTATGGTTCAAGCGGAGATGAGAGAGTTAAGGGATCAGATAGAGCAGTTGTTGGGTCAGGGGTTTATCCATAGGAGTACTTGGTCGTGGGGTGCCCCTGTACTGTTCGTAAAGAAGAGGGATGGATCGTTGAGGTTGTGTGTAGATTACCGGGAGTTGAATAAAGTCACGATACGGAATAAGTATCCATTGCCCCGAATCAATGACTTATTCAACCAGTTGAGAGGAGCTTCTTTCTTCTCAAAGATTAACTTGCGATCGGGATACCATCAGTTGCGTATCAGGGAATAGGACGTCTCGAAGACTGCTTTCTTGATGGGATATGGTTCCTATGAGTTTCGGGTTATGCCTTATGGCCTAACCAATGCTCCAGCCGTGTTTATGGACTTGATGAATAGGGTGTTCAGAGAGTTCCGAGACCAATTTTTCATCATCTTTATTGATGACATTCTGGTTTACTCCCAGACAGAGGAGGAACATTTCGAGCAATTGAGACGGGTTTTACAGACGCTACGTCACAACGAGCTATATGCAAAGTACGAGAAGTGTGGGTTTTGGCTGAAGGAGGTACAATTTTTGGGGCATATCATTTCAGATCGGGGGATATCTGTTGAACCGTGGAAAGTATTCACAGTGAGGGAGTAGGGATAACCCATGACACCGACTAAGATCCGTAGTTTCTTGGGCTTAGCAGGATACTACAGGAGGTTTATTCGGGGTTTCTCTAAAATAGCGGGTCCTTTGACACATCTGACTCGCAAGGGTGTGCCATTTATCTGGAGCGAAACCTGTCAGTTGGAATTTGATGAATTAAAGGACAAGTTGACCTCAACGCCTGTGTTAGCATTGACCAGATCGGGAGTTGAGTATTTAGTCTACACCGATGAGTCCTTACAAGGACTTGGAGGTGTATTGCAACAGGAGAGTCAGGCTATAGATTATGCTTCCGGTAAGCTTAAGCCTCATGAGAAGAATTACCCCACCCACGACTTGGAGTTAGCGGTAGTCGTATTTTCTCTTCGAATTTGGAGACACTATCTCCTAGGGGAGAAATTTTGGTTGTTCGCAGACCATAAGTATCTACAATACCTCTTCACGCAGAAGGAACTGAATATGAGTCAATGTCGGTGGCTTGAGTTTGTGAAGGATTATCAGTTCGATATCTAATATCACCCAGGGAAGGCTAACTTGGTAGCAGACGCGTTCAGCCATAGGCCAGTAGATGAGGTGGCCGAAGTGTGGAGAGCAAAGTGGAAGGAGTTGGGACACTAGGATGCAGTGGCCCGATCATTCATGTCTGTGATGACTGCTACACCTCAGATTGTTGCGAGAGTGATACAGTCCCAGGCAAAAGACTCGTTCTGTCAGGAGCAGATAGTTCGATTACTAGCAGAGGGAGCCCAGTCCTATACCGTTAGTTCAGACGGGGGATTACGTTTCAATGGGAGACTAGTCATTCCGGAAGGGGAAGACTTGTGTCATGAGGTAATGATAGAGTCGCACGGTTCGCGGTACACCCTGGTGGGGATAAGATGTACCAAGACATGAGACGACAGTACTGGTGGAGCAGGATTAAGAGAGATATTGCAGAGTTTATTTCTAAATGTGCCACTTGTCAGCTAGTAAAGGTGGACCATCAGAGACCGACAGGACTTCTGCAGCCGTTAGAGGTTCCTATGTGGAAATGGGAAAGCATTTCCATGGACTTTATCACGGGGTTACCTACTTTGCAGAGGGGTCACGACTCCATATGGGTAATCGTGGAAAGATTGACCAAAGTTGCTCATTTTCTACCAGCTCGGACATACTACACTACAGGACAGTATGCCCAGATTTTCATAGCGAAGATAGTAAGACTTCACGGAGTACCTCTCAATATTGTGTCTGACCGAGACAAGATATTTGTTTCACGATTTTGGGAGAGTTTCCAGGAGGCCATGGGTACGAAGTTGCGGCTGAGTACGACGTATCACCCGTAGACAGATGGGAAAACCAAGCGGACGAATCAGATGTTGGAGGACATGTTGCGTATGTGCATCCTATATTTTGGAGGTGGTTGGGAGCAGTACCTTCCACTGGTGGAGTTTTCTTATAATAACTCCTACCAGTTCACCATTGGCATGGCTCCATTCGAGGGGTTGTATGGTAGACCTTGTCGTTCCCCAACATGTTGGTTAGAGGTGGGGGATAACAAACTCCTTGGGCTGGAAGTGATTCAGGATTCTTCAACGAGAATAGAGATGATACAGAGCCATATTCGAGTAGCTCAGGATCGACAGAAGAGCTATGCTGATGCCAAGAGGTTCTTCAGAGAGTTTAAGGTGGGGGACCAGGCGTTACTCAGAGTATCTCCGATGAAGGGGATTATGCGTTTTTGGAAGAAGGGTAACTGTCTCCTAGATATGTGGGACCATTCCCTATCATCGAGTGGATTGGGCCAGTAGTGTATAGACTTGGGTTACCCGAGCACTTGTATAGGATTCATGACGTGTTCCATATCTCCTCTCTAAGGAGATATCTTAGGGACGATTTGGACCATACTCATATTTCTTTAGAGGACATCGATCTGCAGCCCGATAGTTCCTGCTAGGAGGGGCCAATTGCCATTCTGGACCACAGGGAGAGGAAACGGAGGTCGAAGATAGTACCGTCAGTACGCGTACAGTGGCGACATCATAATACCGAGGAGTCCACATGGGAGCGTGAGGACGAGATGCGCGAACGTTATCCAGAGTTATTTATACCAAGTATTATTTAGTTCTGGATTTCGGGACGAAATTCTGTTATTAGGGCGGAGTATGTAATACCCCGTAATTTTATTGATTTTATTTGATGGATTAATTGAATTAAACGAGAATTAATTTGGAAATTTATCCGGAGGTAAATGCTAGCGAGATGTGACTTGTTATTTTATTATGATGTTAAAATAAACTATTACTGAGAATATATGGTAATATATGAGTATTAAAAATATTAAAATTATCACGAGGCAGAAATATGACAATTTGGGAAATTTAGTTGGGACGCGCGTGTCAGTCGCGTCAGGAATGAAATTTATTTAATTAAAAAGTAAATTATATTTTTATCAACCTAATGGTCATTTTGAGTGCGCCAATATGTCCTGAAGGTTCGAAATAGTCAGAAAACACTAGCCGGGAGTTTAGTTTGGGTCCCGGGACATTTTTAGGCCAAACCGGCAACCCAGAAGGGTATTTCGGTAATTTTAAAAATTGAGGAATTAAAACCCACGAATTTTAGAGTTTAATTATATATTTTAAAAATTGAAGAATTAAAACCCATGAATTTTAGAGTTTAATTATATATTATTAGAGAGTCCACTAATTCCATTACCAGCAAAATACAAGAGAGTGGGCTACGGGAGTTTTGAGAGAAGTTGGAGAGAGGTTACAAGAGAGCCAAACCAAAGCCATCACCATCACCACCATTCTGGAAGGATTTGTGACAGGAAAGAGGAGAGAATCAAACTATAATCACTGACAACAAATCTTAAGAACAAACCTAAGGCAAGTGATTTGATGTTATTAAGTTCAATGAATATTTCCCCCATGTTTAGTGTAGAAACTGAATATGCCTTAAAAGTTTTTATGAAAAACCCAATGGGATTGTTGTGAAACTCCTGATTTTGGATAGGGATTGCATGTAGAATGGTTATGGAGGAATTCAATACGTAAAAATGTAACTTTTGATGATTTGAAAATGGATTATTAAGGAGTCTTTGTAGTCAATTAAATTCTGGATTCATGTTCATAGGGTTTGGGGCAAGATTTGGGGATTTATGATAATTGCATGTTGATTAGGAGGATTTGACCCCAAAAATATGATAAGGAGTGACCTATGAGGACTTAGAGTAGTTTAAAAACATTAAAACTTAATTAGGATGATCTTAGGATGGATTTAGAGAAGAGGAATTGAAGAAAAACAAAGTTGGGAAATTTCTGGGCTTTCTCTGTCATCTCGTTAGAAGACCAACCCAGGTCGTTCGAATGACCTCGTTCAAACAAGCTTGTAATGAGATTCCAGTGCCCCTTCTAACGAGTTTATAGTTTATTTGAAGCCATTCGTTCGAATGACACTCGTTCGAATGACCTCGTTCGAACGAGATTTTAATGACTTCTAACGAGTTCACAGAATGGTCTTTTTAGGCCCGATTTTAGTTTTGAACTTTTCGTAGGCTTATCTAATTGAGTGTTATTCTTCCCTTGTGATTAGTGGGTATAGTTATGAGATTGGAGTACGTTGAGGATTGAAACATAGAATTATATAATAGATCGGGTGATTTCTATGGGTTAAGTTGTAAGTACTTCAAATTACGACGTGAGAAGAGTTGACAATCTATATTGTATATTATTCGTGGACGTGTAAGTGTGCAACAATTAATGACGGTATATGAATGTAAAATATACTTCTATTAATATTATAAGATATCTAAGATGCGTGAATGCTTAGTATATGTGTTTATCTGTGTATAACATACTTACCCTACTTGCTATCATGGGAGGTCGACGTTCGATCAGGGCCATCTAATCTTTGTGTGCCTCCGGGGGGAATTTTGATTGGTACCTTGAGGACATAGGTCAGAGAATGACTTATTGGTGCATTAATACGTCTGATGATTATGGGAGCATAGGTATGTGTGTGACCCATGAGATGTGAACTATGTTCGCCTCCATTATGTGTGATTGTTACTTATTGAAACGGCTCCTGAGAGATTCGGAATATGTGGTCCTTATGTACGTGATGTACCGGGATTTGATAGCAGAGTATGTGTGCACCGCAGCTTAGCCTTGGGGTGATATTATTGTATATTTATGATGAGATTAATATACTGATAATTGATATGAATTGTTTATTATAGTGTAAGTGTGAATAATTGTAACATTTTTAGTAGAGTTGAAGATGGAGAAATTCTTACAAATTATTATAACTAATTCTAAGTAATAACAGTAAGACTTTCAGTTTATATTAAGATGTTGGGAATCGAACTTTGAATTGTAAAGTAACGTTAGGTTACGGATTGGACTAGTTAGATAGTATAATAATTAGAACGGGTACGAGTACGATAGGTGTGCACAATTAGTGGAGAGGTGAGGAACTCATGTGAGTGCACGCACTATCATGTATTTTATACTGTTTAATGATATTAAACACTTGCTATATTTTAAATTGCTTTCACAATCGGGATCTGACCCATTTTCTTTCAAATCTATTTTCTTGTAAAAACATTTTAGGTGCCCAGCCACTAGGACACCAAGCTTAGAAGTCCCATTCCAGTGACGTGCTATAGCTGCTGTGGAAGTTACAGGACCTCGATAGTAGACGCCTCCACTTTCTGCTTGACTCTATTTCAGAATTGTTCATCTTTAGGGCATGTCGCCCCTTTCCTTTTATAACATCTTATTTACTCAGTTCTACTTCAGTTTTGGATTTAATTAATTAGTAATTCAGATTTTGTTTTTGGTTGTATTCAGTATTCGGATTATTCAGAGGAGTATTCCTCCAGATTCAGTCTATTACATTATTATTCCATTGTTATTCTATTATGATTGTGTTATGGTTGTGGTATTAGTATTTCATAATTTAAATGGATTGTATGTTAATCTTATTTAATTAAAATTGACAACTCACTTTTTAAATATTAGGTGGCTAGAAATTGTTAAAACTGTTTTCGACAGTGATGCTATGAACTGAACCAACTTGACATTTTGTATTAATTTGAATAAAGGAGTAGCTACCCGGTATTTAATTAGTCGTGGTGTCACATAAAAAAACATTAAGCTCGCCTCTTCTTCCCGAGCTAGAAATAGGGTTGGCCGAGGAACTACACTGGAGATTAGGACCCAACAGGCCCTTGCTAACTAAGATGCACAATTAAATGTGAAGGACCGAGCTATTGTCGAGATGTCTCCAAAGGTACAGACTTTATCCGAGAAATTTTCTACTCAATTTTCTCAATTGGAAGCTAAGGATGGGGTGCTTAAGAAACTGCAATCGCAAGTTGATATATTAGCCTTCCAATTCCATAAGAAACCTAGAGAATTTTGGATGAGTGGTTACAATAAAGCTTTGAGTCATTATGATGGCAGACTCCAACAGTCCCAAAATGAGTCCTATAAATAGGGTTGGATTAACGCTTTAACTGTTCTGAAGGTGGATGGAAATGATACTATCTGGGATTGGTATGATCCAGGCTTGCTGCATCTTGATAATCCTCCATTTAAGTTGGACGTCAATTGGGTACCTATTCACCGTGTTCCCCAATGTCTGATTTCTAAATGCTCGGGGGATTACGAACTGCATGATGAGCTTGAGATCGTTCGTCCTCCTCATTTACTTGACCATCCTAGTAGCAACAATACCAGGATGCTTCAGGATCTTAATTTCATTAACTCTCCTTTTACTTTGGATGATCCTCCAGCTAGCATGGATCCCATTTCTAAAGCTGAAGGAAAGCATCCTGTAGAATAAATTTTTGTATTTTGTTTCTCCCTTTTTGAGCAACAATATGTAATCATTTAAGTTGTAATCATTTAAGTTTAATGAAAAGCTTATTTTGTGAATGGATCAAATTTTAGTTAATCTCTATTTTTCACCGGTTCTATTGATATTCTTAGGTTTATCCTAAGTTTTATACCAATTACCGATCCTTCACCATGGTTCTACTCATGTACCTAAATTTTATGGTAATTTCACTAGTTACCTTGGTTCCTAGGAGTAAGTGGAACATTTGTCCATCTTTTAGCCTAGTTTAGATGAACATTTGTCATCAGGGTCTTCACTAATCAAGCATTTGGGACTTATGATTTTGCCTTGCATGATTTTATAAGTTTGATACTGACCAATTTTGTTAGTGGTTTTATAACTTTGTTGGTGACTTTATTGGTTACTGACCAACTTTTTTGCTTGCCTTGATGGATACCGACCAACTTTATTGGCTGTTTTATTGATGCCGACCAACTTTGTTGGTGGCCTTGATAGATACTGGCCAACTTTATTGATGGTATTTGTTGATGTAGACCAACTTTGTTGGTGTATTCATAGTTATAACTACTGTCCTTGTGTTAAAAGTCCATAGAAACTTTATTGGTGTCCTTGATAGATACCAACCAACTTTGTTGGTGGCCTTGATGAATACCGAGCAACTTTGGTGGTGGTTTTATTGATGCCGACCAACTTTATTGGTGGCCTTCATAGATACCAACCAACTTTGTTGATGGCATTTATTGATGCAGACCAACTTTGTTAGTGTCTTCATAGTTAGTGGTTTTATTGATGCCGACTAACTTTGTTGGTGACTTTATTGGTTACCGACCAACTTTTTTGGTGGTTTTATTGATGCCGGCCAACTTTGTTGGTGGCCTTAATAGATACCAACAAACTTTGTTGGTGGCCTTGATGGATACCGACCAACTTTGTTGGTGGTTTTAATGATGCCGACCAACTTTATTGGTGGCCTTCATAGATACCAACCAACTTTGTTGATGGCATTTATTGATGCAGACCAACTTTGTTAGTGTCTTCATAGTTAGAACTACTGTCCTTGTGTTACAAGTGCATAGCACTGCTACTCCGCAAAAAGAAAACAACAGAATAACAATTTTCCAGAAATTCATGTTCTCATTAATATTGAAATGAACTGAGTACAACACAACTATTTTTACTGATAGTACTTCTTCAAATGCTCTGCATTCCATAGGTTCTTGAACTCTTCCCCCTCCAAAGTTTCAATCCTATATGTGCCTAGTCGGATAACTGCTGTAACACGATAAGGCCCATGTCAGTTGGCTTCCAACTTATTATTCTTCTTAATCACCTTCTTAAAAAAATAATCTCCTTTTTTTAAATTTCTCGATATGACTCTCTTGTTGTAGAAACGTGCAGTCCTTTGTTGATAAGCTGCATTTTTTAGAGTTGTGTCTTCATGAACTTCTTCAAGCATGTCTAAATCTAATCTCCTCATCAAATCGCTAATTGGGGTATTGAAGTTAAGTACTCTATTCGTAGGTAAACCTAGCTCAACAGGGATTACAGCTTCAGTACCAAATGCCAATAGATAGGGAGTTTCTTCGGTAGCTATTCTGGAAGTAGTTCGGTAAGCCCATAGGACTGAATGAAGTTCATTAATCCAATTTCCCTTTGCATCTTCCAATCATTTCTTCAACCCGTTCAGTAAAGTTCTATTAGTTACCTCTGTTTGACCATTACTTTGAGGATGGAGAGGAGCATAATATTTTTTTTGGAAATTAGATTGGTCACAATAAGAAACAAATTCTTCACTGTCAAACTATGTACCATGATCAGTTATAAAGTCCTAAGGTAAGCCTTACCTGCATATGATTCTTTTCCAAATGAACTAGTAAACCTTTCGGTAAGACATATCAATTAATGGTTCAGCTTCCACCCATTTTGCAAAATAATCAACAGCTAAAACAAGGTACTTAAACCTTATAAAGGCATAAGGTAAGCCATACCTGCATATAATGCTTTTCCAGATGAACTGGTAAACCTTTTCGTAAGACATATCAATCAATGGTTCATCTTTTACCCATTTTGTAAAATAATCAACAGCTACAACAAGGTACTTAAACCTTCCTCGGGTGGTTGGTAAGGGACCGACCAAGTTAATTCCCCACAGGTAAAAAGGACAGGGTGAAGTGATTAGTGTTAAAAGGGCTTGTGGAGCCTTGCATATACTGAAAAACCTCTGGCACTTATCACATTTTTTAGCAAAATCTGCACAATCTGCTCGCATGGTTGACCAGTAGTATCCTTACGTATGTATTCTTGGTAGCAACTTTATTCCTCCTACGTGGTCCCTACAGGATCTTTCACGGACTTCTACAATCAAATCCTTGACCTCATTTAGATGCACACAACGTTATAGGCCAGCAGTTAATCCTTTCCTGTATAACACACCACCTTCTAGCATATACCTTTCAGCTTTGTATCTCAGCCTTTTAGCTTCGAGTAGATCGGAGCTAGAATAATTCCATCTTCAATATATGCTCTTATGGGGTCCCTCTAAGATGGAGCCATATCAACTGCAATGAAGTTGACCATCACATCCTCATTAATGCTCCTATTAGTAAACAACTCAATAGGAATAGTTCTTCGTATTTCTATTCTGGTTGTTGAGGCTAACCGAGCAAGTGCATCTACTCTGGCATTCTCCAACCTTAGTATCTTGACCATCTGTACTACTAGCAAGGTGGAAATTATTTCCAAAGTCTTAGCCAAATATCCGGTCATGAGTTCTCCTTTCCTTACGTATAAACTCAACACTTGATTTACAACTAATTGCGAATCACTTTACACCACAACTTGCTTGGCGTTCAATGATTTAGCTAGATTTAGACCAATAATTACAGCTTCATATTCTATTTCATTATTGGTGGCTTGAAATTGGAAATGTAGAGCGTACTCTATGTCTAGCTCATTTGGGGTATTGAGGATGATTCCATCTCCATATCCGGTTGTGCAATATGACCCGTCGAATAAACTCCATATGGGGATATTATTGTCAAATGCTTGGTTTATCAGAATCACTTCATGGAAGATTTTGTCCTTTGCCTCCTCATATTTCTTCTTCATCTACTATACTCCGATAGTCGGTTCTGGTGGGTCTTTTTTATAGTTTCCCTTGTTTGGAGTTGGTCGATCGCATCTCTAGTTGGTCTACTGTCTCTCGTATATTGCTCAATTAGAGTCCCTTGTTGCTCGGGGATCTCTGGATAAGTGAATACTGTAATAAAATTAGCCATAGCTTGGCCTTTTAAAGAAGTCCTTGGTTCATACACAAGGTCATACTCCCCTAACTCCACAACCTAATACATCGGTATTCCACATTTCTTCGGTTTATGCAAATCCTGTCTTAATGGCACTTTGGTGTGGGCTTGAAAGTAGGGTTTCATTCATCTACTAACTTCAATTAAAGCCAGTGCTAATTTATCCAAACTGGGATATCTTACTTCTGCTCCTCGAAAAGCTTTGTTGGTGTAATAAGGTGTCTTTTGGACTCCATTTTCCTCCTTGATCAAGGCTGAGTAACTGCAGACTCAGATACTGCCAGATATAAATATAACTTTTCTCCCAACATTGGTCGAGAAAGTAGTGATGGTGCTCCTAGGTACTTCTTCAACTCCAGGAATGCCTTTTCGCATTCATCATTTCATTCAAAGATTTTTCTGAGAACCTTAAAGAATGGCAAGAATTTTTCTGTTGATCTTGACAGAAACCTGTTAAGTGTTGCTATACGCCCAATTAGCCTTTGAACCTCTTTTTTGTAGGTCGGGGACTTCATTTTGATTAGAGATTTTATCTTATCTGGATTGGTTTCGATTCCCCTTTAATTGACTATATACCCGAGGAACATTCCCTCCTGCACTCCAAAGACGCATTTGGTGGGGTTTAACTTCATTTTGTTCTTTTCCAATTGATCATACGCCTGACTGAGTTCGACAATCTGATCAATAGTTTTTTTTCTTTTAGTGAGCATGTCATCAACATATACCTCCATATTCTTACCTATCTGCTCCTCAAATACTTTGTTCACCAGTCTCTGATAAGTAGCACCTATATTTTTCAAACCAAACGGCATAATATTATACCAATAAGTTCCTCGTGGAGTGATAAATAAAGTACTTTCTTTGTCCTCTGGCTTCATTTTAATTTGGTTATAACTAAAATATGCATCCATGAAACTCACCAACTCATGCCCTGAAGTAGCATCCACAAGTTGATCAATTCGTGACAAAGGAAAGTGATCCTTCGGGCATTCTTTGTTCAAGTCAATTAAATCCACTCATCATTCACTTTTTGTTCTTCTTCTTGGCATAAAAAAATCCACTCAAGGTACTTTACATCTTCAATAAAGGAAGCTTTTTGAAGTTTCTCCACTTCTTCCTGTATAGACTGGTTCTTCTCCGAGCTGAAAATTGTTCTTCGCTGCTTCACATGTTTGATTTCCCTATTGACATTAAGTTCATGACACAGAAAGTTTGGATCTATGCCTGTCATATCTTCATTACTCCAAGCGAACACCTATTTTCTATGCCTCAAGAAAGCTATCAATTCCTTCTTAAGAACTGGTTCCAACGATGCTCCTATTTGAGTTATCCGTTCTGGCTTATCCTCATCCAGAATAATGTTTTTTATTACCTCCATCACTTGTCCTTTTATAAGCTCAGATTCATCTCGTGGGTCTAAGATTTCAACCTCAGACTCATTGCTCGTCTCAGTTGTATCCACTTGGTAAGTGGTTATTTTTTGCTTAGCCTCCATCATATCTTCTTCCTCGGCAGAGGACTAGTAACACTCCTGAGCTACTTTCTGGTCTCCTTTCACTACACCTACACCAAAGTTGGTAGGGAATTGTAGGCATTGATGAAAAGTTGAGGATACAAATTCAAAAAATTTCAAACCAACTCTCCCTATGATCATATTATAAGCATAATGAACATTTTTGCCCATTACAAAGAATATAACCTTCTTTGTCCTGCTTGCTAGTCAAGTCCAGATCAACACATCCAGCTTGATAGTTCTTAGTGGAAACACCTTTTCTCCTGAGAATCCAATGAGTGGCCTGTGATAAGGCTCCAGTTGATTGAGTTTTAAACCTGAACTATCAAAACAAGGATAGAACATGATATCGACCGAACTACCATTGTCCACCAATGTTCTTGATACCAATACTTCTTTCATCCTGACTCTAATCACTAAAGGATAATCATGAGGATACAAAACTCCTGATAAATCATTTTTGGAAAAGCTAATTATGAGCTTATCCTTATTGACTTTTCTTGGTTGGTCCTCCTCGGTGAGATTGATACGCTGGATATAGGAACCAGCTTGAACCTTGTTGAGGTAAGCCTTCCTTTTAGCTATGTGATCTCCTCCTCCATCATCTTCACCTGTAATCATGTAACAATCAAAATATCCAAAACTGAGTGTGAATACCTCACGTTCCAGTTGTCTAGGTTTCTTAGGAAGGTCGGGATCATCTTATAGATCATCATCGTGGTTCCTCTTCTTATCTTCCCCAGGCTTGATTGGCGATTTAGATCTTTGCCAACCTTTTCCTCTATTTCTTTCTCCATTCTATCGATCAATAAATCTGTCCATCTTTCCTCTTCGGATGAGTGCTTCTATCTCATTATGGAGGGAAGTGCATTGGTTGGTAGTATGACCATGGTCTTTATGAAACTCACAATACTTGGACTTATCCCTTTTATCAGCAAGTGACCTCGGCTTTTCAGGCCAACTCAAATCATTGTTGTGCTTGATGTCCTCCAATATGTGATGTATATTAACTGTCAAATGAGTGTAATTAGTGAATTTCTTGAGACGATCTAGGCCTTCCTTTCCCTTTGAACTCTCGCGCTCATTATGATTCTTGTGCTCCTTCTTATCTGACTTCTCTTTTGCTTTTGATTTTGCTTCCACTTTTACGTCTAAATTCTTTTTAGAGGCCATAGCTTCCTCGGCGTTCGTAATCTTTGTTGCTTTGGGAATCAATTATGTCATTGTCTTTTATGCATCCTTCACCAGAGTATAATATAACTTATCAAGGAGCAAACCACTCATGAGAGCAGTGATTGTTGTCTTTTCTTCATAATTGATTACTTCCAGTTTTTTGTTGTTGAAATGAGTGATGTAATCTCTGGTACTTTTGCCCTCATTTTCCCCCACGCTGAGCAAATGAGCTACTCGTTTCACTCGTTTTTATCGAAAGCAAAAATTACCAATAAATAGCTCAGCTAGTTATTAAAAGCAATAAATCTGCCCCAAGGAAGGCTTTTGTACCAGATTTGAATAGATCTAGTGATTGTTCCTGATAATTCCCTACATATCATGTTATTAAAAACAACATATATATCAGCAGTTGCTTGATACTGCTCTATATAGAGAATTGGGTCAGTTTTCCCATCGTATTTGGGAGTGACTACTGGAGCTTTAAACTTGGTCGGTGTGGGGAAATCCATGATGATTTGTACAAAGGGGGATCCTTTAATAAAACTTCTTTGAAGGGGGTTCTTAGCTTTGTCCATTTCACCTAATATGTCTTCCAAGCATTGAATAAATACCTTCCACGCATCACTGTTAGTGCCCTGGATGGCAGCTCTTTTCTGCTGACCTCTAAATCTGGCTGAACTTTCTTACTGTGAACCTTCTCTCTAACTAGACCTTTCAGTTCGTCGAGTATTTAATCTGGATTGAGCTGAACCTTCAATTAGATTACTTGGTCGTCGAATATTTCTCGACGCAGCCTGTTGGGCATTTTCTTGGGGTCCCAAATGATCGAAAGGAGAGGCCTACTTAGCCTTTCTAAGGCACTCAATCTTTCTGGGATGAAAGATTATCCATCAATAGAATTAGTGAACCTAATAGAAGAAGTTGCTCCAGGTAGGTATGAAGGATCCCTAGCAGTTCTGGAACCACTGTGCACATTACTCTTGGTTGGCGGCGGTGGCATATTCCTATGATTAGATTGCGTTGGCACTCCATCTTGCAGAGTTTGGGCCAACTGTCGTATAATGTCTTGCAGGGCCTCCTGACCCTTAGCCAGGCTAGCCAAAATTCCTATCAAATCGTTATTGTTAATAGGGGCAGAGGGATTAGGCGGAATACCCTCACTTCTAGCGCTTGATTCTGGAATGTCAGCCATAGATGATGAAAGATGAATTAGTGAAAACGTTTAGCAATACGTTCCCACAGACGACGTCAATCTATTGATGCAAAAAACTATACTAAGCCTAATTAATTGATAACAGATAAATTAAGTAAAACAAACAAGACACTTGAAAACTTTTTAAAGTGGTTCGGCTCAATGGAATATCCTATGTCCACTATTCTGTATTCTGTATTGATGGCCTTGAGTTATTTTTTGATCCCCATAAATGAGGGTGATACAATGTATGTATAGCCCAAAAATAGGGGTCTTCCCCGTTGTCATGTGAAATGATGGAATGCCTTTATTTGCTAGGAATTTAATCAATACATAATGATGATTAATTATATGAATGATGTCGCTTTATAGGCAATAGAGGTTGTAAGACTATTGGCGCTTGGTTGGCTGTACATAATGACTTTTCGACTGTTGGTCGGGCTTTCCAGTAGGTCGGGTAACAAAGTTGGTCGGGCTTCCTTATTGGTTGGGATTTTCTGTCATGCTGACTTGGAGTTGTGCCAAGTAGGATGACACATGCGGGCTTGTAATTGGTCCATGTAGGATGGTAAATTTTGGTATCAATAATCATTTTCATATATTTCGTTCCCAAACTAAAAGATCCTATTAGCAATGCCTTATCTTCTTGGTGAACAAATCAAGAATTTCCAAGCTAAATACGTCCAAAAGTAATTAACTCATTAAATGTTTAGTTGGATTGACTCTTGGAAAAAATTCTAAAAGTACAAAAATGAGATAAGTGAGGCCCATAAATGTGAGAGACCCCTCTCACTCACCCTCATACACACATGCTCTTGCACACACATAATCTTGTTCTCATGCACATACAAGTTTTGGAAAAACTACGTCGAGCACCTTTAAGCATTGCCTCTCTCTGATGTGTCCCTCATTCTCCAAGATCGTCCCTTTCCCTTAGGACGCCAATAAGGTGTGAAAACAAATATTTGAGATCAATAGTGATTTGTTCGATATTTTAGCTATAATCTATAAAATAAACTAATATGGTAACTATAACAAACTTATGAATTTACATCAAATTATAGCTATCACAAACTCGTTTGATCATAAACATCTTTGATTTGTTAGCTATATTTTTCTAGTGAATTATTATTCACTGATTTTTCAGGCTTACTTAGGGATTTTAACATACATAAATTTGTTGTTGGATCTTGATTATTTTATTTTTATATCCCAAACTTTAATCATAAAATGCTTGGTTATATTTTTTTCAAATTTGGTGTGTGTTTATTTGATTTAATATAAGTTTTTGAATTCAAGTATTTTTTGAAGATAAGTGTCTATGATGTTTAAATATGGTTTGAATGATATATTGTTCAAATATTAAGAATATTTTACATTGAAAACTTAAATTTGTGGTATGAAGTGTGTAAATAGGTTTGCAATATTTAACTCTTCAAATTCAATTTATAGTGAAAAATTACAAATTTAAGCTTACATTTATGCGCTCAACGATTGACAAACTGTTATAATAAAAGTGGGATTCATATACTAAAACATGTAATATTGTATTTTATCTTTTTGGATATTGCAAAATTACATTACTGCTAGTTGATTGGAGCATCGATGGCCAAAATTGAAAGATCCAATGATTGGAAGCCAGGATGTCCGGTGACGAGGGTTCTTGTTTTCTTTTAAAGAATATTGATATGAAGAAATAATTGGTAGTATTTTTAATCAAAAATAATTTTATTAAGGAAAAATAAGTATAAACTAATTTTACAAAGGAAAGTTGATTTTTCTAAACTTATAACAAATTATATTATATGCCGTAATGTTTAATTTTCTTATATTAATAAAATAATATAGGAAGAGTTTTATATGGAGAATAGTTTATCTTTCAATTGAAACACACAAAATAATAGATAGATTTTTAAAAAATTCTATAACAAGTATTTAAAATTATTATATATTTCTTTCTTTTTCTATTTTGTTAACGTTACATACCTAGTACAACTCACATGACAACTGTGTAATTATATTACAGGGAAAATAATATAAGGTATGAGTATAATGTGTTGTGTTTATACTACACGTTGATGTGAAACACGATACATATTCTAAGATACTACTTTCTACATCTTAAATATATCAAAGTTAATATTTGAAGTCAGAATTTTAAAAATATTGACTTTTTATATAATTTAGGGTTAAAATTAAATTAATTTGTATATTGTGAAATTAAAATTATTAAATTCAAGAATAAACTTTGAAATTTCAACGTAAAAAACAAGGCTCTTTATCTGGGACAAATAGAACAAAGTGTGTTCTATTTGTACTAAGTTTATGAAACATATATTAAACTTGTTGACGTCTCTAAATGATAAACCATTTTTTGTTGATATCTAAGTATGGTTTATCATTTAGAGGCGTCATCAAATAAAATAAAGATAAACAATCTGAGAAAGTACATAAGAGACAAATTTTTAAAGTGGTTCGGCTATGAAGAAAGCCTACGTCCTAGGATCTCCTATTGGTGTTGTTCAACTGAATAAGGGGTTCTTCAAATTTATACCTCTTTAGTGAGATTGTTTATCATTATTGGAAGGAAGCTTTACCATAAACGCAATCCTTTTACTCCATAGCTATATTCCGAACCAAATTGGTTCTAAAGTGGATTTGATTCAAGCCAATAATGTTGGGAAACCACTAAGAAAGAGTTTGAGAGATGATTCGTTCAATTAAGAAAACCCAAATGTTTGGGTTTCTGTACCAATTTATATCCTCCCATATATGTTTAAGAGGAAGATATATCACCATCCATATACATATTTGGTTTGTTGATTCGATTTCCGGATTCGGTTTGAATTAATAATACCTTTTGTTTGTAATAAATCAATTTGATGAGGGCTTCAAATCAAGATCTAATGGAGGATATATAAGAATCAAATATATATTAATGAAGGAAAGGTTTACGATGAGAGAGATATTCGTTGATGTTTATCTCCTGTCAGAAAATTCGAAAGATGGGAATCAAAATATCTGATGTAACATAGTATATAAATATGTCTGCACAAAAATTTCTCAAAAACTTATGATAATAAAATTTGGTAAATGAAAATTGAACAAACAGTTTATGAAAATAAACATATGAGACTAATGATTGAGCAAAATGATATGGATATCAAATATAATCGTTTCTATGAAAAGACAGAAAGACTTAGCTTTTGGTGATGATCTTCGTCTCTTCCAATTAGAGGGAAAGATTTTCGTGTCGATTCCCACAGACGGAGACGATTTGTTGATGTCTAAAAATGGTTTATCATTTAGAGACGTCAATAAATAAAATAAAGATAAATAATCCATGCACACACATAAGAGATAAAGATATTTAAAGTGGTTCGGCTATGAAGAATGCCTACGTCCACTATTTATTTTATTTTTGGTGATTACAATAACATAGTTGAGTGTTCTTGACTCACTCTTGTCTCTTTGAGCTATGGGAGATTAGGTATTTATAGTGTTTGGGATTGCAAGAGATGGAATGCCTTTATATATTAAGGCATTTACATCTATATACAAAAAAATGACCTTTGATATTCAATATAACTATTGATATTCTTGGGTACAATGCTTGTTGGTGATTCCACACAAATGGATTTTGATATTCTTGATGGTTCGTATTCTTTAGGTTGGTCAGCCGATTAGCTGACCAACTGTGACCACATAAGTAATTACTATAAAGATTGCCATGTAGGAGAACGGGTGTCCATTTCTTATTGGTCCACGTAGGGTGGTAAGTTTTCCCATCAACAACACTTGTATTATATGTTTATTAAATTAAAAATGAAAAACTCTATATGTACTAAATTTTGTGTTTAACGTGGATATAAATATTATAATATGAATATGAAGACAATAATTTATCACATATACTAGCTTAGAATATAAACTTGGTACACATAAAAGCACATGTGAATATTATCTCTAAGCCATCTTGCAAGTCGAGATTACCTATTAGAATTCAAGGATATTAAGCAAAATGACCTCTAATGGACATTTAACTCAAAATTTAAGAAATATCAAGTTATTTGCTCACAAATTTCTTACTCTAATGGTTGTTCCAAGATGTTCTTGTCTTTATTTTTTCAATATATTAAGTGGGGTGACAATACAAACTCACTCGAAGACCTGCAAGGGTAAGTGATAAGCTCATTGCCTTTTATTTAGCTAGTGTGACCTATGGTCCAATCCCGTGTCTCATGCGTGGCTTGGATCCTAGACCTTGAGTCATGTGTGCTTCGTTGTTGTAATAAAGTTGTCATATTGTAATCTTCTTCTTCTTTTCACATCATTCCATATCTTTCTCTCGTTAGAGGTTTTATATATGTAAACCTCAGTGGTGGACTCACTCATCCAATATTTTTATTTTATTTATAAAATCTCATCTCATTCGAAGCAAAAAAAAACTGACTCGATATATGGGCGATAGTTGTAGTAGTGTTGGGGAGATTTCATGTGAGGAAGATGAGGGGGACACCCTTGGAATTTTAGAGATTTTTTAGTGTATATCATATGTTAAACATCTCATATTCATTAAGAGATATTTTATTTGGACCATATTAGTTTCTACACATGCTCTAATATATTGGGGGACACATGTCTCCTTCCTCTAAATTTGTCTTTGTATTTTATATTATTAAAACACAACTATTTTAATATTTTTTTAAATCGAAGATAAAAAAATGTAATATAGAAATATATTCAACATGTAACATACACAAAAACATAACAAATTATATTCTCTTGTGTAAAATTTGTTGGTTTTCCTAATAATTTATAGTTTATTGAAATGTAAAATTTAAAATTTATCGTTGACTTATACAATGATAGTTAAGTTATCTATCTCTTTGTAATTTTTTTTGTTCATGTTATTTATATAAACTTATAGTATATATGTGTCTA
Source organism: Sambucus nigra (assembly GCA_949130495.1). NCBI lineage: Eukaryota > Viridiplantae > Streptophyta > Magnoliopsida > Dipsacales > Adoxaceae > Sambucus > Sambucus nigra. Next base: position 505,062,494 of record OX422214.1, on the reverse strand, counting down.
AGGCAATATGTGTTATCTTGAGTTTATGTACTACCTAAGATTAGTTCTCTGGCCACACATTTTTATGACACGGTCTTTGAAGTGTCTTTAATGCAATGGTTGATTTATGAGTTACTCATATATAAAATACTTTGAAATGAAAGTCTGTTATAAATGTTAAAGATCATTCAGTCCATCCATCTGGTAACTCATTTCCCTAATCTCCCAGATCCCGACGTGATTTATTTTCCATATGAAGGTGTACTAATAATTAAAACCATTGAAATTTTGAAACCCTTAAACTTCTCATAGCGCATATAAATTTCAAAAACAGATCGATCGCCCTCACTCCACTCCCTTATTTTTTTTATATATAAATTAAATGCAAAACACCAAATAGTTTGTTTCTTTATTCATCACAATTAGATATAATATTCGTCTGAATATTCAAGACAAAGTCACCGGAGGTGAGATATTAACTTGAGTATTAAACCTTAAACATGGGGTTTGAAAGTAATTTTCAGAGGTGAGATACACTGGAATCAAAGATGAAGTGGAGGTTCAACAAGACCCAAACTAAAATTTATTAAAAAAGAGTCGGAGAGGGAGCTTATCTTTTTCGGAGTAAAAAACTTCTAACTTGTATTTTCAGAATAATCACCAGCATAGAGATATGCCGGAGTTAAAGACATTGGTGATATTTTAAGAAAACCCAGATCAGAAGAAACGTTTTATCAAGTAAGATAGAGAGGGAGGGGCTCCAAATGTTTTAATTTGATAAGATATAGAATAATGCAATTAGTTTTCTCAAGTTCTCTCCCTTTTTCTATTTGTGAAGATGTACAAAAATTGATTGATTCTGAAGACTTTCACTGTTCTCAAAACTATCTATTTATTGCCCTTTCTTGTATAACATAATAGTGTTTGGGTATTATTTTTTTTATTGTCTATTTATACAAGTATTTAGTTAATAATTACTCATTATCTTTCCCATCCATTTTAACTCTTTTTTTTCTCTCTAAAAGTAAATGACACGGTTTGCTATAAAATCCTAAACAAATCCATTTTGAGAGAATCCATTATTTACGAAATTTGTTTCTTCCAAATCACATCCATATGAAACATAGTGACCTTCTACTATTTCTTTTCTTACTTTCTGTTATACCATAAATAAATAATATTGTGTGGATCCATCAGAATACGCCATGTGGCATCTCTAAAGGAAAATAAATAGGTCATCTTCATTATCTAATTCTACTCGTCTAGGAAGAGATGTGCTCATCAGATATACTCATGTTCACCCTTGCCATTCCATCTACTGTCTTGACAGTGTTCTAACTATGTTAATTAACTACGTTAGTTGACTAAGTCAATATCACCTTTGCACCCGCCTATACATGTAAGATAAAATCATTGGTCATGCTTATCATACGTGTGCACATCATGAATTTAAGCACATGACCACTCCAATTGTGTCGTAACAAACTCATTCTTACTTGTACCACTGTGTATAAAAAATGTAACTGCATGACCTATAATGCCACCCCACTTGTCCCTTAATATTCTCCTATAACTAACTATAAATAGCACGGGATCCCAAGGGATAAAGGATTTTTCCTAACCATTGTATGCAAACCCTAGAGAGAGAACAAACTAGAGCGTGTATTCATTCTCATTGCCAGAAGCAAATAATACAACCATCACTACACATGTGGATGGAGGCACCTCTTTGGGTTGAACCACGTAAATACTTGTCTTCTCTATATGTCTCTCACACCATTTCTCTCTTTCAATTTAGTATTCTCTTCATTAAATCCTTTATTTGTTATTGTTTATTATTGAAACTTCCCTAGTTAAGACATAAAATCCATAAACCAATTTCAGACGATAATAGAATGACATCATCTTTGGGAAATTGACAAGCCATTGTTGTTTCCTACCATTCTTAACCCCAGACACATCATCCCTTTTCCCAACCATTCGCTCAAAAATTCTTGGAAATGGCCAAAAACCAAGAAAAAAGTCGCGCATCAGAAGAACTTCCACCCTCCACACAGGTGGGAATGGGCGACATATAAGAAATTTTGATGACCTTGGAAAAAGGTCTTGGAGGCAATGTAAAAAAGTGTTAAGAAGATGACATAGATGCTACAGGATGGGGAAAATAGGCTCACAGTGGATCCTGGCACTCCGACTAGGAGGGGAATTTTAAAAGGAAGAGGAGAGATGTTTCATCCTAGCCCTTATAGATATAGGAGGCACGTGTATGGAATGCAAGCCCTAAAAAACCCAAGGATGCTGAACCTGGGGTCGCACGATGGCAGTAGTACATCCATGCATCATGGATCACAAGAGGGTAAATCATATTACCCTGGAGTCACTTACTACGTTAAATAAACCTGATACGATGATGAAAAATCCTTCTCTGGGGAAAGGCCCAGTGTGATGGATCGCCTAAGTAGAGGATCTACTTTTGATCATTTAGGCCCGCTTCGAACAAGGGGTCAGTAGTTAATTGCTCTCAGAGAACACAATGCATATCGGGAAGAATTAGCCCAGTCAGTCACCAGGGAATCACATTGCTTCGCCAAATCTATGACGAGCATGAGAGGATCTTCCTATGACAAGATGACTTTATAATAAGAAAGCTCATCTAAAAGCCGAGGTCGAATAGTCATGTCCGTTACAGTTAAGGTCAAGCAAGCGGATGAACCATGGAAGGGATCCATCCAGCGACTGGAGGACCATTTGGAAGAGATTGTTAGATCCAATAACTACCTATACAAGGACTTTATGAATGCATCTCCCTTTATCCCAGCGATAGTGTGTTACCCAACGCCAGTAAAATTCAAACCACCAGTCATTACATCAAGATACAATGGGAAATCGATCCCATTTTGCATATGGAGAAGTACTAAGCTGCTATTACTGATATCTACTTTATCCTGAATGAAATGAGATACCAAGCATTCTCTAGTATGATCACTGGTTCATCTTAAATCTGGTATAATAGTTTGCTATGTGGAAATATCTCCAGTTTCCAATAATTAGCCGATCTCTTTATCAGTAATTTTTATTTTGGGGCCAAGCCTATCAAAAGAGTTTCGCATTTTCCCAATGTGTGATAAAATGTTAACGATATTATGCGTGACTTCATTACTCACTTCAATAATGAGAAGCTTGAGTTCATCAATTATAATGAGCAAACACCCATAACTGCATTGATGAGCAGGTTACAGCAGGGAAAGCTATTTTGGGCACTTACTAAGGAGCCACCCAAAATAATGATAGAACTCCTGGCTAAAGTAGGCAAAATCATGAACATCAAGGAGTCCATGGTGTCTAAGGAATCAAATCATCTCAAGGATGTCTCTAATAAGAGCAATGAGAAAAAGGATCAGAAAGATGAGAAATTTGAGAAGCCAAAAAAGTATGACAAGTTCAATCCCTTGACTATTGGCATCAACCATATTATCTAGGACATCAGAGGAAGCAAGGACCTCAGGTGTCTAGGAAAGCTCAAAGCACCTACCAACCGGTTTGAAAAGAGAAAATACTGTGAGTTTCATAAGGGCCACCACCATAACATAGACAACTACATCTCTCTTAAGAACAAAATTGAGGGCTTAATTAGGAGAGTAAGCTATCCAAGTATGTGGATAAGGGTAGCCTCATAAATGCGGATGAGTGCAAGGACATGCGATAATCAGAATACCCTTTCCAAAAGGCGAATTGAAAGAAAAGATGATGAGATAAAGACTCTAGTGATGACCCAAATCTTCTAAAGAAGCCAAAGGAGACAGCCTATAAGGTTAAGATAATCTCCTTTGGACGCCATTTCATCGCTAGTGGAGATGCCATAGGAGGAGACAAGTTGGTAGAAAGAAAGGCTTACCTGAACAAGGTGAAGTCTTATGCTCTTATCAGGTAGAATAACTTCATTGGGAACGTGAATACTCACCTTAAAAAAGCAAACAAAGATCATCTCATTGTTGAGTTTTCTAAGGATGATTTATCTGGATTCCTGTACCCTGATGATGACTCTCTCATCGTCACCATGATGGTCTATGAAAGAAAAGTTGCCAGGATCCTCGTTGATAATGACAACTTGGCAAACATTGTGTTCTATAATTTCTTCAGAAGGTTGAAACTTTGAAATAGCAAGATGATGCCTTATCATCGTCGTATGATCGTCTTCTTAGGTGAGAAGATATCCCCTTTGGGAAAATCTGGGTTGGAGGTTATAATAGGGGCTTGGCCAACATGTCGAACAGAAAATGTTCACTTCTTTATCCCAGATAAAAAATTCCTTTTGACATAACATTATTCTCGGGAGAGTAGGGTTGAAATAATTTAATGTTATACCATCTACCATCCATCAATGCTTGAAATTCCCTACCCACTATGAAGTCGATGTGGTCAAGAGGAATCAGGTAGAGGCTTGAGAGTGATATTATACATCTTCTGAGAAGGAGGAATTGAAGAAGCTAACTACGACTTACAAAATGGAAATGATAGATCTGCAGTATAAGGAGAAGATAGTCAAGGGACAAGTAGTGTAGGAGATAGAATATATCGTAGTCGATGGTTTACACCCGGAGAAGACTTTCCAGGTCGATTCATCCCTGGAGCTTGAACTCAAAAATGACCTACTCAACTTGCTTAAACAGCAAAAGAGCATGCTTACCTGTAGCCATGAAGACATGCCCAGAATCAACCTGATTTCATATGCCATTAACTGATCATATTAAAAGATATTAAACTAATAAAATAGAAATGATAAGTTTTTGATATCGAGAAGAATATGGCAGTTCAAGAAGAAGTCCAGAAGCTACAGAAGGCTAATTTCATAGAAGATGTCAAATATCCCAAATGTCTCTCCAACATTGCAATGGTGCTCAGGAAAAATAATAAATAGAGGATGTGTGTGGACTTCACTGACTTGAATAAAGCTTACCCCAAAGACCACTACCCATTTCCTAGGATCGACTAGTTAGTTGATCCCACCTTGGGTCATGAGCTACTCAGTTTTATGGATGCCTATTCAGGGTATAATCATATCAGAATGAAGCCAAAAGATGGAGAAAAAAACATCCTTCATCATCAGTAGAGGCACTTATTGCAATAATGTCATGCCTTCGATTTTAAGAATGTTGGGGCCACATATCAGAGGTTGGTGAAAACGTGTTTAATGAACAGACATGAAAGTATATGTCTATGACATGCTTAACAAGATCATAAGGGAAGAATATCACGTGAAGGACTTACAGCAAACCTTTGATCAGTTGGATAAGCATGAGATGAAGCTTAATCCAATCAAGTTCATGTTCAGTGTGAAGTAAGAAATGTTCTTAGGTTTTATCGTTATCTAAAGGGGTATCGAGTCTAATATCGAGAAGATTCGACCATTGATTAACACGCAGTCCTCGAAAATAAAGAAGGAGGTACAAATATTGAGAGGACGTGTCGTCACAGTAAATAGGTTCATCTCTAGAGCTACTAAGAAATGCCTTTTATTCTGTTGATGTAAAAAACTAGACTTGATCTAATTAATTAATCACAGATAAATATGAATAAAGAAATAAGATAAAGGATTTTTAAAGTAGTTCAGCCTTGATGAAAATGGCATACATCCACTGTCTTGTATTGCTAGGTGTTTTGCCTTGATCTCAATTATGATCGCAAGTGATCAATTACACCGTTATGAAGGGGGTTATAATGTATTTATACCCTTGGGATATTAATATGAATAGATAATATGTCATTATTCAATAGGCATATACATCTGTATATAATAAGAATGTTCATTGAATCTGTTTGTGTCGATTGATCTTCTTGGCTAGATGCTCTGTACGTTGAGTAGCTCAGTAAACTGAGTAGCTCAGCACTATGAGTTATTCGGTGAATATATTTTATGCCACGCAGGGTGACACGTCTCTTTATATAATTGATCCACATCAGCTGACTAATTTTTGTGTCAACAGAAGCCCCTACTATTTCACAGTTGAGGTCGGATATGAAAGTGTGGAACATTATGCCCAGAGGTTGCTCTGACACGTTTACCCAGTCTCATTATTTTACACATCTCCAATACTTGTGACATTTATGATTTTGAGCGCGAAATGGCAAAACTCCTAAATATTTTGAATCTTCAACAAACACTTGCGTATTTGAGTCTTTTTCATCATTTAGCCGCCGGAAATGCAATCGTCGTCTCTAGTGATCATTACTTTTTTGCTTCCCGAAGCAATGCATTTAAAAGCTATAGAATCAAATCGTCTTCTACCTTTTGCCTTTTAGACTTCCAAGCCTATTGTCTTCTCACTTTTTCTTCTTACGCCCGTTCCTTCTAGCATCCGCCTTAGCAGATTTCTCAATTTTCTGTAAGAACTTCTTCTTTCTTCTTTCTTTTCTTTAGCCACCATGGTTTATCTTATTGAATCGCTGGATAAGTTCCGAGATAATTTTATAATTCCTTCTTGGGTTATTCTGGAAGAAACTCCTTGCCCTTCTGATTTATTTTCTTTAGCTGAAGGACACTCGTTTCCCTCCATTTTTCTAGCGGAATGTGGCTTTTCTTTCTCGCCTAATCCCCTGTGTTTGGAATTTTTCCAGTATTTTAATATTGTTCCTGCAAGAGTAGTTGTAGGGACATAATTTTATAAATGTCCGGGGTAGATTCTAGGAATTTTCTATTTTCTCCTAGATCACAGTTCATATGTCTGATACCGCTACATTAAGCACGTCAACACGATCATCCTAGACGACCCGTATCCGAATTCAATACATCCACTTTCTTCACGTGCATTATGCTACATGCAACGTGCTGCTCAGCTCATTCCCACTACTCCACTGCGCTCTCTCTGTAAAATGTTATATTGGAGTTTTAAATATTTGCATAAATATTTGGGAAATATTTTTGAAAATTATTTTTTGAAGTCTGGGTTATTTTTTTTATCAAAAGCAGAATTTTTCTAAGTGTATAAGCGAATGGCCTCGATCAACTAGATCGTTCGAGTGACTTTGCAAGTCATTCGCGCGAGATATCATGTCACGCGATATTTTTCAAATGACTTATGTCCTTCCTTCGAGCGACATGCTATCTCGTTCGAGCGACATTCTATCTCGTTCGAACAAGCCACCACCTCGATTTTTGTATAAATATTTTATCTCCTTCTACACGATTTTTCATGTCTTTCTGCAATCTCAATATTCTGCGAAATCTGCCCAGAATAAGACTTCACTTTTTATGGTTTTCTAAACCTTTTTTTGATTCACAAAACCGATCCCATATATGTGTGTGAATCTTTAAACCTTCAAGAAGATTGTTTACTCATCTGGAGTACTTTGTGAGGAAGCCGATCTCTTCGTCACTGCTGTCATACTGAAAAGGGATTGTTCCAGCCGCCGACAACAGAACCGACACCCGAGGGTATTTCTGTGTCACTGTATTTTCATTGTAATCTGTTGTAAGCCGTTCTCTTACAAAAACTATTGTGAAAATAAAAGGTTTTGCCCCGTTGGGTACTTTTCCTCATATATGTGTTCTTGCATGTTTCATCGTCGTATTTAATCACATATAGATGCATGTTTAGGACGTAAGTGGTAAAAACTGTGTTTAATTAAATAACTTCCTTATTTGAACGCAAGCGTACTCCTCCTTAAATTGGAATCAGAGCCAGTTACACAATTTTACCGTGTAATTTTTCCGCAAATTTTTTTCTAAGATATCAATTTTCTGAAAAATTTATTTTTGAAAACGTGTGTGTTCATTATGGAGAAGTTATATAATAAAATGCCAGTTTTTTTATGGGACAAACTATGCATATTAGAAAGCCCGCATGAGGTCTGCTTTAAAAGCCTTGATGAACGTGTCTGGATTTTGGTTGAAAGAGGGTGGACACCTCCCTCCGTCACCGTTGATAATGTGATCAATTTAAAACCTGTCACTTCTTGGAGTGAAGAGGAATTTAAATGGTCATCATTCAATTCTAAGGGTATAAGTTCTATTTTTGGGTCTGTCACACCTGATGAGTTCAAACGCATAATGACGTGTACCAAGTCCAAAGAGGCATGGGATGTTTTAGAACTCACCCATGAAGGAACTAATGTTGTGAAAGAGTCTAAATTGCAAAATTTGACAACTCAATTTGAAACCATCACCGTGCATGAGACTGAATGTTTTGATGATTTTTTATGCTAGACTTTCTGACATTGTTAATACTAACTTTAATCTTAGTGAAAATATTCCTAATGCCAGAGTTGTTAAAAAGATTCTTCATTCTTTGCCTAAGCGTTTTATCCCTAAAGTCACTGTGCTAAATTCTATGGGTAATTTAAATACGCTAAAATTGGAAGAACTTGTAGGAGATTTGCAAACATATGAAATTGATATGTTCCCCAAAACTGCTAGATCTAAAGATAAGGGTATTGCACTTAATGCCCAAGAGAGAAAGAGTGAGGGGTCAGCTAGAAAGAGGGTAGAGTCATCTAGAAAGAGAGAGATTGACACGTCAGATTTTGATTGTGATTTTGACTTAGATGATTTGGCTCTTTTTGCAAAAAAATTCAAGAGGATTCTCAAATTTAAGAAAAATGGCAATTTTAAAGATAAAAAGAAATTTGAGAAAAATAAGTTTGAAAAGAAAAATGAAAAAGTTTTTAAAGATCATCCTAAGAAAGAAAGTGAGAGATGCTTTGAGTGAGATGGTAGGGGTCATAGAGCTTTTGAGTGTGCCACACGTTTGAACAAAGAAAAAGGGATAGTTGTCCTTAATGCTACCCTTAGCGACGACAGTGAAGTCGAGTCGGTGGATTCTGGAGTCGAGTTGTCGCATGAGTGTAACTTCACCGCATTTATGGCTAGTCATGTGAGCACTTCTAGTTCTCCTCACGACGATGAGGATGATGCTTCACAGGGACACCTCGACAGTGAGAGCGATGTGAGTGATGTGGAGGATGACACAAGTGAGAGCGAGAGTGATATTCAACGCGCCTACGTTGAGTTATATTCTGAGTCATTTAAAACTAAAAAGCGTAACAAAGCGTTAGTTCTTAAGATCACCGGCTTAGAGGAAGATTTAAGAAAAGCTAGAGAGAGAGAGTCCTCCACCTGCACCGCCCTGAGAGAGAGAGAGAATCTGCCTGTGTTGAGAAAGAGAGTTTGTTTAGAGAGAGAGAGAGTAATTTTGAGAAAGAGAGAGGGGACTTAAATAAACAAGTGGCTAGTCTTACGAGTGAGCTCCATTGCTCTGTCGAGACTAGAAAGAAACTTGAAGCCCTTGTTGCTCTGCTGACTCATGATCTTGAGAAAGCACGGAAAGTCAAGGTACAAATCGAGGACAAATTTGGGAAAATGGGAAAAATGCTCCTCGGCCCCGCTTTATGTTTTGGTGATAGGCAGGGAATTAGGTATGATGGTGCCTCCACATCCCAAATTGCACCCAGACCAGTTCCTGAGTTTACTATGACTCCTTATGGCCATCTTCAAAAATCTCACAGGAGAGTTCGACCAAAAAAAGCAAACCAAGGTCCGCCTTTGACTATGTTCTTTTGTACTTATTGCAAAAGAAAAGGCCACCTCAGGGAGTTTTGTTATAGCATGGGTCGGATACGACGTACTACTACTCCACCACGTCATACTGATGAGTTTTCTAGTCTAAGAGAGCGAGTTGAGTTATTAGATGCCACGTCTCAAAGTTTGATGGAAGAATTCCGACGGATGTCGTTGCCGTTAGTGAATGTTTATCACATTTCAGCTAAAACCAACAACAACAAAGGCAAACAAAAGGTCACCACTTCTTGGGTACCTAAGAAAGATAAAAAGTCCTTCGTTGTTCATGTCGCTCTCAAGGCACATAATACCTCACAGTGGTATTTTGACAGTGGGTGCTCCAGACATATGACATGTGATACCTCATTTTTTACATATCTTGAGGATTATCAGGATGGCAGAGTCACCTTTGGAGATGGGAGCAAGTCTAGCATTGTAGGATGAGGTACTGTAGAGTTACCAGGATTTCCTAAGCTAGAAAATGTGTTGTACGTCAAAGGTTTAAAAGTAAACCTTCTGATCATTAGCCAGCTGTGCGACACTGACTTTGCAGTAAAGTTTGACCGGGACGCATGTAATGTTTACAATCAAGACGGTAAACTCTTAATGCAAGGGGTGAGGACCGAGGATGATTGTTATGGGACTGTGCCTACTTCCTCACTTGTCTGCAACAGCACCACGATCACTCCTATAGATCTGTGGCACCAACGTCTAGGTCACGTAAATATTAAAGATCTCACTCGCTTAGCTAAAAAGGACCTAGTACGTGGCTTACCATCTCTTGTAAGGCCAACTTCGACGGTTTATGGACTCTGTCAGTTGGGAAAATAAATTCGTAGTCCCCATAGGAAGTTGCATTCCATTACCACCTCTCGTGTATACACATGGATCTTATGGGTCCCACTCGTACCGAGAGTCTGGGTGGTAAGAGGTATATCCTCGTGATGGTGGATGATTTCTCCAGGTACTCCATTGTAGGTTTTCTGAGAGAGAAATTTGATGCTGTAGAGTTTTAACGACCAAGTGCCGTGTCCTGCAAAATTAACACAGAGTCACTATTAACAGGATACGTAGTGACAACGGCACTGAATTTAAGGAAGCAAAGGTAGATTTGTATTGTGATATCCATGGGATCAAACATGAGTTTTTTGCTATGAAGACTCCTCAGCAAAATGGGATTGTTGAGAGAAAGAAAAGAACGATCCGAGAATGGCTAGATCTATGCTTCTAGGTCGTAAAGCTTCTAGGAGATTTTGGGCAGAGGCAGTGTCTACTGCATGCCGCATGGTGAATAGGGTTTACCTGCGTCCACACACACTTAAGACACCTTATGAATTGTGGACAGGTAAGAAACCCAACCTGGCATATTTCCGTATTTTTGGAAGTAAATGCTACATCCTACGGGATAGAGAGCAATTAGGAAAGTTTGACTCCCAGAGCGACGAGGGAATATTGCTAGGATATTCATCGAATAGTAGAGCGTATCGGGTTTTTAACCTGAAGAGCTCTAAGGTTATGGAATCAATAAACGTCACCGTGAAAGATGACGAACCTCCGACGGTTATTGATCCTAACCTTCAGTGTGAGGATGAGGACTCGTCTGACAGTGATCCACTTGTCCCACACCCACACTCTATGGTCCCCACTCCTGTGTTAGGGGACACACCCGCTTAGGTTCGCAAGAGTCATGACCCGTCTGCCATTGTTGGCGATCCCACTCTAGGGGTTAAGACTCGTGCTCAGCTAGAGAACGTTCTTAGCCATCTTTGCTACACGTCCAAAGTCGAGCTCGAGAACCATAAAGAAGCACTCAAGGATGAACACCAGATATCTGCTATGCAAAATAAGTTGCTTCAGTTTAAAAAGAATAATGTTTGGGAACTTTTCCCCCGACGTAGTGTGTCTAATATGATAGGTACCCGGTGGATTTTTAAGAATAAAATGGATGAAAATGGTACCATAATCAGAAACAAAGCTAGGTTGGTCGCTCAAGGCTATACACAGATAGAGGGTGTAAACTTTGGGGAGACATTTGCTCCTATTGTGAGTCTTGAGTCCGTCTGTCTACTACTCGCCATCGCATGTCATCTGCGCTTCAGGTTATATCAAATGGATATCAAGAGTGCCTTTCTAAATGGCATTCTCTAGGAGGAGGTTTACGTGGAGCAACCAAAAGGGTTTGAAGACGCTCAGCGCCTGGAGCACGTCTACAATCTGAGGAAATCCTTGTATGGTTTGAAGTAAGCACCCCGTGCTTAGTACGAGAGGCTTACTTACTATCTCTTAGCCCGTGGCTTCAAGAGAGGGGGAGTTGATATGACATTATTCGTTAGGAGAGATGACGGTGCAATTTTGGTTGCCCAGGTCTATGTGGACGACATAGTCTTTGGATCCATGTGCTCTCAACATGCTCATCACTTTGAAGAGGAGATGAAAAGTGAGTTTGAGATGAGCATGGTTGGTGAGCTTACTTTCTTCCTTGGTCTCCAGTTTCGTCAGCTAGAGGACGGGATGTTCATCTCCCAATCCAAGTATGCTAGAGACCTAGTGAAGAAATTTGGTTTAGACTCCGCTAAGCATGCAAGTACACCTATGAGTACCACTACCAATCTTAGTAAGGACACATCAGGCAAGGACGTAGAGAAAACCTTATATTGGAGTATGATAGGTAGTCTTCTCTACTTGACTGGCAGTCGTCCCTACATAGCCTTTAGTGTTGGAGTCTGTGCGCGATATCAGGCATCCCTGAAAGAGTCACATTTACTTTCTCTAAAACGTATTATTAAATACGTGAGTGGGACTCTCTCATACTGTATTTGGTATTCCTTTGATACTGATGACCGTTTGTCCGCCTATTCAGATATCGATTGGGCTGGGGATGTAGATGGTTGTAGGAGAACTTCTGGTGGGTGTTTCTATTTTGGTTCTGCTCTTGTCTCCTGGCTGAGCAAGAAGCAAAATTCCATATCTTTATCCACTGCGGAGGCTGAGTATATAGCCGCCGGGAGTTGTTGCACGCAACTCTTGTGGATAAAGCAAATGCTGGAGGATTATGGGATTTCACAGGACACCATGACCATTTCCTGTGATAACATGAGCGCGATACACATATTCCGCAATCCAGTCTAGCATTCGCGCACAAAGCACATCAGGATACGTGAGCACTTTATACGTCAGTTAGTTGAGGAGAAAGTTGTATCCTTGAGTTTTGTTCCCACTGACCGTCAGTTAGCCGATATTTTCACGAAACCTTTAAATGCCCTTAGATGTGAGAGTCTTAGGAAGTCTTTGGGGATTTGCACAGTTGACTGTGGGGTTGGTCTATGTCTTGAATAGGATGCTTTTTTAAGTTCATATCATATGCTTCCTATTGCTAGTCTGTTTTATATGTACCATTGCTTTGTTGTACAACTATTTATTTATTCTTTTAAAAAAATCCAAAAAGATTTTTATTTTTGTATATAAATATTTCAGAAAAGCCCAAAAAGTTTTTTGTATTTTATTTTGCACCTTTTATGGATGTACATTTAAGATAGCCAAGTCACAATTTCATTCCATTTATTCATGTGACTATTTGATAGAGATTTGAGACGCTATATCATTTCATCCATGTGCTTTACATTGTATGGAGTCTTTGAGATGTAATTAGTGATATTTTCCTACATGTTTGACTCTTATCTCCTTTATTGCACACATGCACTACTTTATTTGATTATTGTACTTGTCTATCACATGTTCGCTTGAGTGTTTCCATCTCAATTCTGTTTATACAACTTGCAATATGCGATAAAACTTGACAAGATTGGAATGCATGTAAAAATTGTTTTTGTGAGACTGAGTGATTATTTAAGAACTAGGAGGGGCTGCGAAAGGTAATTCTCTTCTTTCCGCAAAAGCCACTATTCAAAAGGACCTAAAATGGAGGAATTTTATTATCCGAGGTCCAAAGAGGTTAAAAGCCCCCGAAAAAAATTTAAAGGCAATAAAAAGAAATTCATGCTAAATATGGGACACTTAGGTTTCACCTTCATTTCTCCAAAGTTTGAGAATTTAGAAAGCCTCTATTCAAAATTAATATCTGAGGGAGTTTGGTTGGAGAATTCAAACAGGTTTGCACTTCCTTGAACGTCCTGAAAAAGCATGAAATAGTTTTGGACGTTGTTGGTGTGGAAATCACTTTGAGCTTTAATTTGTTGATTTGATTGAGTCAATGTCTCATATTACCACCTTTTTCCACCAAAGGAAGACTTTGAGTACATTCGTTAGGAGTATCCGATATTCATCGTGCACATATGTCATGTTTGTATGCATTGATTTTTCTATCGAATCTGGTCACACCCCTTCATTTTCTCTATCATTGACTTGGTTGTTTTTGTGATCTTCCATGGTGTGATTCTTTGTTGTATACTATGTGTACAAAATTTTGAAAAATATAAAAATAGCAGTTTATTCCCGTGTGTCATTCTCCATGTGCATTCATTTCTTCTTCTCATATTTGTCTATTTGGGGACATCATAAAAAGGGGGAGAAGAATTATGGGGGACAATTATGTTTTGGTGTTTGGTTGATTTATGAATGATTTGCTTAAGCTTAATTGATCATCAATTTTTGCATATCATTATAGTTCAAACTGTTGCTTGTCACGGGTATTTGCTTTATCTCATGTGTGTAGGTACATCATTGTTCATTTTTGGATTGCACACCCTGATGAGAAAAGCTTTGAAAGTTTCTGAAGAGCTGAAGAATTGGGAGACATGTCATTTAGTATTCTCAGTTTGAGGGTTTAATGGGGATATTATCTTATATGTCATTTGATTGCATAATTCGGATTTTTATGTATGTGCCGGCATAGACATAGGGGGAGATTTGTAAGGACTTAATTTTATAAATGTCCGGGGTAGATTCTAGGAATTTTGTGTTTTCTCCTAGATCACAGTTCATATGTCTGATACCGCTACATTCGGCACGTCAACACGATCATCCTAGACGGCCCGTATCCGAATTCAATGCATCCACTTTCTTCACGTGCATCATGCTACATGCAAAGTGTTGCTCAGCTCATTCCCACTACTCCACTAAGCTCTGTCTGTAAAATGTTATATTGGAGTTTTAAATATTTGCATAAATATTTGGGAAATATTTTTGAAAATTATTTTTTGAAGTCTGGGTTATTTTTTTTATCAAAAGCATAATTTTTCTAATTGTAGAAGAGAATGGCCTCGATCGATGAGTTCGCTCGAGCGACTTTGCAAGTCGTTCACGCGAGATATCATGTCGCGCGATATCGTTCGAACGACTTCTGTCCGTCGTTCGAGCGACATGCTATCTCGTTCGAGAGACATGCTATCTCGTTCGAACGAGCCACCGCCTCAATTTTTGTATAAATATCTGATCTCCTTCTACACGATTTTTCAAGTCTTTCTGCAATCTCAATATTCTGCGAAATCTGCCCAGAATAAGACTTCACTTTTTAAGGTTTTCTAAACCTTTTTTTGATTCACAAAACCGATCCCATATATGTGTGTGAATATTTAAACCTTCAAGAAGATTGTTTACTCATCTGGAGTACTTTGTGAGGAAGCCGCTCTCTTCGTCACTGCTGCCCTACTGGAAAGGTATTGTTCCAGCCGCCGACAACAGAACCGACACCCGAGGGTATTTCTGTGTCACTGTATTTTCATTGTAATCCGTTGTAAGTCGTTCTCTTACAAAAATTATTGTGAAAATAAAAGGTTTTTCCCCGTTGGGGATTTTTCCTCATATATGTGTTCTTGCATGTTTCATCAACGTATTTAATCACATATAGATGCATGTTTAGGACTTAAGTGGTAAAAACTTTGTTTAATTAAATAACTTCCTTACTTGAACGCAAATGCACTCCTCCTTAGTAGTTCTAAATACATGGAGGGTAGTGAATGGCATACATAGGTTGAATCAAATTCATGGAACTCATTTAGGGATTCCTGAAATTATATGCTGTTATAAATGGGTTACTAGCGATACCACCTTTTATTTAAAACTAGGTATTCACATAGAGCTTTAGTGGTCAATCTCCCTGATGCTAATAGGGACTATTTTTATCATGGGGTCGTGATGAAAAATTGGCAACACCCCCCATTAAAAGGGAAAGATGTGTACTAAGGTCCCAAATGTCCACTTTATGGCAATGGGATAGGTTGTTTTTAGTTTTTCAATTTAGCTCTATTTTTGTTTGCTAAAATGCATCACTGAAATGTGTGTTTTTATTTTGCAATTGATAGAAAAAGAAAATCTCCAAAATAAAGTGATATTAATATAAAGGATTTGAAACTCATCTGGGGTTTGCATCAATCAATTGTTGGGGAGCACGTGAGAGTTGATTCTTACTTGGTGAGATACAAGAACACCACTTCTTCTTTCATTGCTCGTCCTCTTCTTCCTCCCTTAGTGATTGACCTTGAGAAAGCTCCAGCATCTTCTTCATTTATTGAAGAAGATTTTCCTGGATTGGGTATTGCTATTGCTGACCTGGTGATGAAGAAGAGGAAAGTGCCCGACCTCTTTGCCAAATCTGCTCCTGGTATTGAAGGGGCGAAGAAGAACAAAGACGAAGATCCAACTAAGAAAAAGGGTGTTGTTCCTCCTGCCAAAGATATTAGCAAGAAGCCCCATGTTTCCCTTAAAGAGTCAGCACCTTTGATTGAAGTTGTTGCCTCAAAAGAGGCAGCACCTTTGATTGAAGTTGCTTTTATTCAAGAAGAGACATCACCTGTGATTGAAGGTGCTCCTTTGAAGAGGTTGAGGAGGGGTCTTGCGAAAAGGGCAACGGATGTTGTTTCCCAACCTACTGGAGTTTGGATTTCTTCTGTGAGGGCTAGTTCTCCAACCGTCCTTACCCCTAGCTTTGCCAAGAAATTGATCAAGTTAAGGACTCTCCCTAATTGTCGAGCTGCTGAAACTTTAACTCCTTGGGATATGGTTACCGATTTGACATCCCAACACCTTACATTAATAAGTAGTCATTATACTTATATTTCTAATTCTTCACTGCCATGTTCGTACTCCGATTTGTGCCTTTCTTCTTCTTGCAGTTTTTAGTATACTTCGATAATATTATGGAGAAGGATGAAGCCATCAAATCTTCAACCTCATCCAGTGGAGTAGAGTAATCCCTTAATGGGTTGTCAAAATATTTAGGTGAGTCCAGGCAGAAGTACGAAGAGGACAAAGCTTTCTAGGAGAACAAAATCTAATCTCCTGAGATGGCTCGACAACAAGCTGATATAACTCGAGATCAGGCTGTAAATACCTAGAAGGAGTTGGAGGAAAAATTGAAGGTTGCTCTTTCCATCAAGGTGGAAGCTGATGGAAAGCTTGAAGAGGTTGAATGGTATAAGAAACAGCTTGAGGAGAAGGTGAAGTCTGTTGAAGAGCTTTTTAGGGAAAAAAAATTCCTCAGAGAGAGCGAAGAGGAAAGCTGCTGTGAAGAAGTCCTTTAGCTCTGGATGGGACAAAGGATAGAATAAATCTTTGGTTGTTGTCTCTTCCCAGATGGACTATGCAAGTTTGAATATTTCAGAGATGGATGGGTTGTAGATTTGAAGGAGTTTAATGTTGCTGATGATTCTAAGCTGTTTAAGAAACACACTCATGGCCCTCCTCCTACTATTGAAGAAGAAGAAGAAGATGAAGTTGCATCTAATGAATCTTCTATGGTGATAGTAGAACAAACACGTGCTGTTACCATTCCTCAATCCTCCGAGCACGTTCAGCAAGCAATAACTTCTGTCGAGCAATGCTAATTTCCTTCCGAGCAACCAACTCCTTCATCCAAATCGGTTGAAGATGTTGTTGGAAATAAGGAGAAGGTGTAGAGTTTTTCGACTCTTATGTTATTTTTATGTTTTTCCCTTTTTGTTTTAACTTTGGTTGCACTTTCTCCTCCTGTGATTAATAAAATAGACTTTGTTATTTATTCTGAGTTTTCTCCTTAACTTGCTCGATCTGTATCGTTGTTGATCCATATTTACTTTTCCTTGCTAGTTTATTACTAGGATGGAACTCTTATCAGCTCATGATACAGAGTTGATGAAGAAATGTAGTGATTACTTCAAGGCTGGTCATACAGATTTCACTGAAGCTAAAATGGTTAATATTCTTGGACCTGATGCCTCTGAGCAAGCTATTGAGGCTTACCAATATTTAAAATGTCTGCTTGATCGGGGGGTAGACAATAATGCCACTAATTATGAAATGATTGAAGACCTTCAAGGAGTGATCGAGGAACTTCAACTTCAACACAAGTAAACCACTGCACTTCTGCATAAGGGTTATGAGAAAAAGTACCAACAGTTGAGTGCTGATCGAGGTTATGACAAATTTATTTCAGCCCATAGGAAGAGAGAGAGTGTGTTTAAGCTTGAAGTTGAGGAGCACAGAAATATTACCAAACTGTTGGAGGAGGAAAATATTGCCTTGCGAGAAGAACTAAGACAACTAATGTCTTCCTCTTCTTCTAGAGCTATGGTCTCAGTCAGTGATGAGGTCTTTTCATTTTTGGAAACTGAAAATGCTACATTGAGAGACGAATTGAAGGATTTGAAATGAGCCAAACCTATATCTTCCTTGAGGGGTAGAGCAAGAGCTGGTCAGAGCAGTATTGAAGATACTAGGACTCAACAAGACTTAGCAAATTAGGTTGTTCAGATGAAAGCAAAAAATCAAGCCCTGGTTGAGATGTCCCAGAAAATTTAAAGTCTTACCGAGCAACTTTCCAAATAGAGTTATGCATTGTAAAGTAAAGAAAACTTGGTGAAGAAACTTCATCAGAAAGTTAAGAGATTGACTTATCAATTTCACAAGCAGCCTAGAGAGTTTTGGATGGGTGGATACAATAAATCTTTGTGCCATCTCGATGCCAGGTTGAAGCAGTCAAACAACGAGGGGTACAAGTATGGATGGATCACTCTAGCTATGATGCGCGTTGAAAAAGGAACTCTTTATGGGATTGGTGTGATCCTGGACTACTTGATCTATCGATTTCTCCTTTCAAACTAGACGTTAGCTGGATTCCAGTCGGTTCCATTCCTCAGTGTTTTATCTCCAAATATCTTGGTGATTACCAACTTCATGAAGATTTTGAGATATCCCGTCCTCTACATTTACTTGACCGACCAAGTTCGAGCAATACCAGGATATTGGAGGATTTAAATTATATCAATTCTCCTTTTGCTTTAGATGATCCTCTAGCTGGAATGGATCATGTACCTAAATCGAAAGGAAAAAAAGCCAATAGAATAGGAAATTTGTATTCAATGAATAAAAGTTCTTCTTTTGTAATGTTCTTTCCTTGGAAATAGATTATAAGATGTTTTGTTTATCATGTTGTGTATATATCTATAAAGGGACAATTTGTCCTGTTTTGTTTTAATTGCCTAGACAATGGAACTTTGCCCCATTTGTTTCCTAGTTGAAGTGACTTGTCACCCATAATTGCCTAAGCAATGGAATTATTTTCATACCATGGTCCTTCTTAGTTATAGAAATATTATCTAGATTACCTTGGTGCCTAGGGAGTGGATGCCCCTTAAGGTCACCCATCTTCTTTCCTAGTTTTGGATGCCCCTTGAGGTCACCCATAATCAAACAGGCCTTGCCTTGTATGATTGTTATGCCAACGTGATTGGTTAAGTTTATTGATGCCAACCAACCTTAGTTGGTGGTTGCTGATATCCGACCAACCGTAGTTGGTGGTTGCTGATATGCCGACCAACCGTGGTTGGTTGTTGTTGGTATTCGACCAACCTTAGTTAGTGGTTCTTGATGCCTACTTGCAAAATTCAAGTGTAGTGTGTAGCACGAGTACTTTCGAAAAAAACTGAACTAAAAAGAATATGGGGAAAATATCATTTTTATTCATATTGAAAGGAACGAATACATGTGAGTCTATATTACTGATAATATTAGTGAAGATGCTCCGTATTCCACGCATTTTTTAATTCTTCCCCCTCTAAAGTTTCTATTCTATAGGTTCCAAGTCGAACAATCACTGTTACACGATAAGGCCCATGCCAGTTGGCCTCCAGCTTATTATGCTTCTGAATGACTTTTTTGAGTACATAATCTCCCTCCTTGAGATCACATATCGGTGATTCGTTGCTGATAAGCGGCATTTCGGATTGCCGCATCTTCCCAACTTCCTCGAGCATGTTTAAATCTAAGCATCTCATTAAATCGCTTACTGGAGTGTAGAAATTAAGCACCCTATGAGTAGGTAGACCCAGTTCAACGGGTATGAATGCTTCACTTACGAATGTTAACATGTAAGGAGATTCCCTAGTTGATGTTCGGGGAGTTGTTCGGTAAGCCCATAACACAGAATGCAGCTCATTAATCCAATTTCCTTTCGCGTCATCCAATCATTTCTTCAACCCTTTCAACAGAGTTATGTTGGTTACCTTTGTTTTCCCGTTGCTCTGGGGATGGCCTGGTGCAGAATGAATGTTTTAAACATTGGGCTGGTGACAGTACACAGCGAACTCCTCATTATCAAATTGGGTTCCATGATCAGTGATAAAAGCATGTGGCAGACCATATCTGCAAATAATATTCTTCCAAATGAACTGATAGACCCTTTCATATTCCATGTCAATAAGAGGCTCAACTTCCACCCATTTTGTGAAGTAATCAACAATAACTACCAAGTATTTGAATTCGTCCTTTAGTAGTTAGCAGAGGCCCAACCAAGTCTATTCCCCACATAGCAAATGGCCAAGGTGAGGTAATCGGTGTTAATAATGCCTGGGGAGTTATTCGTATGGTAGAGAATCATTGACACTTGTCGCATTTGTTGGCATAAGCTATCCAGTTAGCTCACATCGTTGGCCAATAATATCCTTGCGTCGTTATCCTCTGCAAAAGAGTTCGACCTGCTACATGAGCTCCACAAGAGCCTTTGTGAATTTCTTCTATCAGATTTTTAACTTTTGATGGATGAACACATCTCTGTAGACCTACTATCATACCTCTTCTGTATAGAACCCCATTGTTTAAGACATACCTACCAGCTTTAAACTTGAGCCTCTTGGCTGCAAGTTGGTCGTCAAGTAAAATGCCTTCTTTGATATACGCCCTGATGGGATCCATCCAGGAAGGTCCAATATCCAAAGTGATAAACTTCACCATCAAATCAGCATCAATGCTTCGGTGTGTAAGTATCTCAATAGGAATCGTTCTTCATAGCTCGGTGCTGGTAGCTCGGGCCATCCTAGCTAGTGCATCATCCCTTGCATTCTCCAGTCTTGGTATTCTGATCACTTGGACCGCTGTAAAATTGGATACAATCTCCATAGCTTTGGTGTGATACCTAGACATGAATTCTCTATTTACCGTATATAGCCCAAGAATCTAATTTACGACTAGTTGTGAATCACTAAACACCGTAACTTTCTCTACATTCAGTGTTTTGGATAAATTGAGGCCCACAATCATAGCTTCGTACTCAGCTTCATTTTTGGAAGCTTTAAATTGGAAACGCATAGCATATTCTATATCCAATCCATTATAACTATTCAGAATTATTTTGGCTCTGCTGCCTGTGGCACACGAAGAACCATCAACATACAAATTCCATACGAGGATACATTTATCAAACCCTCGATCTGATAAAGTCTCGTGATGGAATATTTGGTGCTTCCTTTAATCATCCCTCAACGACGGGCTTTTATCAGAGGATTCTTATTGCTCGATCACAATCCCCTTCGACAAGTCTGCTGATGGGAGTTGATCGGAATGGTTTTTAATGATCCTCTAACATCTGTGGGTTGTTCTATGTTAGAACCCTGTTGGTCGGAGGTATCTGGGTAAGTAAATTCAATAATGAAATCTTCCGCTGCCTGCCCTTTGAGAGAAGACCTTGGCTCATAGACAATGTCATATTCACCTAACTCCACTGCCAAATACATCAATCTTCTGAATTTTTTTGGCTTGTGTAAAGCCTGTCTGAGTGGCATGTCAGTGTATACCACTATGGTTTGGGCTTGGAAGTATGGTTTCATTCTTCTACTCGCCTCGATCAATACTAAGGCTATCTTTTCCAACTTTGGGTACGTAATCTATGCTCCTCGTAATGCTTTGCTTGTATAATAAACTGGCTTTTGCACTCTGTCGTCTACTCTTATCAACGTTGTACTGACTTCACTTTTTAAGACAACTAAATACAAGTATAATTTCTCTCCCAAAATTGGCCTGAACAACAAAGTAGGTGTCTCCAAATATCTCTTCAACTCTTGGAACGCCTTCTCACACTCATCATTCCACTCGAAATTTTTTCTGAGTGTTTTGAAGAATGGAAGACATCTGTCAGTTGCTTGTGAGATGAACCTGTTGAGAGCTGCAACACGCCCTGTGAGGCTTTGTACTTCCTTCTTCGTAATTGGAGATTACAATTCTAGCAAGGCTTTGATCTTATCACGATTTGCCTCGATGCCGCGTTGATTCACAATATACCTGAGGAACATGCCTTCTTGTACACCAAAGATACACTTGGTCGGGTTCAGCTTCATCTGATATTTCTCCAACTGGTCAAATGTTTGGCCCAGATCAGCGATGTGGTCAGCAACTTTCTTGCTCTTAGTCAGCATGTCATCGACGTAAACCTCCGTGTTTTTGTTGATTTGCTCTGCAAACACCTTGTTCATTAGCCGCTGGTATATAGCACCTGCATTTTTAAGACCAAAAGGCATAACATTATAATAGTATGTTCCCCTTAGGGTGATAAAAGAGGTTCTTTCCCCGTCCTCTAGTTTCATCTTAATTTGGTTGTAGCCAGAATAAGCATCCATAAAGCTCAGAGGGAAGTGATCTTTTGGGCAGGCTTTATTCATATCTGTGAAATCCAAACCCATTATCCATGTATTATTCTTCTTTTTTACCATCACCACATTGTCTAACCAATCAAGGTATTTGACATCCTCAATATAAGAGGACTTTTGCAGTTTCTCTACTTCCTCTTGAATAGATTGGTTCTTCTTTGGGCTAAAAACCCTTCTTCACTACTTTACTGGTTTGATCTCCTTATTAACATTGAGTTCGTGTCATAAGAAGGTTGGGTCTATCCCCGGTATATCTTCATGACTCCACGCGAAAGCTTTCTTTCTATGCCTCAAAAACGCCTCCAACTCTTGCTTTATTGTTGGATCAAGTGAAGTGCCAATTTTAGTTGTTCTTTCTGGCCGTTCATCATCCAGAATAATGTTCTCCTTTGCTTCCATGAACTGACCCTTCACGAGCTCTGATTCATCTCTGGGGTCCAGTGTCTCAATCTCTTAATCTTCGGACTCATCCACTTGGTATGTGATGGTCTTTTTCCTGGTATCCTCCAACTCTTCTTGTTTGGTAGATGAATAGTACAATTCTTGAGCTACTTTCTGATCGCCCTTCACAAGTCCCACACTAAAGTTGGTCAGGAACTTCAAGGATTGATGTACCGTGGGTGACACTTCTTCGAACTTTTTCAAACCTACTATTCCCATGATTATAATATAGGCTGATTGGACATTTTTATCTATTACAAAAAAGTGTACTTTTTCTATTCTGCAAGCAGGCCAGGTACTAATAAGCATATCCAACTTGATCATCCCAAGTGGAAATACTTTTTTTCCAGAGAAACCGATAAGGGGCTTGTGGTACGTCTCCAACTGGGCGAGTTTCAGGTTTAAACTGTCAAAGTAGGGGTAAAACATGATGTCCATCAAGCTACCATTATCTACCAATACTTTTGAGATGATTACATCCTTCATCCTCATCTTGATCACCAAAGGATCATCGTGAGGATACAAGACACCTTCCAGATCACTTTTAGAAAAATCGATGACTAGTTTATCCATATTGACCTTCCTCGGATGATCTTTCTCTACCAGATTTATCCGTTGTATGTAGGAGAAAGCTTAGGCCTCATTGAGGTAAGATTTCCTTTCAACAGTAAGATCCCCACCTCATGCATGCCCACCTGTTATCATATTACAGTCAAATGAACCAAAGCGGATCGAAAATACCTCACGTTCAGGCTGTCTAGGCTTTTTAAGGAGATCGGGGTCATCCTCCGGGTCATCTTCATGGTCCCTTTTCTTATCATCTCTTGATCGACAAGGATATTTAGACCTTTGTCGTGCTCTGTTGTTGGTCTTCTCACCGTTCTGGTGATTAATAAACTTGTTCAATTTCCCTCGTCTAATGAGTGCCTTGATCTCATTATGGAGATCTATGCACCGCTTGGTCGTGTGACCATGGTCTTTGTGGAACTCCCAATACTTGAACTTATCTCTCCTTTCGGGGGTTGTCCTCAATTTCTCCGGCCAATTTAGTTCTTTGTTATTTTTTATCTCCTCCACAACATGGTTTATGCCTACCTTTAAGGGGTTATAATTTGCATACTTACTCAAGTGCTCAACTGTTTCTTTGCCTTTCGATTGTTTACTGCCTACATTATGCTTATGATCATTCCTCTCTGACCTGCCTTTAGGCTTAGTTTTTGCTTTTGCCTCAACATTCTTCTTCCCAGCCATAGCTTCTTCGACATTCATAATCTTGTCTTCTTTTGCCATCAACTCTGCTATGGATTTTGGGGGATATTTGGCCAAAGTGTAATATATCTTATTTGGTAATATATCACATTCATAATCTTGTCTTCTCTTCGTAGTCGATTACCTCCAGTTTCTCGTTATTAAAATGAGTGATGTAGTCCCTGGTGCTTTCTCCTGCTTTTTGCCCTACGCTTAACAGATGGGCTACCCTCTTGACTGGCTTTGCACCAAAGTAGAAATTCCTTATGAAGAGCACAGCCAACTGATGGAAAGTTACGATTTTCCCCCGAGGAAGGCCATTATACCATATTTGAGCAGAACCAGTGATGGTTCCTGAGAACGCCCTACACCTCATCTCATCTGGGACCGCATAAATATCTGCAATAGCTTGGTACTGTTCTATGTGGAGACAGGATCAGTCTTCCCATCGCACTTCGATGTAACTACAGGAGCCTTAAACTTTGAGGGTGTGGGAAAGTCCACAATTTCTTGTATAAATGGATATCCTTTCATAAAGGTTCTTTGGAGAGGGTTTCTGGCCTTAGCCATTTCCCCTAACATGTCTTCCAACCTCTGAATGGAGCCCTTCCATGCATCATTTCTAGCCTCTGATCTTTTTCTTGGGCAACAGATTTCACTAAATTCTCCTCTTGGGATTTTTCTGTACGAGTTACAGGGCGTGATTGGGCAGAACCTTCCCTTAGATCATTTGATGGTTGAGAATTTCTCAACGCAATCCGAGGACGGTTTCTATTCCTCCTATGGCCCAAATGGTCAAAGGTGGAGACTCTACTCAACCTCTCCAGAGCACTTGTTCATTCTGGAGTTAGAGTAACATTTTCTTAAGAGTCCATAACTCTTATGGGAGATGTCCATCCAGGCTGATAAGAGGGATCGATGGACCTCTTAATATGATGGAATTCAATATGTTTGGATCGAGAAGCATAAGGGAATAGAGTACGTCTGGATCATGAAGACGGAAAGTGCATATTTCTCAGAATGGTTCCCTGGCCTAACTGGGCAGGCGTTGCGTTTTGAACCGTTTGAATGAGGTCTCCTTCATAGTTGTTTGTCCTTTAGATAAGTTTTCCACTATTCTTGTGAGGTCATGGAAAGTTGGAGGAGCGGAATGGTTGGGAGGAACTCCGTCATTGTTCCTATTGCTAGATTGTGGGATCTCAACCATGTATGATGAATTTTTTAGTGAAAAACGCTCGGTATAGTAGTTCCCATAGACGGTGCCAATCTGTTGATGTAAAAAACTAGACTTGATCTAATTAATTAATCACAGATAAATATGAATAAATAAATAAGACAAATGATTTTTAAAGTGGTTCAGCCTTGATGAAATAGCCTACGTCCACGGTCTTGTATTGCTGGATATTTTGCCTTGATCTCAATTATGATCGCAAGTGATCGATTACCCCGTTAGGGAGGGGGTTACAATGTATTTATAGCCCTTGGGTTGTCAATATGAATAGATAATATGCCGTTATTCAATAGACATATACATCTGCACATAATAAGAATGTTCATTGAATCTGTTTGTATCGCTTGATCTTCTTGGCTAGATGCCATATACGTTGAGTAGCTCGTCACGTTTGAGTAGCTTGGTACGCTGAGTAGCTCGGCACTATGAGTTGTTCAGTGAATATATTTTATTCCACGCAGGATGACACGTGTCTTCATATAATTGATCCACGTCAGCTGACTAATTTTTGTATCAACACATTCTTTATAATTATGAGAAAAACTTTTGAATGGAACGACGAGTGTGAAAATTCATTCCTAGAATTAAAAAGATATTTGGGGTCTACACCTCTCTTATCAAAACCAATCTATGGTGATAACATTTAACTCTATCTAGCCGTATCAGAACCAATAGTTAGTTCATCTCTAGTGAGAAAGGAAGAAGGGATACAAAGGCTCGTATATTATACCAATAAAGCATATCGAGGAGCATAGATTAGTTATTCCAAGATAGAGAAATTATATCTTACACTAATAGAAGCATCATAGAGAATGAAGCCCTATTTTAGGCCCAAACTATTGTTAACTACACAGTTCTACCATTAAGGTAGGCCCTTTATAAGCCTGAAAGGTTAGTATTATTGATGGCTTAGGCCATAGAGCTGAGAGAATACGATATTATATACAAACCCAGGTGAGCTATCAAAATCCACACTATGGCGGACTTCATCACCGAATTCATATATGAAGATAAACTAGTTGAGAAGACTCCTCCCAGAGAGAGTTCGACACTCATGGAAAAGAAGACAATTGCAGAAGAGAGATTAGCTGCAAATGAAACTGAGCAGACTTTTTTGAAAGAGATCTCACCTGTCAAGAAAGAAGAGAATACCCCTTCGAGAAATATCTCATCTATGCCAATGTCAGGTCAAAATATATATATATTCTAGAATCATCAACCAGACAAGAAGAATTCATTCATATCCAGCAAGAAGTAATGAAATTGTTCAAACATGGAGAATTGGCTATGGGAGAATTCAAAAAAGATATTATTGCATGGAAACTATTTGTGGATGGCTCATCCTACACCATAGGTAGCAAGGCAGGCCTTATTTCACTACACCAGAGATATAAATGTGGAATACGCTCTCTGATTTCAATTTGAAGCCTCCAATAATGAAGTCGAGTACGAGCTGCTCATAAAAAGTTTTAGGTTGGCCTCATCATTGGGTGCTGAGAAGGTTTTGGCATATAATGACTCCATGTTGGTAGTCAATCAACTATTCAGGTTGTCTAAAGCTAGAGAGGAATCCATGGTCTTCTACCTGGAAAAAATAAAATAGTTCATCATAAAGTTTCCAAGGTTTAAGATGCTAAGAATCCCCATAACATAATATGCACAAGCTAGTGCACCGGACCGTTTAGCATTAGCTACCCGAACAGAATTATGAAGGTCCGTCCCGGTGGAAATACTCACACACTAAAGCATAAATGAGGAATTAGCCAACATTAGGGAAATAAATCTAGGCCCATCATGGATGGATCCAATACGAGCTTACATTAACACTGGCACTGTGTCATCTGACGCAAAAGAAGTGAGAAAGCTTCGATACAGAGCAACCAACTATATGTTGGAAAGAGGTATCTTATACAGATGTGGATATATAGTCTCATTGATACAATGAGTTCACTGAACCGACGTGAGCAACTTAATTAAAGAAGTGAATAAAGGATGTTGCGGGGCACATTTTATAGGAAGATCTCTAGTAAAATAAGTTACCACTCAGGTTTATTATTACCCCACAATAAAGGCTGACGATGCTAAAAAATGTGACCAATGCGAGAAGTAAGCCAAGATCCATCACACTCTAGGAGCCTCTGTCACACAGATCACACCCCCTTATCCTTTTGCAATCTGGAGAATAGATATGGTCGGCCCATTACCTAAGACAAGGGGAAGGTTCAAATATTTGATGGCTGATGTAGATTACTTCACTAAGTGGCTATAAGTTGATCCCCTCATGGAAATAGTATATAAAAGGGTCTTCCAGTTCATATGGAATAACATTATTTATTGTTATGGTATGCCTTATGATTCATCATAGACCACGATATCCAGTTTGATAACTAAGATTCTGAGGACTACTATATTTTCTCTAAGATACAGAAGTTGCATTCTGCCTAATTCCATCCCAATGCAATGACCAAACTGAGGTAACCAATAAAACTCTACTAGATGGAATTAAGAAAATATTAGAAGACGTAAAAGTAAATTAGATCAATGAGTTACAGAGTGTCTTATGGGATTATAGGACCACCCTCGAGATATCCATGCATGAAGCCCCTTACATGCTAGCCTTCGGCACAAAAGTAGTAGTTCAAATTGAGATTGGCCTTCCCGGACACTATGTTCTAAATTTTAATTCATCGTGAAGTTACCGGATGAGGAGGTTGTACCTTGATATTGTGGATGAAGTAAGGGAAAATGCTGCATTGAGTACCTTGATATCGTGAAGTGATCGATTCTATAATTGAAGATTAAGGCTGAGCACTTTTAAGGATAGTGACTATATACTAAAAAAGGTGATTAAAAAATAAAATAATCTGGAACACAACTTGCACGACCCTTATCGTATTTCTTGCATTATTAAACCAGGAACCAACCGAATCGAGACCTTAGAGGGTACGTAGTTCAATAATATGTGGAATGCAGAGCACTTGAGATAATATTATCAGTAATGTAGTGACAAAGCTTTTTCCTTTTTACTCATTATGCAGTATGTACTTCCCATTTGCTATGAATAACATTTCCAATTCTGACATTACTCTTTTTATTTTTTATTTTTGTGGGCATGGGATATGTTCATATAAATATACATCACTAAACATTAAACCCTCATGTATAATCTCGTAGAAAGATAGAATGGGAATAAGAGGGATTAACATGAACTTCATGTATGACTTCATTGAACAAATAAGTCATGAACAAGAAGTTGAACTTCGTGTATGACTTTGTTGAACAAACAAGTCATGAGCAAGAAAGAAAGATTCATGCACGATCTCGCCTTATGATAGGTTGTGAACAAGAATCATGCCCACCAAAGTAAAAGGATTCCATGCTTTATGGGCGATAAAGATCCGACCATAATCCAATACAAGGATAATTCCCCATAAACTTTTGTCAACCAAGGTAATCGGTGTTGACACATAATATGAATCTATTATATTAGTAAGTTGTCAAAAACCCAAGTAAAACAAATTTAGGACAACTTAGGTTCACCCACAAATAGATTGTTGACAAGGTAGATCAGGTCGATTAACAGTCGAGCATACGATCAAAGAACCTAAAGATTATATGTGAGCTATTCTAGTCGACCAAAATAGATAGAGAAGTGAAGATATACTCAATATATCTGCATAACTCATTTATGAGAGATTAAAAAAAATATTATGCCATTATAACAAGACAACCGACAAAATAAAGAGAAGTTCATATTTCCATTATAACACAAAGCAACTGATTAAATAGAAAGCTTCAAAAAACATATTATGCTGCCAAAGTATTATCATTATCAACCACATTTGAGGTAACTAAATCATCACAAGCATCATTACTACCTGTAGAAGGATTCAACTCAGGCATAACCTGCGGGGAGGCAATTACATCTTCAACGGCAGGCTCATCAATTGCCATTGTCTGCTCAATAGCAAGATCAGTGTCTTAATCATCGTCACCTTACTATCAGCTCACCACTTATGTGATGTTCAAGTTATAAGTTATCACTCGCTTCTTCAATGCCTCATACCCATCCATAAACAAATATATGCAATCAATATTGTACTCCCCCAAAGATTTATACTTGGCCACACTAACTTCTTTAGTATTACTAGAGCCTCTTTGGTCTTCTTAAACTCTCGAGATAACTTTTTTCTCGCCTGAGTAGTAGTCTATAATGCCCGATTTGATGTAGTTAAATTCTCCTTAGACTTGTTCAAATGTTCTTCTAGACTCTTTAGTTTGGCATCATCGGTAGTTGACTTGCCCTTGAGCTTATTATTCTCTTGCTTAATTGTGCTAAGGGCAATTGCCTTGGACATCAGTTGATCATCTATCTCCTGGAGCTCCACTCCAGCCTTCTTGAAGTCCTTCGAAGTTTACTGTAGCTAAGCCTTTAACTTCTGATGCTCCTCAGCCAGCTCTTCATAAGCATAGTTTTTACTGATAACCTTCTTTCTTAAGACCGTATATGCTACAGCATGTTGTCAATTAAAAAGATAAGTCAATAACTAGACGAGTAAAAGTATGAAATTGAAAGCAACTATGATGAAACTTACCACAGACAACATATATTAAATTAACGTCCATAAAAAATGAGGGTCGTACTCCCACATAAATTTAAAGTCTTTATTGTAGCCATGATACCCCAACAGGTCGGTGGCATTATTGGCATGATGAAAAATGGAGTTGGGATCAACTCTCGACTCATTGGATGAAATTCTATGTGTCGGATCAAATTTAAATTCTTTAACCTCTCCATAGTGAGGAGAAACTCCCTGGCCTCGTAACAGTTGATGAAGAGGTCTTGACTCAGCCGTCCATGAGAACCTAAGAATATTCAGAATGATAGGGGGCTCAAGAGGTCGCTTATCCCCCACAGCAGGAGCACTGAGTTATATAGGGACCTTTCCCTTTTTCTAGGACAATTGCGATTTCCTCAGCTTTCTTCCAAGTGTTCTTCTCAACCTGGTTATTTTCCCATTCGACCTTTTTCATCTTGGTTTCGACTCTCTTATTCTCAACTTCCACCCGATTCTTGTCAGCCTCTAAATTCTTTCAACGAGTTCTCTCTATGGATTTTTTTATCAATATTACTAGGAGTTATTCCTAGGGTGGATTTTGATGGAGATTTTGAGGTAGCATGAGATAAAGCTAGACGAGAAAACAAGTTAGCAATACAAGGAAAAATTACAAGTATAATCCAAGAAAGGAAGGCATTGATACTTATACTAACATCAACTTTAGCCTCTAAATTAGCCTTTGCCCAAAGCTTATTCTCAAACAACACATACTCTTCCGATAGGATAGCTACTTTGACTGGGGGTATACCACTTGGAGGTGTATGATATCCAATAGTGATAAACTTTTTAATAAAAAACAAACCTACGAACTTATGGGGCTTCTTCACATAGTAGGATTCCACCAGATCATTGGCGGTATCAGGAAGCCCTGGGGCTCTCTTCACTTAGACGAACAAAGGAAGAATATCAGAATATAACAGTTAAAGATAGAACAAGGTATATAATAGTATAAATATTTATCTATTCTTTTTGTCCCATTTCATTTGCTGGGAATCCTACACGATATATCCTCCCCTAAACTCTCATTAACCTTTGGCAAAAACATATTGACCCTTCCAGTTATGACTACTAGTTTAGACAACCTTAACCATACTAAAGTTGGATATCCCAAGATAAAAATATTAGTATATGGGGGCTTTTACGGTGTCCTTTAGGCCGTGGACATAACTAAAAATGTCTCCAGTGAGGTCAAATCCAGTTTGGATTTTTCAGAACATCATTTCCTGCAAAATGGTCCTATAAGCGTTGGGAGGAAGTTGAGTTAATGCAACACCATATCCTCTAAGTATGTACCTAATAATGGGATGGAATGGGAGCCGATGTCCCACGAGAAGGGCTTAAAAAGGAATACATATCTCATCGGAATTTGAATTATCATACACCCTCTCTTTACTAGTAGGCTACCTAGTTTGAATAATAATGGGTATGTTATATTTCTTTCTAAGATGATCCAACTAGTCTTCATGGATATCTCTAGCATACCACTTTGCATCAGTAATGGAGGGGTCATAGGAATTCGAAGAGTTTATAAAATGAAAATCCATACATTTTGTCCCATCATCAAGAGGCTCGTCTATAAGGGAGATGGAGTGAAATTTCACTACACGCTCAGCCTAACATCATCATCCCTATCTGATCTAACCTCCTCAGAGGAGGAATCCAAATTTATTGCTTACATTAATACTCTATTTTCTAAATCAACACCTGCTTTAGGCAAAACTGAACTACCCACTCCTTGACCGTCAATATCAACGGTAACAAAGGGAGATTCTGTGAGTAATGGGCCTAAACCACTAGAGGACACTACCTTGGGGTATAATTGGGATGTCCTGGTCCGTCCTCTGGTCGGACAACTTGCAGGGATTGTGGAAACCTCCAATAAGTGATGCTGGGATAAGTAGGCTCCAACTTAGGTAATATTTCAATTAAAGGCTGGACATGGGGAGGATAGCTCATCAAGTTTATAAGAAAGCCTTTTTGGCAGCACATACAGAATTTGGGGGCTAATTGGGTGAAGAAAAAGCGATATAAGCTAAGAGAAAACCCAGAAATGGTGAATTCCTAGGCCAACCAACTCAATGGTCATCTAAAGGTCCATGTTTCCACCCAAATGTCCAATAATCCAAACCTAACAACAAATTCAACAAATTCTAAACATAAAAAACCCTAGGATGGGAGATGAAAACCCTAAAAATCTTAAAGGAGAAAGTGGACATGTACCTTCTAAATGGAAAAATATGTTGAAAGAGAAAGATGAAGGACTTCACTAGAAAAGCAGGGAACTGAGTAGATGAAGAACACCGAACAATGGGTGATCAAACTTTGCAAATAAGCTTTCTCTCTCTAAAGTGATGCTTGGGATATTTAAATGGTTATCGAACGACAAAGGTGACAAATCTTTCAATACTTTGGATTGGCGATAAAGAGTCACTTGTCATTAATGATGTCAACCCTAAAAAGCTAAACGATGGTGCAGGCTCATTGTACCCATGTGTCCGTGCATAATGATTAATCAGACGTCACTTCCAGTCAACTAACACATGTCACCTTCATGCAATAAAGAGCTAAAGTTAATTTACTCGGCACAGGCCGAAGAGAAATCATGATGACTAGATCTAGTACTACCGACCTGAATTAATACTTCATATATTTATTTTATCTAGTAACCACTCCGAAACAACACCGATCCAAAGAAGTTACTATAAATTCTACTCATGTATGAAGTCTTGGTAGATTTATTATACCATAAATGAAGAACACCACATGGATCCCTCATAAGATGCCATGTGGCCTCTATAAAGTCAAATAAAGAGGTCATCCTCATTATATAATTCAGCTAGTCCAAGAAGAGATGTGTATAAATCAGATATACTAATGCTCGGCCCTGTCATTCCATCTACTATCATGATAGGCTTCTCACGGTGTTAAAAAACTGCGGTAGTTAACTAAGTCAATATCACCTTTGCACCCGCTTATACGCATAAGAGAAGATCATTGGTCACACTTATAATACTTGTGCACGTGATGAATTTAAGCACCTGCTCACTCCGATTGTGATGTAACAAACTCATCCTTACCTTTCCCACTATGTGTAAAATATGTAATTGTTTGACCTATAAAGGCACTCCACATGCCCCTTAATATTCTCTAATAACTAACTATAAATGGCACAGGATCCTACGTGATAAGGTCTTTTCGCTAACCACTATAGGCAACCCCTAGAGAGAGAAAAAACCAGAGCTTGTATTAATTCTCACTGCTAAAAGCAAATAATATAACCATCACTGCACCTGTGGACGTAGGCATCTATTTGGGTCGAACCACATAAATACATGTCTTCTCTATTTGTCTCTCACCCCCTTTCTCTCTTTTAATTTAGTATTCTCACAATTAAATCTTTTATTTGTTGTTCTTTATTGTCGAAAATTCCCTAGAAAAGACTTAAAATCCATAAACCAATTTTAGATGATAACACTTCCTGTGAAGACTTAATTTGACATCTATATGTTTTATAATTTCTTTTTTTCCTTACTTCATGTGAAAACCCAACTTGATGAATATATGTTTTTTTAGATTTTCAATTTGAACTTCACATTCTATAGCAAAATACTTCACATTCTATTCCAATTTTTTTGACTTCCCACTCAAATCATTTGAAGTAAACTTCATATTTTGGTCCAACTTTTTTGGTAATCAATGCATACTCCCTATTCTTCAAGAAAATAAAATAAAAATCAATTTCTATGAAAAATACTCAAATCCATTAGAAATTTAAGAACATATTTAACGAACCATTATATCACAAATACATTAGAAACTTTCAAAAATATATAATATTCTAAATTCATTTCATTTTAATAACAGTTCTATATGTGCCAAGAGTATTTACTATGACTTATCCTTTGATCTTTTGATGATAACATTTGGAAAGAAAAAAAAGAACAAAAAATGTTTTATATTTTTAATAAATAAAAACTTGGATGAAAAAAAGAATAAAATGATATTTTGTGTCGCGTCGTTTTTACTTGGGTTGTGTCGCATTTTAATTAAGTCATGTTTTTGTTCGGTAATAAAAACGAGTTTGTATCATGTCATGGCATGTTGTGTCACTTTGATTGGATTGTGTTCGCATCATGTTTCTTTTATTTGTGTCATGTTTAGTATAAAAAATAAAACTTTGTGTTGTGTCCCATTTGATTGGATCGTGTTCGTATTTGGTAAAAAAAACTTTGTATCGTGTCTTATCGTTTTTACTTGGGTCATGTTCGTGTTAATAAAAAATAAGATTTTTTTGTCATATTTTGATTAGGTCATGTTTGTATTTTGTTAAAACATTATATATGGATTTAACTAGGTTGTTAACAAGAATTAATACAAAATTAAAAACCTATTTGTAGAAAATATGAAATATATTTATGGAAGTGAAAAAATTTGGCACATAATGGGTATGGAACCATATGGGTCTCTTAAGAAAAGTATAGGCCAATTTTATTTTTATTTTTTGGAAAAAAAGAATAAGAGAAACGGGGAGGACGGAGAATGAGTTATTTCCACCTCACTTAGGATGAGGACTTTGTAAATTCTCTTAGTACTTATAGCATTACTCTATTTATATATATGAAAATGATATGTACCCAAACATTTTCCAAAGTGCATTAAGTGTATGCAAGACTGCATTTAGTTTATCCCTCAACATATGTGTCAACGTGGAACAACATCTAGAACCTCTAATAACCCTGCGAGAATAGCCATTTTTTACATCTCTATTTGCTTCGTATTCCTATATTTAGAACAACTTCTTAATTATGCCACTTCCTATTCCTATTCCTCTTACTTTCTCTCTTCCATGGGAGATGGAGAGACATTTGATATTAAAGCATCATATAACTATTAGTATAAAGTGACATATGCAACAGACGTTCTAAATTTGTAACTTTTGAAGAAAGTAACGTGTTGTAAGAGGACACTTTTTGCCGTCAAAATGGAGACTCTCTTTCCGATGAAATGAAATGGACACTCTTCCCCGTAGATCACTCTCTGAGGATTATTATAGTATCTTATTTTATTTTTTGTTTAGATTTTAGGTTTGTGAGAAATTAGAGAAAAATGATAAAGGAAATATAACATTGAGTTATGACAAATTTATCTATTTGTGTTGATAAAATTGATATGTTTGGTAATTCACTGTGAATTCATTTTTTCTCTTCAAAGAAATACAGTACCTTCCTTTTTCTGTCGATTGTTGCTTTTTATGTTTGCGGACAGTTAAAAAAAATCACCCTTAATTTTTTCAATGTTCTTAATTTTTTGTTTCGATAATGATACATAGATATGTGCATGTTGTTTCCCACAAATATTATATTTTCGAGTAAATGAGAAGTAGAATATTTAAAATTAACATAAAAATGAACTTTAATGGGTTGAAATTTATTTACCCTACTCTATATAAGGGTACGAAGAAGAGTTGCAAATAATCCTTGCCTAAGCAATACAATACTGGTTGTTAACATATGCTCTCGTTTCTCTGTAAAATTCAACAACAAGCAGGAACTTGATTTTTTTTCTTCGTGAAATTGCACAGTAAGGAGGGTCGTTCATAGGTCTTTCATTGTTCTAAAAAATGATGTTACAATTCTTGAACTTTATGATTGGATAGGTTTTCTTAAAATCAGGCAAGAGGGTTCCAAGATTTTAGTTAGTTTTAACTTTTACATTATGCTCATCATCACTTATCACGGTGATCTGATTCCTTGTAGTTTTTTACTTTCTATTTTAAATAGAGTGAAAACACACAACTATCTTCTATCTTCAATGGCTTCTCGACTGGTTGTGTGAATTTTTTTTCTAATGAAAATAAGTTTTTACCATAAGAAGTCTTGAAGCCACCAATATAAAGTCTTCTCAAGTGTCAATTTATAGCAAGCTAGAATAAGATCTGTCAAATTTGTTGGAATACTACAAATGGTCAAAAAAATTAATAAAATTTGGTTCACGAAGATGACTTCAACCAGTATAACATAATTGTGTTTCTATTAAGTTTATGTTAATTGAGTATTGTGAGTATATATGTTTTTAAATACCTATACATGTTTTTATAGATACTTGTATTTACCATACTTCTTTTATGTTTATTTTGTAATTTTACTAATTGGAATTGATTCTTTATCTTGGGTTTATTGATTTTGTAAGTGCAAGTTTTATAATTGCTCAGTTTATTTATAGTTTTGGCTTATCCTATTACACCAACACTAAACGTTCATAACTTCTATGGATTCGAAAACTAAGTTAAAGACTTTTGGAAGATTGAAGAATCGTACATCTCAACAACTTTAAGAAGAAGTTATGGATGCATTTGATAAATATTTATTTTTCTAAGGGTTTTAAAAATTTTAAGAGTTTATTTTTCAAAATTATTTTAAAATGTTTTTAAAGAAAACGTTGAAAAACTCGCTAACCCGTTAGAACGAAAATAGCTTGTCGTTTGAACGAACTAAAATATATTGTTAGAGTGAGTTCTATTGGTTCGAACGAGATCTGGAACATCACCATTTGGTAAGCTCTGAAATCTCGTTAGAAGCCTCGTTAGAAGTCGTTCGAACGAGATAGGGTGGGTCGTTAGAATGAGTCTTTCAAACGACCAAACAAGGTTTTTTATTACTCTCTAGAATCTCGTTTGATATGTTGTTAGATACCTGATCGAATAAAAACAAGTGTGTCGTTTTAACGAGGTGCTTGTCATTCAAACGAACGTTCGAGATTTTGTTTTTAATATTAAATTTAATCCAAATCCATTGTATTTATCCCTTTATACAAAATTCCTCATAAAGGGAGAGATGGGATTAGAGTCTTAAAGAACTCTTTTTAAAATTCTTTTTTCACCCTTTTTGAGTTCTCTTTGTGATCAAACTTTTTCATAATTATTCCAAAACCTGAAAATACAAAGATCACTTTATCAAATCAAGAAGAACCTTTCTAATTCAAAAACCCTTATAGAGATAAATCTGTATTGTTGATTTGTGGAACCAAGGTTTCACTACCTAAGAAGAAGAAGAAGAAGAAGAAGAAGAAGAAGAAGAAAGACGATCGGTGGATATTGAGGGAAAATTGCGTCCTGTGCGCGGTGCTGGACTATGCCATTTTCAGTAGAAGAAATTGAAGACTCTACGCATTATACTTATTCGGTCTAAGTAGTTTTTAAGTCAACTATCTATCAATTACTCTATAGTGCTGAATATACGTTTTGCCCTTTGAGGCATTTTTTTCTTTTTGACTGTATTTCCATGCTTGGTTTGTGAATTAAAATTTAAACCACATCTTTGTATGCACACCTAAATTAATCAAAGATAAAATTCAATAAAATTGACTTTATGTGTGGCAAACTAAAATACAAATAATTCCATAGAATCCTAGCATTATTAAATTTTTATAAGAGCAGGTTGCACTAAAATATTGTATGATCCTTTTACAAAAAAATTTATATCAATTTTTTTAAATTGTTGATCTTTAAAAATTTTGATTTTATCGATAATTTGTATAATAGGATGCATGTGTTTGATGGGTCAAACTACGCTTACAGAAAAGCTAGTACGAGATCTTCTTTAAAAGCAATTGATGAAAGAATCTGGCTTGTATGTGAAAGAGGGTGGATACTACCCACTGTGACTAACGACAACGTTGAAAGTCTTAAACCCCTTCATTACCTAAATGAAGGATGAATTTAAATGGAGTACCTATAACTCACGCGGCTTAAGTATTATTTTTGGAGCCATCATACCTGACGAGTTTCGTTGCATGATGATGTGCACTGTGTAAAAGAAGTTTGGGATACCCTCCAGCTCACTCACGAGGATAGAAAACCTGTGAAATCTTTTAAGCTGCAAAATCTCACCACATAATTTAAAATGATTATTATGCTAGAGTCTGAGTCATTTGATGAGTTTTATGCATGTTTGTCAAGAAAATGTAAAATGTAGTTTTAATTCAGGTGAGAAAATTCATGATATGCGAGTATTTAAAAAGATTTTAAGACCATGTTCGGCCCATTTTATCCCTAAAGTCAATGTCCTAAATTCGTTGGAAATATTAGATACTCTTATGTTAGAAGAACTCGTAGGAAACTTTCAAACTTATGAAATAGACATGTTTCCTAAAATTATTAAGAAAAAAAAGATAGGGATTGCTTGAAAGCTCAAGCTAAAAGGAAATAAAAAAAAAGGGTTGTGATTCTGAGTCTGATTTTGATTTTGAGCTTAATGATACATCCCATTTTGTAAAAAAAAATTAAAAACTTTCTCAAATTTAACAAAGAAAAGATTTTTTAGCAAAATAAAAATGGCAATGAGG
Organism: Sambucus nigra; assembly: GCA_949130495.1. Lineage (NCBI taxonomy): Eukaryota > Viridiplantae > Streptophyta > Magnoliopsida > Dipsacales > Adoxaceae > Sambucus > Sambucus nigra. The sequence goes on along the minus strand of OX422214.1, from coordinate 505,024,229 downwards.
GTAAGAATGTTTGTGAGATGAAATAAATAGTTATGACTGTGAGGAACAATGGCACAAGGCACATGAATGTACCACTAAGCTAAAGAGACGGGGCAAGAAAGTTGCACATAAGGCCATTTTTAGCGATAATGACGTCGAGTCGGTAAATTCTGGGGATGAAGCACAACATGAACCATGTCTCGCGTTCATGGAATGTCACGTGAGTACTTCTAGTTTGTCCCATACCGATGAGGACATTTTGTAAATGTGAGAGCCTCAACGATGTTTATAATCATTCTAGAATGAGTGAGAGTGAAGAAGAAAATTTAAATGAGGGAGAAGGTGGACTCCAAAAAGCCTTTAGTGATTTTTACACTAAGAATTTAAAAACGAAAAAGGTTAATAAAGATTTATCTCTTAGGGTGTTTTATTTAGATAAATAGGTGAAAGTTGTAAGAGAGTGTGAGGCATAAGTAAGTCAACTCAAGAAGGTAAAAGTTTCTTTATGTGAGCAGTTAATTATTGTAGGGAGAGTGGAGACCGATTTGACCAACATCATGGCTAGTCTTACGAGAGATTTTCAAGCTTCATTAGATACTTGTGAGAAACTTGAAGCCCATATATCCCAATTCGATATTGATCTTGAACGTGTCTGGGAGGTAAAGTTCACTTTAAAGGGCACATCTAAGAAGGCTAGAAAGATGCTCCTAAGTCTCGCGTTAGGCAACTTTGAGAGTCAAGGAATAGATTATGACGGTGCATCCAATTCCAAAGCTGCACACGGGTCGATTTTTGAGTTTGTGATGGATCCTTATGGACCTCATCGTAACCAACCTAGAAGACCTAACCCACCTAGGAGAACTCGTCCTAAACGTTTTGAGTAAGGTGGACCCTAACCCGTTTGTGTTTGTTCCCATTGCAAACGTAGAGATCACCGTAGAGAGTTTTGTGTTAAGCTAGAGAGAGTTTCTTATATGCGTGTTCCACAGTATGCTCCCACATGAGTTCCTATATATGTTCTCGTGCGCACTCCCACACGTATTACTTCACATGATTCCGCATATCACTATAGATATTTTAAAGTTTTCGAGAGTAAGTAAAGTATTTAGTCAGGACTTCACAATATTTGACGGGGGAATTTCATAGGATGTCTTCTCCTTTTGAGAACTCTTCAGGGACAAATGATTGAGGTTGAGACTTGTTTCTAAAATTGGGTGATTATAATGTTCATATCTCATACCCCGATTGTTAGATTGTATTATCATTGTATTGATATGTTTTTCTTTTTGATATATTTTGAAAATTTTCAAAAAGTTTTTTGGTTTTTAAGAAAAAGTTGAAAAAATGAAAAAGATTTTATTTTGATAAATTTTTTGAAAAATACAAAAAAATTGTATTTTGATTTTTCACCATATATGGATGAATATTTAAGATATTCGGATCACCCCTTCATACCATCCATTGCCGTGACTTTTATAGTGTTTTAAGATATGACTTTGTTTCAATAGTGTGTTTAATAATGCGTGGATAACATTACGCTGATCATTGATGTCTACTTTTTACATGTTAGAATCCTTATCACCTTTACTACACATATACACGAGCTTTATGAATATTGGGTTACTTATCATTTATCGAATATGATGTTCTCATCTTAATTCTACTTAATAAAGAACCAAATGTGAAAAGAGATAAGTTGTGCATGTAAGAACCAATTCCCAAATTTCAGTTTTTTTGAGAAAATATTGTTATACGTTAAGCAATGGAAAAGGGCTACGAAAGATTAGTGTATTCTTTGCATTAAAAGTCACCATTTATATAAAAGAGCCTAAAAAGATTAGAGGCATACAAAGGTAGAAGTGCCAGGCCATTCATTTGAAATCCATTGATGCTTCACTACATATGATTATTATGATTTCATCAAAGTATTCGAGAGAGAATTCTTATATATGAGAGATTTTGAGGGAGATATAAAGTAGAAGATAAATGGGTTTGCATAACGGACTTCTTGAAAAATATTAAATAGTTTGACGTTACTGGTGTAAGAATCATTTAAGTTCACAGCATATTGATTAAGTTGAGTCAATTTTATATGAGTTCACTATTTTTACACCTAAGGTAGACTTTGAATTCTTTCTTTAGAAGTGTCTCATGACTTCGTGCGCTTATATTATGAATGTTTATGTTAATTTACCTATGGAAAATATTCACACAATTACATTCCGTTTTCACGAATCATTTTTTAAGTATTATTCCATGGTGGATATGTGTTTTGTACTTTTATGTACTTTTTATACTTATACTTGAAATTTTTTGAAGACGTTTCAAAAATAGTTGGTATGCTTTTTGAGATCATCATTACATGTGCATTAATTGATTATCTTTGTGATTATATCTTGCTTCTTCATGTGATGCTTATCTATCATGATTGGTTTCTACTCCTTTGTTTAATACGGACAAAAGGGAGGAGAACAAATTTAATGAGAGTTTTATTTCTCTTTTAAAACTCTTATGAGTCACGGTATTTTGTTTATCTCATGTGTGTATGACGTTCCTTCTAAATGACGATCTCTTGGACCCACATAAGATGAAGACAAAACTAGCCAAAGGGAAGACCAATTTCAGTTGAAGACTTATACAAGAATTATACAAGAATTCATTTCCATTTCTTGACTTGGAAGGGTATTTTTAGTATTACTTTTTAGATTTAATTTGACTTTGGTTTGTGTTTTGTACCGGAATAGCCAAAGTAGGATATTTGTAAGAGCAAGTTTTATAATTTCTCAGTTTATTTTTTATTTTGACTTATCCCGTTACACCTACACTACACTTTCACGACTTCTATAGATTTGAAGACTAATTTGAAGACTTTGTAAGATTAAAGAATCATACGTCTCAATAACTTTAAGAAGAAGTTATGGATGCATTTGGTAAAACTTTTTTTTTCTAAGGGTTTTATAATTTTTAAGAGTTTGTTTTTCAAAATGTTTTTAAAATGTTTTTAATGAAAATTTTGAAAAACGCGTTATGTCGTTAGAACGAGAATAGCTTGTTGTTCGAACGAACTACACTACGTCCTTAGGACGAGTTCTCTTGATTCGATCGAGATCTGGAACATCATATTTTGTCAAATCTTATTAGAAGCCTCGTTAGAAGCCGTTCGAAAGAGATAGTGTGGATCGTTGGAATGAGTCTTTCAAACGATCGAACGAGGTTTTTTTTATAATTTTTTGGAATCTCGCCCGATATGTCATTAGACACCTGATTGAACGAAAACATGTTTCATTCAGATGAGGCACCGGTCGTTTGAACGAACGCACATGGTTTTATTTTTAATATTAAATCTTATCCAAATCTGTTGTATTTATCCCTTTGTAAAAAACTTCCTTATAAAAGAAGAGATGGGATTAGAGTCTTAAATAACTCTTTTTGAAAACTTTTTTCACCTTTTTTTAGTTCTCTTTGTGATCAAACTCTTCCATAATTATTTCATACCTCTTTGAAACATAAAGATCATTTTATCGAATCAAGAAGAACCTTTCTAGTTCACAGACTCTGGTAGAGATAAATATTTACTTATGATTTGTGGAACCGAGGTTTCACTGCTGAAGAAGAAGGATAATTGGTGGATACGAAAAGAAGATTTCTTCTTGTGGGCAGTGCTGGACTGCGCCGTTTTCTTTAGAAGAAATTGAAGACTCGACGCTTTATGCTTAGTCGGTCTAAGTAGTTTGTAAGTCAACTGTCTTTCAATTATTCTACAGTGTTGAATATAGGTTTTGTCCTTTTACGGATTTTTACTTACTTCTTGAGTATATTTGCATGCTTGATTTGTGAATTATAATTTGGACCACATCTTTGTATGCACGCCTAAATTAATCAAAGATAAAATTTAGTAAAATTGAATTTGTGTGTGCCCAAACTAAAATACATATAATTCCATGAAATCTCAACATTCTCAGATTTTATTTTAATGATAAATTGATTTTATATTAGGTTGAACATAATTTGGCACCTAATTGACTATTTTTTGGGTGGAATCCATATGAACTCTTCATTCGATGTTATGGATACACCAACTGGTTAAAAAAACTATAAAGTTAATACCGTATATGAATTAAGAAAATTCATTTTAGTTCAAAACATTAAGATGTTCACATAGGAAGATGGGTACATATAATGTAAAATGGAATAGGCATGCATGTTTACCATATGGGCTCTTAATAATTCATTATGAACATTGAATTTCTATTTTACTCCTCCATATTACAAATATCTTTAGGTAGCATTCTATTTCTCTCGATTCATTTTAAATTTATAGTTGAAGAAATATATAAAAGAACATATTAGAAAATATTGTACAAAACGTCCGCACACCATGCGAGTTTCATTCTTGTAATTAATACAGTTTGACAGTCAATGCATTAAAAACACATCTGAGTGTCACTGAAATGGTATCAATAAAAGGTGTCTCTATAAAATTATTCACTAGCATGGTTTTCCTTTTTAAGTCTGAATTTGAATCATTCATACTTAAGAGGTATTGAATAGGAATTTTTTTATTTAAAATTTAATGATTATATTTGTATCTAAATGATTAAGAGGTAAAAATTATCTTTAAATCCGAATCTGTCTAAATACATTAATTCAGAAGTCAATCAGACATAAAAATAAACAAAATTTTCAAATTCAACTTTCAAACGATGAAAAAACAAACGTATCCTAAACTTAGGTACTGAAATCTAATTAATGTTGGTTAAAAATTAATATCCTTTAACAATTCGTCTAGTGGATAGAAACTCCTAAATCCTCCACCACCGTCAAACCAATGAGAGCGGCAGTCACAGTTAACATATTTTTATTTGAAAAAACCTAAAAACTAATTTTTATGACGTGAAGATTTGGAAGTGGTCCATGACACCGTGATAATTTGCAAAAGACTTGAAGGAGAAAAATATGGGACGAGTTTACAGAGGTCCCTGTCAAAGTCTTGGCCTGTGAAATTGTAATGGGCTTGAGATAAATGATGTCATCTACGCAAAAGCATGATGGTAGAAATGAAGCCGTCAGATAAGGATCTAAGGGAATCAAATAAGCGTTGACCAAATTTATATTTTAAAAAGACTTGGTGAGTTGTATGTAAGTAAATATGGTGACTTGTTAAGACTTCAGCAACTCAAAAAGAGACAGATGGAACCACGTCCCGTTTCATGCGAATATGATGATTTATGAATTGCGAATGATGATGAAAGCCAATCAATATTCCATCATTCATCGCAAACTTCTTGTGTTCCTGATTCTAATCCGAGTACGGGGTAACCAATTTTGACACTACAACGTAATTCGATTTGAACTAATGAGATACTAAATTAAGCGATTTGAATGATTTTTTCGACTTAAACTTCTTGTGGGTTATTTTTTACTTCAATCCATCTTTATAAGTATAATACATTTGATGTGATATATTAATGTGTCCTATTCGTATTAATTTGCCAATACAGATGATATAATGATTATTGATGTATTTTTTTAATGCTATTATTTTTTTCTTAATGTATACTCGATTTTCAATAATGTATACCGCATAAATTTTGTAAAGATGGCAAGCTCTTAATTAATATTGAAAAAAATATAACTTGGATGTAGAATTTTATAATGTATTGATAAATTTTTGTAATATATACGTTTCAAGTTTGTGTAAACCCTAACTTATAAGATATACACTAGAAGGTGGGAATACTTGTAGATCAAAAATATCCTTTTTCTCTTTTCTCTCCAAATCCGATCTCCACTTCGGATAAATATGATCGCCACTTCCGTCTTTCTTTCGGCATGTCGATGGTAAGTAAAATCCCATCGCCACTTTTGTCTCTCTTTCTCTTCAACTTTTATTTTATACATGTTATGTTATGAGATGACCAATTCGAACAAATACCGTGTTTTTTTTCCCAATATTTAGGATTTTTTCGGCTCCCTAATTATTTAGGGCTTTATCGCTACCTCTCTCTTAACTATCTCCTTCTATTTCTTTATCGGTGCAAATATTTATAAGAGATTTTGATTTTTATCTATGTTTTTGTTGGTTTTAAGAAACTCGGTTTTGGGGGTTTGAATCACTGACTTGGAGGTTTGAAAACAAAAATTAAAATGGCGACTGAGAGAGAAGAGAGGGAGGTGTATACATAGAGGGTTTGAATGGCTACCTTTGAGGATTTTAGTGTTTGAAATTCAGATTCATGTAATTAGGGTATTTTGGGTTTTGATTCTCACAAAAAAGAGTTTTAGGAACTTTTTCAAGATATAATATTATCATGGATTATACGATTTTTGTTTTTTTCGCTAATTATGTAGGTAAAAGAATACTGAAAGACCTGTTCCGTGGAAGACTAATTCATATACGTGTTGATTGCAATGATCAAGACCCAAAATAGGCTTAAGTTTCTCCAAGGTGGTGACTTTGCAATTTTGTCTTAAAGTTAATTTCCTTATTTCTCTTTGTTATTTGTTTATGCATTCTGAAGCAGACTAAAATAGTCTTTATATTTAATTATACCTTTATTAGGTTGACCAAGTTATTGAAAATATTGGTAAAGCATTCTTTTGAAACAATAGTGTTATAATCTTATAAGACATGCTATTGCTTTGTTGGTAACTGAGCATACACAATGGAATATGAAACGTGGAAAGGTTAGTCTCATACGTGGGAAAGTAATGGCAGGTTTGTATAGTTGAGTTAATCATTGTAGAAATAAAATTATAGGAAAATATAGGATAGAGAAAGAGGAATTGGACATAAATATCATGTTTACTTTTCTTTTTTAAATCACTTCGAAAGAAAAAAACATAGGTCATACATGTAGCAAAAAGTTTAAGTCAATTGTGTCGAGTTCACCTTTATTATGTTTAAGGTATTGATTTTTTAAGTGTGCAATCGTTATAATTGGAAAAATTGTATTTTTAAAAAGTTATGTTCCAGATGCATTTGTGCATGTTATTCTCATATATGCCTCTAAACAGAGCACCTACTAAAGATTCTGTAAAAAAAAAGCAGTGACAAGGAATGAGAAAGAGAAAGAATATGAGAACTCGAATTTTGGTGCCAAAATATACCTCAGTCTTAGTGCTTTGTTTTTCACCATGTTCCAATTTCTTTTTCAATTAAGTCTATATATACTTATTTTACATCTAATGATATTTTTATTAGTTGGGTAATAAACATATTCTTTATAGGTAGCAAGAGTCTTATACACACCATCTTACCTATCATCTCAGTATGGTATGCTTTCAAACCTACTGCTTCGTATATTTTATGGAGTACCAAATTGATTGAAATAAGATGAACGTCATGAACCAATGTTTTTTATTATCTATATGCTACTTTATTACCATATAAGATGTTAGATGATACTATTGTATTCAACACAAATAGATAAGAGAAGCGCAATCACCAAGCACAATAAGAAACATAAAATGCCAATCACACAACATGACATGAACATGGTTTAGCAAAAATGCCTACATCCACGGTGGTGCAGTCATTATTATTTCTATATAGTCCGGGGAGTTTTTAGAGAATACAGTGCGTGTCTTATGCCCCAGACCTAGGGTTTATTATATACATGTCTGTCTTCAAAGAGTGGGGGTGTTGGACTCCCCCACATTTACCATCTTCTCCTGGAACACCCCTATTTGAGGACATGGGAGAAGACTAAGTCGTAATTGAATTAACATTAGGGTTCGAAGGGTTTGGACTTTGGGCCATTTTAACTAGGCTACTCGTCTAGGCCCATTATTCTAAATCCGTGTACCCACAATTGCCCCTAAATTTTTTGGGCCACAATTTTGGGCTCAATAAATTTAAATGATTTGTCATAATGGCTTTTTTGTAACTCTTCCTAAAGTTTGAGGACTGAATTAGGCGGCAGTTGGTTCGTGTCTTGTGCGCGATGATTAGTAACATTTAAAAGTCACTTTGTGCAATGTTTTGTAGTTGTCGTTTCAAGCTTCTTGGTGATCTTATATCTTCTGCGAGTTTCAGTGATTTGTACCCTCCTCTTCAGGTCTTCATTTTCCTTGCTTTCGACCTCCCTCGTCGTTTGAGCTTGTGATCTTTGCCTTGCCCAAGTCAAACTCTCATCTCGTAAGTCTCCTTTTCTTTCTATATGTGTTTTCTTTGAATTTGTAGTTTAGGGTTTACAAATGGTAAAGATAGGTAATAGATCAGTGTCTGAGTTTATGAAATTTTATAATATTTCAGAGTGGGTGGATATTGAGTGCGCCTCTCTACCTAGGAATGTTAGAGAGATAGATAGTGCTCATTGAATTCATGTTTTGTTGCTTTCTCAAGGGGGCTTACTTTTCCTCCAAAAAATTTATTCTTGCACTTCTTTGATTATTTCAATATTGTCCCTACACAGTGTTCGCCCAATGTATGGAAGATAATCAACGGTGTCCATAGAATAAATCAACTTTATGGCACCAAACTAGGGCTCACCAAAGTCTGCTTTTTCTATTCCTTTTCTCGAACTAGCTCTGGTGTTCTTTATCTCAAAGCCAGGAGTCGTGATAAGGTATTGGTAGTAAACTTACCTGATTCCCACAAGGATTACTAGCAAGATGGCTTTCTTGCTAGAAATTGGCAGTTCTCCCACCACACTGAGGGGTCGAGGTCTGATAGATTCTCTGCCCCCTTTTATGGGGAGGAGTACATAGGTAGTCTTTGCTCTGCCCTTCTGATTTCTTTGTTAATGTGTGATTTCTCTAATACTTCCCTATTTTTTCTTTAGTGAGGTCGAAGAACTTGGAGCCTGCTCTTAGCGAAGTTCGACTTTCAGAGTTGGTCAAGGCTTGGAATATTAGGGAATCCTTAGCTGACGGTGAACATCCTCGGTCTGCTGCTTTCTTGCTCGAGTATAAGAATGTTAGGTCTAGATTTTTAGCGAGGCCTGTGGATAGTATCCATGAATTTGATACCTCTGGAGAGAATGCTGCCGATCCCATTCAGTTAGGCGAGGAGGAGAACAGTTCTAAGAGTGATATCATAGGTGGTGCTGAAGGCAATTTTGGTGAGCGAAGCTCCAGTGGTGACAGTTCTTCTAATTCAGAAGAGGTTTCTGAATCCCAAGAACCTTCGAGCACGTCCAGCAGCTCTAGCGAGAAAATGGTTCCTCCAAGGAAAAATCTGATCCGAGATGATGATGATGATGATCATGTGCTTCTCACTTAGAGGATGAAGAAGCAGAAGTCCAGCACTGGGGCAGTTGCTACTGGTTCCCGGTCTTCTGCTCAGGAGCAGGAGAATAAGAGAAAGGAAGAAGAGCAGGTGAAAGAGAGAGAGAGGAAGAGGGAAGAAGAAAAGAAGAAGATTGAAGAGAAGAAGAAGGTAGAGGAGAGGAGGAGGATAGAGAAAGAGAAAGAAAAGGAAGAGGAGAAGAGAAAGATGGAGGCGAGGACAAAGGCTGGGCAGGCCTTAGTGCATGTGTCCGCGTTGCTGGAGGGGGCCTCGGTTGCCACTTCTCCCCAATTGGCCCCTGCGCTGCTCGAGCGAGCGGTCCTTTTTGCTGACCGCCAAAGGACGGCGGGGACTGACCAGTTAGCTCTGCAAGCGAGCCAGAGGCTAGCCTTAGTAATTTTATTTCCCTTCTCTAATGTTTCCCAATTTTTGTATGTTTCCTTCTTCTAATATCTTTGCTTACTGGCAGTTTGTGACTGATTTTGCTGTGTTTTATCTCTCTCACGATGAGCTAATCAATAAGAACGGCGAGTTGGATAAAAAGAATGCTGCTTTAAGGGTGAACGATACAGATCTCGAGGCCAGTTTGAAAGCCATTGATGCTGCTCAGACATCTTCCGATCTTGCTCTTGCTAAATCCAATCGTGAATGGGAGGCAGCAGTTAAAAAACTGAACGAACTACGGCAATCCTATGATCTGGTCTGCTCGAGCAAGCTGGCTGTTGTGGAGGAGAACAAGGTGTTGACCGAGCAGATGAAGGAGAAACAGTCCCAGGCATCCACCATTAAGGAGGACTCATATAACTACGGGTGGGCCGCTGCGTATGAAGACGCTGAGGTTCAGATAGGCTACATCAATCGTCTGAACTTCAAAAAGGTATGGAATAAGGCCTTTTTAGCTGCTGGTGTGGATTTTGCTTCTCCCTTGTTTGACGAGCACGATCCAGGACCAAAGCCAATTATGGATGAAGCCCCTGCCCCAACCATTGAAGGTGTTGCCCCTGCCTCCCGGACAGTTCCTGCTGATGCCCTTCTTGCTCGGGCGATAGAGGTTATCCCTACTGAGGGAGGTGCTTCCACTGGTGTTGACAAGGGGAAGCAGCCAGCTTCTTCTGGGTATCCTGAGGTTGCCAGCTAATCTACCCTTGAGGTTACTACTGTATTTTTGTTTGTAATTTCCCTTTTTGCTTCTTGAATGTACTCTAATCTTCTATGTATGAATGAAATGAGAAGACTTTTTCCTTTAGTGTACTGAATAATTCTATCTTTCATTGCTCTTTTATTGCTTGTAGTTGATTGATGTTGATGATTATATACCATCCACTTCTCAATTGGGAAGAATGATTGGTCCTGATGTAAGTACTGAAGTTCGTCATACCTTCGTGAGGATTTGTAAATCATTGTGACTGAGGAACAAGCATTTCATAGAGCAGATTGAGCTCGTCGTTAAACTAAAAGACAGGCTGCAATAGATG